>JBBMOE010000020.1:3463098-3516610 GCA_037975065.1 Chaetodon trifasciatus | reverse complement strand
ATAATAATAATAATAATAATAATAATAATATCAACAACCCGGGCCGGTATCCGGCAAAGTCCCGGAACTTACCCGGGACCGACCTGGATATTTCCCGGGACTTACCCAGGATCCGACCGTGGATCCGACCCGGGACTTACCCAGGTCCGAACCGGGACCAGACTCGGATAAGCAGACATGCTGAGCTGTTGGAGGGAGTGTGTTTGCTCTTCTGATTCAGTTTAGTGAAGCAAACCAGACAACAGCATTGTAAGTGTGTAAGCAGAAGCCACCAGTGCCTGCAGTCCCATTAAGGTCAATAATGAGCACCACACCTTTGAACAGGTTCAAACAACTTTGAATGCTGTCTCGTGGCCCCTCCGTCCTTTATGATCCTGAAACACAAAGTTGTGTTTTTGAGTAAGTTTCTTTATCTTTTCATCTTCCATCTATCGTATGAGTTTTTGTGACAGTGGGCCTCTTCGATACCAATGATGATTTCATTTAAATTTGCTTGATGACAATCTAATGTGGTTATTTCGGATGTGCTTTGTCAGAACTAATGTATTCTTGCAAGCAATGTAAAGTTAAGTGAACCAAGCTTAATGCAAAGGATGGCAGGGAACAGGTCAGGGACTAAACAGAAATATGCTTATTTTTAGCTTGCCAGGAACAAAGCACCGTTAACAGGAGCTCTGAGTGTGAAGGTATGTTTCTGTGAGTTCACTCTCTGCTTCTCTGTTTTCTATATGATAAATAAGCTTCTAAAACTCAAACTGTCTCATCTTTCGAAGATATGTTAATCTGAAATATGTATTATAGATAACTGGGCTGATGCATGTACCACAGCAATAGGCACGCCAGTTCCTGTTCACTTACTGTTAGAGGACAGATCTGTAAAAAAAAAAAAAAAAAAAAACAAACTTACCCTGTATTGTCCAGCTGTCACTCACCATGACAACGGGGTGTCCTTACTTTTATCCAAAAGTGGAAACAGTGACATTAAGACCCGCTTGTGGCCAGAAATATATTACATCCTCAGTGATAAGAACTGCCATAGAGAATGAATGGGAAAAGTTCAAGGAACAATGTGTAAGAATCAGCCACCTGTTGAGGGTCACTCCAAACAAATAGGGGTTAGCATATCACCAGAGTCACTGCTGACTGCTGCTTACTACACTCTTTGTTGGAGCCATCTTTGGCTGTAACTACTAGCTGCTGTTAGCTAGTTAGCTCAGTTAGCCATGCAGCTAGTGGCCCTAAAAGCTGACTGGAGAACAGTTGTATTTCTCTTTTCAGTTAAAAAAAATAAAGGCAAGAATTTATATTTTCTCGACATTTTCTGATTTATTTTGTTTATTTATTAGACTGAAATAGTTAAGAGAGCAAGTGAAGCCCAGCAACCTCACATCTGAGGTACAAAGTGCTATTACAAGACAGTACGGGCCACAGCTAGCAGTAGTTAGCTAGCATGCTAACTTCAGTAAATATCTCCACAACACAGTACATAGACGTCTTTGATAAACTGTCAGAATTCATACTCTGCCACATTCTGTTGATAATGTTCACTTTTTGATCATTTTAAATGAACATTCTTGCCATGTGTTATATAGTTTTATATAGGCATGAAAATAAAACTACAAAGTTACCTATCTTATCTGTTCATGACAAGATCAACCAGCTCTGCATAACTGTAACTGATGAGGAATGTAAAGTATATCCAGCAACTCAAAAAAAAAAAAAAAAAATCTGAATTCTGAAATTCTGTTGTCTGCACTGCAGTCCAGACTGAGCAGACTCCATGAGCAGAAACCAAGATAGTGCAGTTTTACCAAACGTCCACAAGATGGCTGTATGGAGCAAAAGAACAATCTGAAAACCATAAGGCCCTTAATGTGGGATTACATGTTGACCAAATCATAAATTTAACCACCCCAACATCCTTCTATTCAGCGGTTGTCTCACCCATTGGCTGACCTGTGCCAGAATTTGGGTGAGCTGCCAATGGAAGTTTTGTATTCATGTTAATTGGTGTTTTGACCTATTATAGGGCCCTGCAGTGGGTATCAGTGACAGTGAAAATACATCAGTGATTAGGTTTCACTTCCCTACAAGTACCATCAATAAAAAGCCATCAGATCTCACAGACTGTGTAAGACATGTAACCCCAAGCAGATCTGTGACCCAGCGTGTGAGATCTTGAACTGTCACATTATCCACATTTATGTCATCTGTCATGCATGACAAAATAAATGGAGATAATGGAGCACAAAATATCACTGAGCATTTGGCTTTTCTTCCATGTGCTGTATTCCCCAACGGATTTGCTCATAAAGTTGTAGCTGCAGTGTTGATCTCGCATGATGCAAGTGATGTGCAGTGATATTTGCACAAGACTAAGCTATTGACCATTCAGTTAATGTGGCAGTGCAACTCCAGTCTAGACTTTAAAAGTTATGTGGGGTATAACATTTCACTAAAATCTTTGGTTTCTTGACCCAGTGGGAAACATTATGGTGCAAATATTGATGAGTTGGCTGCAGTATCCACATCAGCCAACTCCCATTCTTCTCGGTCTGTGGCTCTGTAGCTTATTTCTGACAGTAATATGCCTCGTCTATTTAGCAATACATTATAACGTAAACACACACATAAAAAGAAAATCAGATCTATTCCAAATTGAGCGATCACAGTATTTATCAGCTACCAATCTGGATGAAGTGAAGGAGAATTCTCCAAAAATCGATAAAGACACAATGAGACTCGAGTGCTCTGGGAATTCCAATGAACATTTTATTTCTGGTATGTATTTTTTAACAAGTCAAAAGTTTGAGGTGCATAGTCATGAAGGGAGCATGAGCAACATGGTCACAAACACAGACGAACAGCTGAACAGTCAGAGGAAAGTTGAGCCAGGAAATCTGGGGCTGCAGATTTGTTGTGTGTGTGTGTGTGTGTGTGTGTGTGTGTGTGTGTGTGTGTGTGTGTGTGTGTGTGTGTGTGTGTGTGTGTATTCTGATGTAAGCAAATCATAGGAAGTTGCTGCAAAAGTTTGACTTACTATAAAATACTGTAATTTGTATAACATCACTGGCCATGAATAGCTTCAATCAAATGTGTAGATATGAATTTGTTGTTTTGATTAAGATAGAATTATGTTTACAGCTGCTTGATGTGTAAAAACTATTGTTGAAATTGTTTAAAATGCCAGACTGTGATGAGAAAGTGTGGAGAGGCCAGTGTCAGGCTGTGCTTATAATTCAAATCTCTAGCTTGCAGGCCTTGGTCTAGCAATATAATCTCTTTCAAAGAGTTACAGGATTGATAGGCGTGTTATGTGATATTGACACACATTCGGTCACAATATGGCATTGCGAACAATAATTTGAACAATGTTTGAACAATTTTCTTTGTACCAGAAAAACATTATAGTACATATTTCTCCTAATTCATTTCACGTATCAGCATCCAGATCAGGTTTGTAGTAAAGTGAACTTTTCTGCTGAACTACACCGACATTAGGTCAGCGGTTGGATCTGTTGATCTCTGTGGAATGTGGGAAGCAGGGAGCAGACGTCAGACACTTGGCTTGGCAGTGTGTTTCAGCTGCTAGAAATACAGAAGTAGTATAGAGCAATATCATCCACAATTTAGCACTGAAATGCCATTAATACAGTGGTAGACAATAATACAACATGTTTTAGTCGTGTGAGTGCACTCGGTGAGTTGTGTGTCACTGCAATAGTGTTGTAACAACAGCAGACGTGAGACTCTTGGATTGGCAGTGAGAGTTTCAGCCACTCTGGCAGTAAGAGCAGTACTAACCCTAAGGAATCATAGTGGTCAATCTGATGTCCCAACACTGTGTTATTTTAGTGAATAATGTGACAGTAACACTGAGGCTATCTGTGACTATTCAGCGCTCACAGTGTGAGCAATTTGACAGAGGATTTATGTTTGTAGCATGTATGATGAAGTGTAAACTTATGCATACGCATCACTCCTTTTTAAAATGTAGATAAAATGCCCAATGTGCACAGGGATTGAGATTATACTTTATCTAAAGCAAGTAGCAACAATTTCAACACTATTCATACTTATTCATATGTTAACTATTGAAATTGTTGCAATGATATATGCCAGTTACATAGAATTATAATCTTAACTTTAAATTTACTTGACTCTTTTTTTTCCATTATGCATCGATTTCAGTCTGAAGCAACATGCAATAAGTGCATGTTGATGTGTCTCAGCCTCCACTGGGGGAAGATTCTTTGATGTGTTAGTCATTTACCACTGGGTGGCAGTCATACTTTATTTACTGTGCTGTACTGCACCACTGCAGAGGAGCATCCTACACTGTACAGGGCATGCGCAGTACTGCAGCAATCACTGCCAGCAGTTTGCTGACCTCAAGACTCATGTAAGGTTCAGGACAGGTATTTTTTGAAGAGCAACAATGCAGGTCAGAATGTACAAAGGTGCTTATGTGAGAAAACAAAAATCATTTCTAAAAAACTTAAAACAGCCAATGCTTTTGGTGGTTTCGTAATACAATTCAATGGGATTATGAAAGACCTGTTTCATAACTAGATGTAGACTGCATCCATGCATTAAATCAGGAGCATAATTTTACCCATCACACATATACCTGGCCTTTGTTAAAGCAGAACATCACTTGTACACCCTCCTCACATACCTGTGTCTGGTGTGCTGGGCATATTTTGTTATGGAGGCTTTTCCACTTTGTCAGTAGTTTCATTTCAGGGAAATAAATTAGAGATAAGAAGGACTCTCCTGGAACTGTAAGACAGGGTTAACAGGCGTCACAATCAAGTCGGGGTTCACAGAAGACAACAGTGGGAACTGTGGCCACAAATATACATGTTATGCATCACAATCCCTACATGAAACCACCTATTTGTTATGCTATATATAGGGGGTAAGAAAAGTACACTAACAGACAGATCAACTCCACAATATTGCTTTCCCTACAGGAAGACTTTGGATGCACATATGTACCCTCTTTATAGAGGGATCTGCACATGACAAGGAAGCAAGTGTGTGTGTGTGTGTGTGTGTGTGTGTGCGTGCGTGCGTGTGTGTGCATGCGTGTGTGTGCATGTGTGTGTGTGTGGTGCTTCCTTAATCCATAACATTCACAGTTTTACAACACAAGAATACTGCATCACTCCTAACACTGCACAGTACTAACAATGTTAGTAGTCATTACAGTTTTCCAAAGCAGATAAATCTGTCTAATGCTGATGCATGAATTTAATGTCCATGCATTAGTCCAACTGAGATACATTAGTGCAGTGTAGATACATACATCAGTACAATGAACAGTGCCTTGGAGAGACAGAGATGCCATCACAGCCAGTCCAGACACATCTATAAAGTGCCTTATAACAGGTTATTGCATAATCTGATGTCTGTCTTATTGCTTCCATTGAAAGCAAGAACGGAAATGCACTCCAGTACCAGAGAGCAGCAGGCTGACAAAGTGAACAATTAGAAAAAATAAAATAAAAACTTGCCACAGAGCTGTGTTCCAGTGAGACAACATGAAGTCAGACAATGCCAAAACCGTTCTGACACAACGCTGCTCTCAGTCAAACTCGACAAACACAATGGGAAAATGTTGGTTTTCATTAACTCACTATATTAGGAAACAACGATGACTCTGGAATCACGTCCATGATGTCCTGTTTTGTGCAACCACTCTAAACTGTTTTAAAGTGCTGTGTTGTTTGTATGCAAGGCCAGTGCGCCATTCTCTGGTATCAAAGTGGCTCTTAGTATGTGAGTACACATGTGTGTGCGTGTATCTTTGCGTGAAACTTTCAGCTGTCGGAGCTATTCCAGCTATGTGTGAGGGTGTGGCAGGGCATGTCTGCCAGCTTCACAGAAGTGACCTCTCGTACTGAGAGACAGCAGGTTCTAGTTACCAGTGGGCATCTTAGCACTTAGGTCATCCTCACTGACTTATCACCGGATGAAGAAGTGATATCACAAAGACTTTGTTGACTTTTTCTTCGCTATTCCTAAAATCTTACAAGCTTTTTCATTTCAGCACATTCTACCATTTAAAGTTGTATATAACATTATATATTTCTTATTTCCTGACTCACTCTTAACAACTCCCAGCTCCCGCCAAACTCTCAAACACGTCTGTCCTAATAAAAACCATAAACGTTTTAGCGCTAAGACACCATTACTATTTAGAAACCTAACACAAACGCCTTATAATCTCCAATGCCCAAAATATTTAGATACAGTCACAGCAAGTAGTTGTTGGCTAATGTGAACTGAGCGAAACACTGAAAGTATTGGCTGGTTGTAGTTTCACACTGAATACGACGGGTGACAAAGAAAAATGAACCACTTGCCTAATGGGATATACTAACACATTCATTTTATAATAACATTAATATACTGAATATAATTTTCAGAATTAATTAAAATATATTTTTTGGACTATATTTATAATAAACATCTATTCCCTGACAGAGTCTTTACATTCTTTTGCAGTGATCCGTCCCAGTGCTGTTCCCCCTGTGTTACTGAGCCAGTATCAATAGACCTGTTTGCAGTATCTCAGCTCAAGTATAAATACATGCATGTGTACAGGTGTTTTCTAATGGGTATCAGAGCAAGTTTGTATTGGAAGTTAGCCAGTTCCAAGTGTGGAAATGTAGAAGTGAACTGGTATCCGGAGAACTGCAAACAGTATGTCGCTCTCTCCACTTACAGTATATCCTGCTGATGTGCCTTTGAGCAAAGTGCCAGCTTCTTAAAACTCTCCAGCAGAGTTGTTCAATTGTATGATTCCGATTCAGAGATCCGTTCTTACTGATCTTACTTTCGAGCGAGTGGAAAATGTCTGTCACCCCTCCTTCCCCACAAACACCTGCAGGCTGTTACTTTAAAAGAAGAGTCACCTTTCAATCACCCTGACCTGGTTAAGAGGGTTAAAAAAAAGTGCAGTGTTAGGAGGTCCTTATCAAGCATTGACAGAGCGTCAGTTAGTTGAGGTCAATGTGAAGGGTTAAATGGGACCATACAGAGACACACAGACATGTTCCTGTACTGCAGTGCTAGACAACATATACTTATATGAAGTTATATAAAATGCGCACATGCTAAAAATGCATTGGTTATTTGTCAGAAGCAGCATGATTAAGTTCATTCCTTTCTATAGGGAGCTGGGTAGTCTGGGGATTGTCTTTGATGAGGGTTAGGGTTTTTTTTTTTTTTTTTTTTGTTTTTAAATACATTTTCTGTGTTTTTATCCTCCCACCAGCAGAGGGAGCAGAAGCAGAACAGGCACCTGTGTTTCATCTAAAGCAAAACAATAAAACCTGTGCAGAACTGGATCCTCCAGTCACCTAAGGAAGCCCAGTGCTCAGCCTTAGCTAGCAAACATAAATCTGCTCTCAGTGTTAATGAACCAAACACCCCCGGCAGTGTGTCAAACCTGGACTCAGCAGTAAACGTGCAAGTTGAGGTTCAGACTGGCATGGCAGTAGTTAAGGTTATATCTGGAATAAAAGGTCAGGGAAAAGACCGCTAGCAAACCAACATAAGGTTTGCTGGCTACTCAGAAAAAGAGTGAGCTGTATTCAAACATGACCAATCAGTACTACAGTTTTAGTACCCGATCAGTAAATGTTAAAATGCCATTTACAAGCAGTGTTAAAAAATGTGTATTTCCAGATTTGATTAGAACAAATTGTATTCAATTGTGACTGGAAAATATTGGCTTCCATTTGTAAACAAAACTCTTGTTGAATGGTCCTCAGGTTTGGGTTCACAGGCGCTGAAGTGTCAAGTGAGGGGTTCGACAGAAGCGTCTCAGCAGTTTTGTGCTGTTCTTCAGTTCATATGGCAGTTCATAGATTGTGGCAATGCATCATGGCATCAGAGTGTGTGTTCCCACTGGTTAGTTTGGGTCCAGGTTTGACTTACAGTTGTGGTTTACATCGAGCCCCATGAATTCCAGCAATTCAAACATACTTGTTGCTTGTCAACTGAGATTGTAGACTGAGACTGTATTTTGGCAGTTGAATATTGAAATTTGGTCTATAAATCAAAAACTTAAGACAACTGAGGATCCACTTTGTGCAAAGTTCCTCTTCTAAACTGATGTAATAGGTATTATTAGTTGTAGTACACTACAGAGGGTTCAAAGTGACAAGTCATTGCTTTGAAGATGTAACCTGAATAAGAAAATGTCAACAATGGAAACCACAAGTATGTATGAGTGGAGGCAGAGACAGTTCACTGAGGCTCTGCTGCAGAGGAAGTGTGAGGTTCCAGTAAGATGTGGAGCAGAATTCGATAGCAGGGGCTGTACACTGTGTAACAAATGGGCTGCCATGTAGGTGAGAGAGTGATCCAGGCCTGTGCACGTTTAACACTTCCCAAATCTCAAGCATGATTTAAAATAGACATTTACATGTTGTAGTAGTTAGCCACTAGTAAGATAAAACAGTCCATCGATATCAGCATTTCCTCTCAGCGTGTACATTTGTCTAACATATATACAAACATACAGACATACTTTGCATTTGCTCATGCCTTTGGTGTCCCTTTGTTGTCGGCTTTGGCTCCTGAAAGTCCATTTTCTGTGTTGTCATTCCCTGAGGAGCTCACCAGGCACTCTTTGCTGCAGGGGACAGAGAAACAAAAGGTTACACCCACTGAGGGAGGAACATGAGAGTGATAAGGGCTAAATATAAAGTATATATATATATCTATGTATGTATATGTAGGCTACTGCAGGGATTTTACACAGCCTAACCCTCACCCCTATGTAATAATCTTGTGTTGGACACAAATTGAAAATATGTAATTAAGATTTTACTGAAACATATATCAGAGAAGTTAATTGAAAGCCCAGAGGAAGTCTGAGAATGATGCCTCCTGCCACTCTTTGTGTATACTACATAAATAGATCTGCTTTTGCAGCTCACTCCTGATGTAACAATTATGATAGATGTGAAAAGACAAAGTGGAGACGCCACTTGTCTTTCTGTTTTCTGCTTTCTGTCAGACACGTGGGTCTCTCTGTTGTTTATTAGCTGCCATCACAATGAGCAGCCAGATATTATTTTTGCGACAGGTCTGCACCTGTGTGTGCCAGTTGTCACATTTATTAAGAAGTGGTAGCAAATATAACAGTAGTCTAGTCTCATGTTAACCCAGTTAAGATGACAGTTTCAGTTGGAGCTCGCCATGAAACTGCATTTCATGCAGTCATTGTCAGTTCAAGTGCAATCAAATCAAGATATTTAGATGATTTCATCCATAGTCACAGTACCGAAAGCCATGTGCTATACTCTCTCTCCCTCTCTCACTTATACATTTTCACAGTATTTTGCAATTCAAATAGCAATTACCATGCTTGATGATGCATGTCCGAGTTTACTCTCACATTATCATGAAAATTACTGCTCAATGCACAGGCTGTCTGAAAAATGCATATGTTAATGGCCAAAAAGTGTAAGTCACTATATGACAGATATGAAAGTCTGAGGTTGAATGCAGGAAGGGAATCAGTCAGTCAGTCATCTACTCACTTCTTCTCATCATCCTTCAGCAGGAAGTGAACAACCAAGGCCTTTATCACCATGACAATGATAACTAAGCCAATGACTCCACCCAGCACTGAGACAATGATGACTGTCAAAGTGTTGTCAACCTCCTTCACTGAAAAGAGAGAGAGAGGGGAAGACATCATGAGGGCGAGGATAGCGAGACGACGTAAACAATGCAGAGGTAGAGCCTTAGCAAGAGTGAGAGGTTACACTAGTAGCAAGACTCTGCATTTTTAAATGGCTGAAGGTGCAAGCCCTTGATAGAAGGCACAAAATAAAGGCACGGGTTGGCATGGTGACTGCAACTTTGACCATAAACCTTTGACCATATCACATACTTTGGTCCACCACTATAAGAGTGAAGATAGCGCTGTGGTTGCGGTTCTTCTCTTTTGGGTTCCTGGCGAAACAGATGTACTCTCCATTGTCTTCAAAGGTGATGTTCCACAGCAGGATGGAGATGTTGTTGCTCTTCGAGGAGCCGACAAACTCCACACGTTCGTGGTACACGGTGACCCTGGGCTCCACGCCCTCAATGGGAATCACAGCTTCACATAACTACACGCACACAGACACATGTATATGTACTTAGATACACAGAGATACACAGTGAGTAGGGAGATGTATTTCCATATGCTCGCAGACCTACATCAGCATATGTCAACCTAAAATGCATCTAACTAAAAAGTCAATAAAGACCATTTTTGTGTTTGCTTGTACTGTACTTGCACTGTATGCTTGCATGTCTGTGTGTCTGTGTGCTGCACCTTGAGCATGGTTCCATTGTCATTATAGTGCCAGTTGAAGTAGAGGTTTCTGATGCCAATACAAGAGGAGTAGGTGCAGGGCAGCAGGACTGTGGAGCCATTCATCGCTTCAATTGAAGACACTTTACCTGTCGAGACCTCCAGTCCACCAACACTCCATACACCTGAAGCAAAGGAGAAAGGAAAGGGTTAAGAGGAAAAAAAAAACAGAAAACCTTGGTTAACATAAAAAGAAAACACAGAACATTGTACAGCACATGTACAGTACATTGCAGACCACCAACACATTCTAGATAGAAATCAATGGGGTCAGTTATAGTTTAGGCAACTTTGCTTTCAATCCATTTTTTGGGTGCAAAAACGACAAGGGATAAAGTAGCATTTGTATGCTGGCATGCTGGGATGGGCTAGGATTACTGTGCAGATGAGTGCTGCTGATGAGTAGCGGCATTACAGAGTTAAGTAGCTTACTTACTCTAAGTACAGCTCATGAAATGACAGCTTCTGTCCTCCGCTACTCCATTTTTCCTTTTTAATAGTGATATCAATTAAATAAGAGATTCTTTCATCACTGACTGAGATTAAGTTTTGGAAATCCATCTTTTCTATGTCGTATGGTCCTCAAACAATGTTCACTATTCTTTATACAAGTGTTTAAGTGTCTTTAGTCTCACAATTTATGGCTGATGATGTCGCCATAATCATGTGCTGCAGCATTTTAAAAGGAACAAGCCAAATACACACACACACACACACACACACACACACACACACACACATATACATACAGTATAAAGTACTGGTCAATTTTGAGATTTTGGACTTTTTTGCTTCCATAACATGTTTTCTTTCATACTAGTGGAAAGAATATCCAAGACACACTTTAGGTGTTTATTTCAGTTCAGATTTCTGTTCTAGAAATCTTTATAAAAAGTGCATATTTAATTAGGTAATGTCTAATTTTTCATATTTAAACATAACATTTCAGACAAAAATAAATTCATGTAAGTTATCAACTGGGGAAGTTTCATGGTGGTACCTACAGTTAAATTTGACTTTATCCACCTGAAGTGAATTCTCCAAACTTGTTTCAGACTTACACATACTGTGGATTGCCCTCACAGGCAAAACTGAAAGCTTTTGTTATACATGAAATAAAAATGTATCCTGTTGTGAAGACAAGACAAATCGACTTAATAAACAATGAAGTAGTGCAAACTGACAGCTAACGGTCATTCGCTTTTAGAGTCTCCACTTTATGCAGCAAAAACAGGTTGTTTGTCTGCTCTGGATCTGATCCTGTGGCCACCAGTGAACTTTCTTTTAATCTGGGTTCGAGGAAGAGTATCAAGTCGTTCCGGTCATCAATGCTAGCACTGTGCAAAATATAGTGACCTCATTTTATTCTGTTTCCAGAGAATCCCTGTTTCCTCCCGCCTCTTTCTGGCTTTGTGCACAGTCCCATTGTAATGACACACTGCCAGTGATTGTAGACAGGGGCCAAGCAGAGGGAATATGGAAAAAATGCTGTTGAGGACAGAATGTTACTGGATTTTGGGGGAATTTGAAGACCATAACCCCAAGGCCTGAATGAGCGATTGTCTGCCGTCTTTTGAACATGTGCTATTTCAATTGTCCAGCAATAATTAAGTCCAAGTCAGTCACTAGTCACATCAAGTCAGTTTTTATTTGTATAGCCCGGTGTCACAATTAGCCTCAAGGGACTTTACAATCTGTGCAGCATCTGACACTGTCTGCCCTTAGACCCTGGATTCAGATAAGGAAAAACTCAACTCAAAATCCATTTAACAGAAAGAAGAAGATCTCCGGGAGAGCAACAGTAACAGTATTCCTCTCTCTGGATACATACAAAAGATGTCAATGCACACCAAGCAAGGTGACTAGACCTGTCTCATTCCCAGGGTGTCAATACCGACGCTTTGTCACGTTCCCTCAGCATCTCATGCATAAATACTAGGTACCCTGGCTTTCAGCTAACTCCACTGTAAACCAGTCTGCAGCAATATTAGATGCTCAGAGCAAGGTGACATAGTACAGAGAGCAAGGAAGTCCACATTTGCAGGAAAGTGAGGTGGATGGATGGGTCAAACACATGATTTTCACCCAGGAGTCGAGGTTTCGTGCCCTCTGTGGAACCAAAAGAGAATAATCTTTTCCTAAATCTAACCAAACTGTGACCGTTTCACAACATTAACAGTGCGTTAGAAAGGCTTTCTGGCAGGAAGGCTTGGTGCATTGCTGGGATGAGAATGTGTTGGACAGCCAGAGCAGTTGCTCTGGGCGTCTAATGTTGCCGTGGATGGGTTTACGGTGGAGTTAGTGTGTCTCATACCGACTCTCAAGGGTATCTTGTGTGTCTGCATGAGACATCAAGGGGTGTGTGGTATTTGACACTCTGGGAATAATTGACATGTGAACAAGTCAACAGAGGCAGCAAATGTGCCCAAATCAAAACAAAAACATCAATCCCGTTAATCACGAAATATTATTAGTGCACTGTTATGCAAAGCAGAAAGCACATGGTCACTCCTTCATCTCCCAAAAGCAACAGCTTATTTCGTGTTGGTATTTGGATCTTGCTGGCCGGGTTATGCAGGTTATGTTACGTCAGGTTGTGTTGGACAGCTGGTATAATTCTCAGATTGTTGCTCCGGTGCTTTGGTCACACACTTGGGGACTATTTATAAATGCTCTTCTCCACACTGACCTGCTCAGGATCACGTTGCACTTGGACATGGTGCAAACAGTGTGAGAGTACATGTATGCCTATGTGTTTGTGACGGACTTACATCCTTAGAAGAATTTCACGCCGCCTACTTTGCACCTCTGTGAGGACATCATTATTAAGAAAACATTAAAACACTGGAGTCCCTCTGGTCACTTTGGATGACGTCATTTAACACCCAATGCTATAACGCATTGGGTGTTAAATGCTCGGGACACACTGTAATCATTTGGGGTGGTTCACTGTAAATTCAGATGAATTGCTATTTTTTGCTATTTTGTGTTGCATAAAAAAAGATTTGCAGTGAATTGATGAATGAAAAAGACTAGAGGATCTAGAAACACATTATGTTAGGAGCGCTAGCGTCACATTGCACTTAATCTTTGTTCAGCCTTTGCTTATTCTCTGTGTTTAATGTACAGATGTGGCTTGTGTCAGGGCGAAAATCAAACACAGCCATCGTTCAAAAATGACCCAGTCTTTACTTATTCATAATTTACTGCAGTGTCTAGCAGGTTCAGCGGTGCGAGCAACATGAAAGTCTTGATCAGTCAGTGGGTGAGGATGATAAATACAGTGTGAGCCAGCAGATGTATCATTATTGTTTTTGTGTTTTCTCTCCATCTTGATATCCCTTAGGCCTAGTTGTGCTGACCTGAATGCAACACATCTGTGATTTTTCCTTATTCTCTCAGTTTATGACAGTAACAGGCGTGTTTCAAGTACACACACAAATATGTTAATGCAGGCGTCCCTAACTTATTACTTATGACTAATTCAGAACTTCAGGGTTTTGTGATCATCAGGGAAACAGTGGTGAGCACACCCCAGATCTCAGCGATTAAATGTGCTGTGCATGAATTTAATTTACCTCTTTGGTAAATGTCTGGTCTGTCAAGTCTCATAGTTCAAGAGAAGGCTAATGAGATAGATTTGTGCATTAAAAAAATGCCTGACAAGATAATTTATAGGAATGATTTTCTAGTAGCTGTCAGATTGATTTGTGGTGAAGTGCTAAATCTCTGAATGTTACATTAGAAGTACCGCGTCATGTCAGCGTGTACGGTTTGATGGCACTTTTTTTTTTTTTTCCTGAATTTGCTCCTCTATCGTCTCAGTCTCAGCCCTTCTCTTGTTTCCTAACATCTGAAATATTTTTACCTCTCCTCTGTAGTCGTCTCTTCTACCTTCAGTAACAACTCAGACCACTTGGGTTCTCCTTGTTCTTTTTCTGGGTTCTGGTTTTGCTCTCTTTTAATGGGCTCTTATAATTCTTTTTATTTGCAGCACTGCTTTCTTGCTCACTTTTTTCCTCAGTCTTTCTGTCTTACTTGTGCTCAGAACTTGTTCCTCAGGGAGGCTGTAACTATATAAGAAGAGGAGAGATGTGGGGAGCTGGCCTGTGTATGTTCGTGTCTTGTTGCTGTGGTACAGTTGTGGAATCACTGACATCTTTAAGGCTTTAAATGTTTTCTGTAGCTGGCTGCTGGTCTGAATCCTTAGGGTCCCTTTTAAACTGTTAAGTAGATTAATGAATAATCTCATACTCTCTATCAATAATTAATGGCACAGAGCAAGATTTGCAATTAAGTGCTAGGACTGAACAATATGTAAAAAACATCATAGTGTGATTATTTGAACAGATATTGCAAATGTGATATGAGTCACAATTCAAGTGGTTTTGCATTTCATTTTTCCTGAATTAAAATCTGAAAATCATGACGATGTGATTTTTGCTGGAGTCTGTACCAAACAAGCATGTTCCCTTACATCTGGAGACTATGATTTATAGGCCAGAGCACCTCTGTAGCACCACAATGCTTCATTTATAATGGAATGTTCTGACACATTTTACCTTCGTCACAAAAACTGCAGCTCCTGCAGTTTGGATATTGCACTTGGCCATATTGCGATTTCCATAACATTTCAATTAATTGTTCAGCTTGAGTGCTTCAGAGGGAATAATGATGAAAAGCAAAGCAAGGGAAAACAAGGGAGAATCTCTCCTCTAAATGGCTTACGCAGTGTGTCTGTCCACGCTGGGAGCATGATGATGTTTTACATATCTGTGAGGAGTGTCCCCCCTCGTGCCTAGAAATAGATTTCACACCCCCCTCGTTTTACACCTCTGCTCTCTACTATCCTTTTTTCTCTCCGCCCCCCTTCCTCTTCTCTACTCTTCTTCTATCTTCACAGTTTGTCCTGACAACACCCACAGATTCACATACTATAGTAATGTGCTATGCTCGTCATGTTTGTGTGGCTTTTGTGTGTGTGCATACACGAGTAATAGGCCGTAATGATATTTTTAGCTCCACTATCAAATATCTCTTTGTTCCAGTTGGGAAACATCAATATCTGAATCACTGATGGGAGGAAAAGCAACTAACTGTGTATGTGCGTGCGCGCCTGTGTGTGTGTGTCCTTGGCTGTCTGTCAAGGTGAGGTTTTTTTTTCTTTTTTTAAGTAGGCCAGAGATTGAAGGGTTAATGTATTTCCGAATGAACCCATAGAGAACTGACCGAGGACACTATTACCTCTCTGAGAAAGAGAGAGAATTGATGGGAAGGGTGAGAGAGAAGGGAGGGAATGGACAGGGAGGAGAGACATGAATGGGGGAGCAGAGGATGTAATGAAGGATGTAAAGTGTGAAGGAAGTGATGGAAGGGGTCACGAGGGATGGAGAGAGAGAGAGATGAAGGGAGTGAGATGTCCTCTCCAAGGTGAGTGAGTGACAGCAGAGCCGAGAATTACAGCAGCAGCTAAGTAACTCAATCAATGGTGTTCAAGGTGCGCACTGCACGTACGGATACACACTTATGTAACACAATAACCACGCAAACAAGTAACAACATGCACATGTCATTGCACTTACATGCGAACTACTGATGAAACAGTAGTGGTAATTGCTGTGTTACAACCTGGACTGCTCTGCATCTGTCTGCCTCATTGCACCACAACTGTTTACAACTGTTACAAGTTGTTGCATAATCCCTTATATGTTAACATATGGCACCATAGACCGATGAAAGTGGCTTCAAGTCAGGACGGATCTTTGTTTTCTGGATATTTGGTTCGTGATGTAGTCTGTGGTGCTGTTATAATGGAGGTTTGTATCATCAGTGGCATCTGTATGTGAGTAATGAGTGATACTCAAAAGACAGCAAGTTACTGTCATGTTTTCACATATCATATCTCTGATCATTATATCAAAAGTAGAAATTGCTAGAAATGAGGTGATTGTTAAGTAGTGAGGCAGGACTCTTAGAAACAATGAGTTTCATCATATTTTCATTCCACATCTGGCTTTGGTTGGGCCTTTGTTTCACTTGTGTTTTCCCTGGCTTCCTTTTCTGTTGCAAAAGGCTCTGTTGAGAGAGATTGCTGCAGTGTTTTGGCGAAGATTACTGGAATCTAGGAAAATAAGAGCGACAGCTGTGTGTTTCTATGCAGACATGGGATTTCAACAGATGTGTGATGTGCATATTCAGATAGACAAAGACTGTGCAAATACAACGTCTAACATTGCAGAATACAGACAAAAATACACAATGATGATAAGTTGTAATAGTGGAGAATAGAGATGGACAATGCTGCCACAAAGGAGATATGGGAGGGAGATAAGGGGTGAAAAGGTTTTTGGATTAGAAGTTTCAGATCTAGAGCTCTGTATGGGAGTGGGTTCCTTTAAAACACTGTCAACACACCAGAGGGAGTTAACTTCCACACCGGTGGCCCGTAAAATTCCGCATTCATACACTTGGCTAGGACTTTGTTTAACTTTCTGGTGGCAGTTCTGTTGATTCTGTCATTTTACCTCCAAAACAACATTATCTTATCTTGCATCAACTTCATCAGAATCACCAGACCTTGTAGCAATTTAGAACAAAATAAAAGAAGGTGACCTGCTAATTACAACAGCAAATACCCCAAAGCTGAAGCAACTAAACATGCAGATTGGAATCCAACTCTACACTACCAACACTATGCTAACTCATTTAACCAAAGCCAACATAGTGTTCAAAACAAATTCTGGGAGTCCAAATTGGTCACCTGTGGGTAGCTTTGGTTTTGTACCCGTTTTACATTAGGGTTTAGAATCACAAGCATGCACGTGGTTCTAATTTGTAATCATTTCTCACTGCTTATAACATGGGGTCAGCATATTATATTAAGTGACATTTCAAAGTGCTACTGACCTTTCAGCACAATGGTTTTACCCAAATATTGTGTCAAAATGACACAAGCAAAATGGTACATAAATGATGGTGTTGGATTCGGCTTCGTCTCTGTGTGTGACCAGATGCCCACAACCAGTATTTTTGTCCTCTTTCTTAAACTGATATTTCGTTGTAAGATTTGTATGACTGTATTTTATTGTATGTGGGACCTGAAATGACTGTTGAACCTTGTGTGCCAACTATTGTGCATTCATTCGTGTTTAATCTGACCAAATGTTTCACATCAGAGGAGGCAACTGCCTTGTGTGCCATCATTTCATTTAGCCTTGGATGCAGTTTCTTCCCACCACTTGGTGTTGCGTCAAACTGAACTGAACATTCATACAAGGCAGTCTTGAACCTTGTTCAGGGTCAGACCTCTAATACCAAACTCTGGTGTATGAGCTCTGTCCTTTCATCTTTTAGTGCTGTGTGCCTGATTGCTCTGTAAACCTCCTCTTATTCATTATTAAATAACACAAAGAAGTTCGTCCCATCATCTTTTATAGAAAGGTTTCTCACAGGAAACAAAAATAAATTCCACCACATCATGTAGTGACAGCCATATGTACAAGCATTTAGTGTGACACTGGTCTCACTGGGGCCATTGAGACAAAGGACGCTCTAGTGGAAGTTGTTACTGAAGAGGATCAGTCATCTGTTATGCAGGCATCATTTTGACCAAAGTGCAACACAAATACATTTTTTCTACATGTCTTCAATGGACAACATAAACAGAGTGTATAGTTATAGAATAATAAATCTATAAAGTTCACCATTTACTCTGAAAATTCCCAAATGGAAAAAAAGAAAATTAATGTGAAAGTAAACCATTAAAACTGCACAATATTTCAGTTAAGGTAAATTCTGCCACTAGAAAACATTTCTGCATGGAATTTCTTAGTTGTAGAATGGACATAAAAACCAGCAAAACATGAAATATGAAAGAGTGAAATTGTGCCTTATAGCTTAGCTGTGAACTGTGCTGAGTTTCCAAAGAACTGTGAGCTAAAGGGAAATGTTGGGATGTGGGGGCACTATTGGGCGCTACAACAAAATCAGGGAGTGTTTGAGCAAAAGCACAGATCACCACTGCACCGTACGTCACTACCAGTAATACTACACACACACACACACACACACACACACACACACACACACACACACACACACACACACAAATGTGAACTGTAATGGATGTTTTTATGTACTCCGAGAACCGTTTTCCTACATGTTTTTCTTTCCCTTGTATCGACTTCCCCTTGAAAATGGCACTGTGTCAAAAACATGCATGAAGACTCGTTTATCCCATCAGTCATCCAGCCCAGCAGCCAGATATTTAAGTTCTGATTAACAAGGGTCTGATGTTATTGACCTTGATGCCCTCAGTACAGCAACAAGTAAACATCACCCGTGACATCACTGTGCATTTCTGCCCTCAGGTGTGGAAAGAGAATCATGAGACAGGAGAAGCTGAAGCGGAGCAGATAGAACAGCATATGTTGGTGTGGAGTAATAAAAACAAGGTATGGATTTAAAGTGACAGCTGTGAACCACCCACCCCGACTGGCATAGAAAATACTGAAACAATGGGAGCAAAAGGAGCAATAGAGGAAGGTGTAGAGGGCATGGAAACAAGTTTAAATGTACAGAAAATAAGAGGAATTCACTCAATCGCAACCTGGCATGAAAGCAATGGATAGAAGTGCAATGTTGTGGTGTAATGTAGAGATATAGTGGAGGAGTAAGGAATGACAGGGCAGCTGAAGGTATAGAGAGAAGTATAACTCACCCAGCAGCAGTGCAACTGCCAGACCAGCATGAAGTAGATCCCCTGATCTCAGTCGACCAGAAACACTTGAACCGGTGCTGTCCACTGACGCCATGACGCCAAGTCTGTCAGTCTGTGTTGTTGTCTGTCTGTGTGTCTTCTGTCCCTGTCTGCCAGTCTGCTCAGCCTGAACTGAGTCCAATCTATGCAAATGTGTGTGTGTGTGCGTGTGTGTGTGTGTGCGTGTGTGTGTGTGTGCGTGTGTGTGTGTGTGCGTGTCTCTGGAGCAAGGCGGGACACTGAGCTGTGCAGTGTGAGTCTGAAGTCCTGCTTCCAGTCCCTCCCTCTTCTCTCCTCCTCTGCACTCTGTCCCAGAAATGAACAGAGGGAGGAGGATAAATTCCTTCAGGGAGCTTTCTCCCGACCGGCCGTTCCCTGCGCTGCACTCCAGCAGCAGCCCAGGAAAGCACAGGGGAAGACAAGCTGAAGAATGCAGCAGTTGAATGAAGAGTGCAGGCTCTCCGTCTCTCTCCCTCCCTTCCTATTCTTGTCCTGTCGCTGTTTCTTGCAGACTGATTATCCGGCAAAGGAGAGCGTCAGGCGAAAGGCAGAGAGGGGAAGCAAGGCAGAGCGGTAGCAGCGCAGCGTCAGTCAGCTCTACTGCTCCAGCAGAGGCGGCAGCAGTAGCAGCAGCAGCAGCAGCAGCAACAGCCGGGGAATCAGGCTGGCCAGCAAACCCCACAGGGGGAGGCATAGGCTGGAGGGGGGGTGGGAGGTGGGAGAGCACACAAGAGGCACGAAGGGATGCTGGAGCAGAGCCAGCAGCCAAGGCAGAAAAGCAGAAAGCGCGTGTCTCCCCAGCCGGCACAGGGAGGAATGAGCAGGAGAGGTACTGCAGAGGTAGGGGTGAAGAGAGAGTGAGAGGGGAGGAGGGGAGAGAATGAAATGGGAGGGGGTGGGGGGTAATAACTGCTGCCACATGCACGCACATACACATATGCAGCCAACACAGTAAGGCTGAGTCAGCCTTACTCAAGAGGGTCTCTGAGTCGGATATGGGCTGGATGCTTCACCCATTCCACATACCCCTGACTTAACTGCATCATTTACTCCTGTCTCCACTTTCATGCGTCTCCCATTTCATGCTCCGACTACCTCTGATTTGGCAGGCTAATGCATTAGCGAGATCTGATCTTGTCCACTGGCAAGTTTTCTATCAAATGACTCATGTTTTATGTCTCTCTTTGCTTCTTCAGGTCTTCGGTAGTACTGTGTGTTCACAAGGGCTTATTTTGAATAAAAGCACAACAGCTTCATGACGGTGTTTCTATGCCGTTGAGTTTATTAAAGAGAATACGAAACATTTTGCTGGATTTGTTTTATTTTGCTTTATTTAAAAAGTACTATTGTATGGCACATATGCAGTATACTACACATGCATAAACACAGGGTTGAGCCTATTATTTACATTTTACAATTAAACACTGCTTCAATTTTGATATAACACATAACACTTTGCAGCTTTTCTGTGTTTCTGATAGTCACCATCCTCTGTTGTTCTGTTATGTTTTTAAAACACCACTTTTGTCTGAAGCTCAGTAGATTCAAGCCAAACTGGGAACAAGGCCCAGACAACATCCTTTAAGGTCTGTGCATCAAAGCTGAGCCAGTCCTCCATCATCTGTTAATAAAATCACGACTTTCAGCAAAGGTAACTACACTGTAGAAGGCCCCCATAGCTTATGTTCTGCGGTGTCACAAACCGCAAGGTGTACAGGGGCAACAATGTGTGATTCCCACCACGTTACAAAACATGGAACCACCAGGAGAGTAGACAATCATAGCGTACTTGTCATCCATCTCAGTTTAGCCTTCAACACAACACAGTGGCAGTGAAGGATCGCTAAAGTCCACAGCGCGAATGTGGAGGCTGACCTCATTCACAGGATTCATGACTTCCTCGCCTGTCAAGCAACACATCAACAGTGTCATCACATCAGGGCCACACCCGAGGCCCGTTTCTCTGCACTCAGTCCAGCTTCCAGTTTCACTCAATGCTGTAAGTAGAAATGAAACTTAATGTAAACAAGCAAAGGATTTAGCACACATTCTAGATCAAATACCTTGTTGAACATTGGTGGAAGGACAGACTTTTGATTGACACTCTACAGACTTGCAGAGGCTGCCAAAGGGGACTGTTCATCATCTGTAAACTGCTAGCACTCCATGTACAACCCCACCAACACCTACTGTACTGTGGAACATAATTGAACCCTAAACCCTTGGTCCATCCACATTTCACAGGAAATGATTCATGCATCAGAGCAGTCATACACAAAGTCACCATAGTCACTTCAGACTCAGCACACCCACTACATTGCCACAGACTGCTTGTCTGGCTGCAGGCACAGATGCTTGAATCCTCTCTTTGCTAGCCACTAAACATAAATCTGTGCATATTTTTGTGCTGTAGAGTGTTTATTCTCCTTCCTGGGTTGTTTCTCTTGTGTGGCTGTGGTTGCGTGATGTTTATGTGTAGTGCCTGTGAACTGATATTACCTTGCAGAGAACAATAGAAATCTACTTTCTTGTGTCTCATGTAAGAAAAACTGGATAAATGTCCTCGATACTTTGGCGCGTGTTCCAACGCAAAGACAACAACGTTCGTTTTAACTGCAGCACCTAAATGCCTTTTGAAATTGAGACTGCGCATTTCTGTGAGGTCTTGGCATCACACAACACATTTTTGTGATTTCTGTGATGACTTGGCACCACAGATATGTGAGATGTTTTGGCATCACTTTCCTCTCCCTAGAGTTTTGGCACATTGTGGGTTGTAGCTTATTCTGTGATTATCTCATAGCCTGACAGTTATTATACTAATTTTTCAATGAGCAAATCTCATGATCATTTGTGTGTTACTGTGTATCTGGGGTTTTAATAGAGATGACAAATAGATTTGATGTATTTCAAAATAATAGGAATGGAAAAAAAAAAAAAAAACATACTCCCGTCCGCTTTGCAGTTCTAATTTCCTATGTTTTCCCCGTTTTTCCTTAATTATCTATACTGACATGATGGATGCTTGACCTCCCCAACACTCACATGTATACACATGCGTGCACACGCACACATTCACATGTTGTCAGGTGATCCATCTCTTGGCATCTGAAGTCATTTCCAGTTTCAAGTGTGTGTGGGGGGCAGTGACAGATAGTGAGACACATATGGTACTTTAATGCTGCAAGCTCCATGAAGATAAATAGATACTAGAGTTAAATACATAGAAGGAGAATGAAATGCAAACATGTAGCGATACATGCACACGTGCATCTTTGCATATGCATGCCAACACACAGTCACATGTGAGCACACACACCTGCCTCAGGACAGGGTGACCTTGGACGCTGTGTATGGAGGGAAGGCGGAGCAAACGAGGACATTACACTGATGAGAGGAGGATGTTAGGGATCAGGAGGGGTGAGAGCAAAGAGGTTCAAGGAGAGCATGGGTATGGGAGGAAAGGAGGGAAGAGTGGACAGGAGAGAAGGAGAGAAGGTGGAGGGACAACAGGAGCGAAGAGAAGGAGAGATGACAGGAGGCAAAGGAGGGAGGTGAGATGAGAGAGGGAGGGAGGGAGGGAGTGGAGGATCTGTTTCTGGGACGGCCAAGGCAGTGAAATGCTGCAGTGAAGCCACACAGCTGAGCCAGTCCGAACACAGCGACTGAGACACTGAGCTCTCAGCCCCTTCCCTTCTCTCTCTTTCTGTCTCCATACCTTCATCCTCTCCCACCCACCACTTTCACCTCACACTCTGATTAACCTTCCTCTCACCCCATACTTCGACCTGCTCTATCCCCCCTCCCCCTTCCCCTCCCTCCTTCTCCCTCTCTCTCTCTTTGCACCAGCCGGTGAGTGAGCAGATTTCAGAAAGCATCCTGAGTGGAGGAGGACAAGTGGGGTGGGCCTCTCTCTACCTCTCGTTTTCTTCTGTCCTTCCTCTTTTTCTTCATCTGAGCTGGTCAATCTGTCTTCTCCAATACCCATCCTCTTTTTACCTTCATTTTGTTGGTTTTTACATGTTGTTGCATGCTTGTAACTCTCTGTTGTTTCCACTGTTCTTGTCTTTGCATGCCTTTCCTCCCTTTCTCCTATCTGTTTTGTCCCTGCGGTTTGTGCTCCTCTTGCCTGCCTGTCCATCCTGTCTGTCGGTGGGGAGCAGGGACCATCAAAAGGTGAGTTCTGTCTAAAGTTAAGAGCAGGTCTCTCGTAGCCTACATACCGATTCACAGACACACACACGCGCACGTATCTGCTTTGGAAGTTAGAGTGGTATGTAGCAGGCTTCAGTGTTGGTATGTAGTGAGACCTGTGCAGAACATGCAGCCGGCCTCTTGGTGGAGATTTTGTGTTGGAGGCTTGCAGCCTCACAGTTGGTGTTGTTGTGTAGCCTGGTATGGTCTCATGGTTTGACAGTTGGACGTTAAGAGGGTAGTTTGAAAACGGTGATGATTTGCTCGATGCTGGCAAGATGTTGGCTTGGTGTGGAAAAGGTTTAACTGCAAAAAAAAAAAAGTAAAAAAAGGTTGCAATTTGTGTGTTTGTGTGTGTGTGCAACTGCAACTAGAATGTTAAAATACTCCTATATAATCTCTTCTGTATCACGGGCTGTATACAACCAGAAGAAAGTTTCCTGTAATCTTCTAATCTGATACCATCTTATCAATTTAAGTGCATAAAATGTGTCCTATTATTATCGTGGCCATTATCTAATTTTTAATTTTTTTTGTTGTGGTTTTAGGAAATGAAGGTTTAATAATTACCTCCATGGTTGTTTCTTGAATATGATTTTTAATAAGCTGCAGACTATGCTGTTTATATGAGGTGCTCCAGTATACTGATTTTTAATAATGCTAAATTCTAGCTATTCATATAATACAAATAGCATGCTTGAAGAAAAGATGGATATTATTTATTTTCACAATGTCTGCACAATGGTCTGTTTTACTGTAGCCTCTATGTTATTTTAAGTGACACATGTCTGTGAACTATGGTGATTATCAATGAAACATTTCTTAGGCTGCGTTCAGACAACAGCAATGTGTGAAATAAGACAGACCCCTTCGTTCTGAGCGAGGTCACTGTGCTGACGCAGTGGGGATGCAAAGGCAGACAGCTCTGTCAAAAAAAAAAAAAAAAAAGAAAAAAATTGCAAGGTCACCCAGAAAAAAGTTGAACCAGTCTCAGCTGTTACCATAACATTCTGCATCGTCATACGAAGTGGTGCTGCACTGGTCAATCAAAGATGTCTAAGTGCACAGCTGGTGGACTGCTTTGTACAACACAAATTCCATTTTTCTACCTTTTATCTCTGGATTGTTGCAATTAAAGATTAAATGATTGTCACCTGGATAACTTTTCCACAGAATAGTGAAATAAACTGCCTTGCATTGTCTGATGTCTGATAAGTCTTCAAACTAGGCCTAGGTTCAGGCTGTTCGTGGTCTGGGTTATAGCTCAGAACCAGAATGAATCCTGTTTGTCTGCAAAAGCTGAAAATACATACTCTACATTCACAAAGTCACCTCTGGCTAATTCTCAGTGGTGCAGCTCCAGGTTGTCCTCTCTGGTGAGATCAGCATGCAGCTTTCTGGGTTTCAGACTACTGCTCACATACATACAATACCTGTGCTGTAGTACTGTCAAAGACAAATACACAATTCTCTATCATACACTATAAGTGATGTACCAGTCTGCTACAGTTAAGTAAAATGTACAGCATTACCACTGTTTTGTAAACTAAATGAAACACTGGGAGGTGAAAGATGTAAGGCGGCACAGAAAGTTTCAAATTGACCGACCAGCTTTGTCCCTGCTGGGGACTTGCTGGGGTCTGTCTGTGTGGAAATTGCACGTCTCCTTGTGTCAGTGTCCTCTGGGTTTTTTGGTTTCCTTCCACAGTGTAGTTGTAAATGGTTGTTGGTCTATAGATGTCAGCCCTGTGATAGACACAGTGTTTCTTGACCAGCGTGAACTGGGATAGCCTCAGGCAACCTTGAACTGGTTGAGTACGCATAGATAATGGACAGATGGATAAAAAGGAGAGTACAAAAAAATGGTCTTTTCCTAAATCATCTTTATTTAAAATACATAATGTAATGACAGCTACTTGTTCAGAAGCAGCATAGTGCAAGCATTAGTTTGGTGTTCACTAACATTTAAAGTGATACAAGAGCAACTATTCAGGGCAAACTCAGAGCCAAAGGTGGGAAACAGTGATGCACAATGATAAAACTGTCTAGTACATGAAACAGTATTAATGGTTGTTTAATTGTTTCTGATTGAGAAATACAGTATATACACTATACAGTGATGCATGTGACTTCATAATGCTGACAAACCTTTTGGGTAAAAACTGCAGTAAAATGTCAACCTGTCATCACCTTATGGGTCAACCATACAAACCCTGCCACTTACAACATGCATGACCACACACAGACAACAGTATCCCACAAAATGTGACAGAATCAGGGCTCTCCCAACCGAGCAATGGTGCAATTACTAACGTTTTGTCTAACAAATCGATAAATTGACATTTTTTTGTTGTTTTTCACAGTATTATTCACGTTAAAGGTCCAGTGTGTAGGATTAAGGGGGATCTAGCGACAGATACAATTATGCATTCATTAGAGTATAATCACTTGAAAATAAGAATTGTGTTTTTGTTACCTTGAAATGAGCCCTTTATATCTACAGAGGGAGGGGTCCTCTTCCATGAAATCCACCATGTTGCACCACACGTTTTACAGTAGCCCAGAGTGGACAAACCAAACACTGGCTCTAGAGAGCCTTACGCTTGTAAGGGCAGGGGTGAGGTGAGGGGAATCCTACACACTGTCCTTTAAATGACCATATTAACTTTATTGATCAGCACAGCAACTGGTAATTAGGATTATTATATTACTATATTGTCAAAGATGTGCTTTTGATATTTCAGGGAATCTCACAATACAGCATCTGTAATGTTGGAAAACACAAGTCATGAAAACATAAACAATTCAAAGAAGTGATAGGCCGAAACACAGGCCTGTGCACAGTTTTTTTTTCAATAATGTCAGAAACCAGGACTGGCTAAGCCACCAGATTTAGAAGCACTAACCACAGCTAGCCATCTTGAGACATTACAGGCATTAGAGACACAAGTGGCCTGTTATCACAACACAGTTCAAACATCATAGGACATTCGAAGATTAACAAAGCTCACATGCTGTGCCACATAAATTCAACATTAAATAGCGATTGGGTATCTCATTAAGAGAATATTTTTGTTTAACATTTAGGGTGCTTCAATCAAACAAATACAGTGCCAACAAATTTTCCCATTTAACCATACAATCACCATGCCGTGTTTCTTATACAGGAGCCTCCAATATACCATCTTAATAAAGTGAGCTTTATATGTTTTCCTCATTTCCACTTTATTCACATGCTCTCGCTGTGATTATATTAGAGTTGACACAAATGTGCTAATGTGCAAAACAATATGTACAGTTTTAAATAACACTGCTGTTGAGGTAAAGACATTATTTTGGAGACAGAGCTTTTATATATGTATATATATATGTGTGTGTGTGTGTGTGTGTGTGTGTGTGTGTGTGTATATATATATATATTAATCTGCTTTCTTTAAAATACACACTAAAAAGTGTTTTAGTTAGTGAGGTGCAATGGCTCAAAGGGTTTCTTTTAAAATCTCTATAAAACCAGTTTGAATAAAAAAAACAGTAGATTAGAAGTCTTGGTTTTCTTTCCATGATGAAATACTGAATGCTTAATTGTTTCTGGATATTTTACAGGAGGCAGATGAAACTCGCCAAAGTGCAACTAAACACCTCTGACACTATGAATTACATATTCAAGCAAAATACATACACATGTATCAAAATGAAATCAAAATAAAATCCAGGCATTAGAATACTTCATAAATGGTGCAACCTGAATGCTACATTGACTGAAAGCTTAAACATGCTTTGACTGACTCACGCTGCTGTGGTTTTCTGGGAAATTTTACGGAATACAACAAAAATTTCTCACTTTTTTAGAATATTTTTTCTGTTTGATATGCACTGTTTGACATGCATTCATGGCAGTATAGTACAATGTACATGCTTCAGTCTCAACAATAACAAATTGTACCAGTTTTGGTGGATAATGACAATTTGTCAGAACGTTTTTCAGAATGCTCTTCTCTGTTAGCCATAAATATATTTCATTTGGATCATTTGGTATTATTTCCTGTACTGCTGTCTGTGAATGAGACTCATCTCTGTGTGTGTGTGATATGGGTCATGGTTTGGGTTAATATGTAAATGTGTCTGTGTGTAGTCTTAAGTTTGGCCATCATAAACATTAAAAATGATTGGCATCAACCTGAATTATGTGATTGTGGGTGCAATTTTCATTTTAAAATTTCATATGTTTTTGACTTTGACAAAAGTGCTGTCATGTAGTCAGTTCACTTGACCTGACAGGCTCCTCATCCAGTACTAGCTTTATCTGAACTCTGAGAGGAAAGGTTAACACTGTCACTGATAAATGTTCCTATGCAGTATGTGCAAATAACTGTACAATGTATTGCACTCACAAATATTCTATGTTTTGTCTGGTCTAATACTAAGACTAATTTTAATCTTAAAAATACAGTGAAAGACACTGAACTGAAATCTGTACCTGCTACTAGAACCCCTGCATTCAGGCACACCAACACGCCTGTCCTTAAGGCCAGGATGCAGAAGTTTTGGTCATAGGGTTGGACGGTATAACCAATAATGACACACTGTAAAAATATAAACATTTGTATTTGTATTAGTGCAGAACTTACTTGAACTGCAAAGTCACATAAAGTCCTCCAAAAGCATCACTGCAAGTCACTGCACATTGCCATTCAGGCATTGTCATTAACTGATCAAAACAAATATGAGCCTCCCACGTCCCTTTTACACACACACACACACACACACACACACACACACACAGACAACACTTCTGCATGCCAACAAAAAGTGAATGAGGAAATGATAACAGATGAAGGACGGAGACAGGACCAAAAGATAAAGAGATTACTGGAAAACATGTTGCCTTTTTGCAACAGTAGGAGAAGCAACGAGGGTAAATAATGCAATTAATGATGGCTAAATTTCATTTAGCTGCTTCAGTTTCAGGGTCCTGGTGTTGTTCATACTGGCTCACTCTCACACTGAGCCAGTATGTCTGAAATTGCCCCCTTGTTCATTCATTTACTACTCCCAAAATAACAGGCTTATTGTGCAGTTATTCTCATTAATCACCATCATTTTGTGTCTATGTTCATAATGTATTGTGGGATTGTTAGTGGAAAGTAGTGCTTATATTTTCCAATCAAAAAAAAAAAAAAAAGAAAAGGCAAGGGGTAAATGTAATGCACTACATAGTAAATAGGGAGTATTTTGGACAGAGCTATTGTCAGGATTTACTGGGACACTTGAATAGAACAGCCATTGTTCTATCTTTGCTACTATGACAAGTCAAAATGTGTGCTGTGAAAAAGGTCTAAAAAAAAAAAAAAAAAAAAAGAAAAAACCTCCACAGGTTGAGGAATGTTTGAGAATGCTCTCTGGCTCTGACACAAGTAGACATCATGAGGCATACAGACATCATTTGGCTGAGTCACTGACTATTAGTAAGAAAAGCCAGCGGTGGAAGAATATGAACTAACTGCGCATCTATGTTAAGACATGGTGCCTGTACAGGCAGGTGAGAGACATGGCTTTAAGGCAATGTTGAACAAAGCTGGATTCACAGTATGTATGAAACATTTCACATGTCAGACAAAATCCCGATGTGGGGCTGCGACTGTTGCGAGAAGGTGGAGCAAACAACCATCGTACAAAAGATGTACACACAACCTTCTGCTCTGTAGTGCAGTGAGCTTTTAACGTCCAAGCGCTGCCTCCGCAACCACTGTTAACGTTGTTAATCGGCAATTAATAATAGATTATAACTTCAGGCAAGAAAATTACATGCTATGATCCTGTTACTATTCCATGTTCAAACTATACTATCAATAAAATTGTACCACTGTATAATGCACCACTGCAGCTACAAATATTAAGTCATACCGCCCAGCCCTAGCCTGTCGTATAGTTTGCTATGAAAATACCATTCCTTATCATGAGCTAGACTGCTAATGCCACTGATATTGGCTTGTAGCTATGGATAATGTCATGTGTGTTTAGTGGGTAAGTTGCAGAAAAGTGTTCCCTGGTTTATTACAAGGAAAAAAAGACAGATCTCACACAGACATATAGAAATACGCACGCACGCATAGATACATTCAGTATACCCGCACACACAAAGAAGCACACTTGCGTGCACTGGCACGCACACACACGCACACACATGCAGAAGGGATGGAAGTATCAGTGGATGATTGGTTACTATAGATCTTCAGGAAGGGGGTGCACATGTCTGAAAGAAAAGAGAGAAAGAGAGAAAGCATGATTTCACCTAAACTAGTAATATGCTTGGTAGATTCCCATGTTTGCAAATAAGCCTCTCTAGAGATAAAGCCAGCAGGTGGAGAGATCTGGGGCATAACACACACTTGCACACACATATTGTGTACACATTTATTTTTACCACTTTTCAGGGCACGGCACAACTGCAGTCCTCTTTTCATAGAGAGGGTATATCCTAGTTAGACTGTTGATTAATAAGTACAGGTTTGCCACAGCATCATTGTAATTACTGTGGTCAAATGAATTTCTTATTGTAGCATGTAATGTGCAAAGGAAGCAGTGTTGTGCATGTTTGGTTTTGTTTTGGATGGATCTTTTATTGAATTTATTTTACTAGTATTTCCTATTTGTCTCCATACTGTCAAAGTCAGGTTAAGCTCTACAGCAGACATGGAGTTCATGACAGACAACAACAACAGTCCAGACAGGGTGACACGAGCCGGTATTTACCAGAGGAGGTGTTGGGGTAAGGGCTCCACAGGCCGCGGGTTCAATCAGATGACCCAGCTATGGTTGTCTATAAATATTGGAGAAGAGATGCCCTTTCAGTGAGTAGAGGGAGGAGGTTTGAGGTTGGTAATCCAATCACAGGACAGAAGGAGTTATGGACTGCTTAAGCCAAAGACACAGTTATGTCTGCATTTATATCTGCTTTTTCTTTTGTGAAGCAAGTTGGACAGAAACTGTTGTATCTGCACAGTAAGAGACTGTGTTTTCATTACACTGCATCCAAGTGATTTTGGGAACAAGGATAGATCTTTATTTGTCTTGACACTTGGAGATATGTACCATTGATAAGTCCATACTGAAGAAAGATATGAAATAAAGCCCCATGACTCGTGGTCTGGGCTTTAGAAATGTAGTTTTAAAAACAGAAGAATGTTAAGTTTAATTGAGGACCACAAAAAGTGGCCAGTGGTATACACGTCGACTCCTAGTTGTGTGCTGCTTATGACAGTTGGCATGATGGTGATGATGATGATCACTCTTTCTACTGCCAGGAAGCACTTACACAGCATTTTGACTGCCACACAGCATGCTACTGTTAAATTTTGGTATGCTGCTGCTGCATGCTGCATGAAGATAACATGACACAGCTGTTCCAGTGATAGGTGACACTTTCCAGCAGCAGGTGCAGTGTAAAACTCATAGGATATGTCATAACATACTGGAAGATAACCATGCCTTGTAGGCAAACTGTCACTGTTACTAACTTTAGAGTAGTTGGTGGCCAGCACATTACAGTGAGTAACTACTGTGTTAAATTGTCAAAATGCTACTGATTTGACAAGGAACGCTTGCTGACTGACGGCATATCATTATCAGCAGTGGAATATGGCAGTAAAAATCAGTATATGCTGGAGGGGAGTGGTAGCTGCCATCACTAAAATGATATGTTGTCTCTAAGTAGCTTGTGCCAGTACAACTGAACCTGCAAACTTAGCATAGAGTTTGAGGATTAAGGATGTTAAAGTGATTTCTTACTTGGTTCCCTCCTCTGTAACACCTTCAGCCTCCAGCTTTCCCTCCTCCTCCATCTTCTCCTCTGAAATCAGTTCCTGTTTCCGGTGTCGCCGAAGACATTTCACTACTACCATGGAAAGGATCAGCAGAGCTAACGCTCCACCCACTGATGCCCCAATCGCAACTGCAATGGTTGAATCCCTTGGAGGGGGAACTGTGGAGAGGAGAGGGTTAAATCGTTTGTAGACAAAGGATGGAGACAAGTGCAATGCTGGCTAAAAGCTCCACTGGGCTGATTAAACAGAGTGGAAAGAAAGAAAGTGCTGCTGAGTTAGCCTGTCTCGTGTGTGTGTGTGTGTGTGTGTGTGTGTGTGTGTGTGTGTGTGTGTGTGCAAAAGAGATGCTGAGAGACCAAGTCCAGCCTCTTGTTGGTCATTAATAAGTAACAAGCTGACTCATCACCAGTAGGTTCTCACGCTCTAGGAAACACACACACACAGTTACATACACAGTATGTTATATATGATTATTGCATGGCATTTATCCTTTAAGTACACTGGCAGAGAGACCTCAAAGCACTGCAAAACACAAGCAAAGGATGGTAACTTTTCCAACAACAGATACACTACATTCACATTTAGAGGTCATTAATAGGTCTAGATTCTGGATTCTTGTTCCAGCATTTCAAACATATATTTTGACACAATGTGGCATTACATGTCATCCATTTTCAGCTTGTATCAGCTTGCACAGTGACATGGACCAGTGTAAATAGCAATCTGTGCAAACCTGCAAATGGGAGTGTTTGTAGCCATGTTTTGGCGCTACTATGAAAATTATTCATGAGCCACAACTGCTATCAGCTTGCAGTGAAGCTGGTTCTGCCTCTCTCTTGATAGAAGAAAATGGCCACTCAATCTGAGGCAAGTGGTGTACATGCCTGATGTAGACCAGTAGCAGAACGAAGTCAGTATTTGTTTTAATGCATGGTTCGTTCAGAGCTTGTGAAATGGGGAATAAGATCAAAACAGTCTATTTTCATGCTGTTGCAGCTCTAAATAATTGTGACACAAGTTTTTTTTATAGTAGCACTCTTAAAAATGTATTTCCTGAGGGACTCTAATATGAGCTAGAACAAAATCAGGGAGTGTATCTTGGAGGCAAATGTTCCGATTTATAGATAATCATCATTTTCTAGCTTCAGAAACTGGGGTTAGTATCTTACGTTTGGTAACAACTTTGAGCTGTATGATCCCACGGCCCTGGATGCGGTCTGGGGGGTTTCTCACATAGCAGTTGTAAACCCCCTCATCCTCCAGCTGCACATCTGATAGGGTGAATGACAGGTCGTTCTTATCCAGGTTCCCGGCAAACATGACCCTGTCTCCAAACCGGTCAGAACGCAGAGGCACCATTCCTTTTTTCTTAGAGTACGTCATAAACTATGGAGAGAGAGAGCAAGAGTTCATACTGGTTTAGAGTTTTAAGATGTAGCCACCCGAGTTGCATAAAGACGAGTAATTTACCATCTCTTCTGTATCGTTACGTGATTCTTGGTAGGTCCAGTTCATGGCAAACTTGGCAGTATTCATCTTATAGCAGGAGGTAAATATGCATTGGATTTTGACGGTTGTTCCATTCAGTGCATTAATGTAACTGGCCACCGACACATCCATGCTTGAGCAACCTGTGGATAAAAACACCAGTGTTAATAGCGCTACTGCCACCAGCAAAAAATACATCTACAAGGAAGGTAAATCTAAATAATGAAAAGAAATTCAGTGTTCAATTTTGGTACAAGAAGATTTTTTTCAGGTAATGTCTATGTGCTTACAGTGTATCTGGTATAAGTGTTCAACTGAGATCTCATGTCAAAATGCAAAAGTCAGTGAAGTCACTAGTCATTGATGTTAAAGTCAGTGTGAGGTAGAAAACCTTTTCTGAGCTTGTCAAGGTGAGTCGAAAGACATCTGATTTTTGACTCTAGTCAAAGTCATTACGGTATCAAGGCTCAAGGTTGTAAAATGAAATGTAGGTTATAGCCCCTTCATGCTGCACACACACAGAACACGCACACAAATATTTAAGTTAAAGTAAATAGAATAAAATAAAAAATTAACCAAACAGAATATAGAGGTACTTATATACATACACATCCTGAAAGCATGTACAGTATGTACAATGTCAGTGTACAGTTTCCAACATGTCTGAACACCTAAACAACTGAAGAGGTCGACATATATTAAACAACATGTATCACCGCTGGACAGTGCCAGTGATAGGCTGGTATGAAAAAGGCAGACTTTTGTCAACCAGACCTTTGTACTCATGTCATTAATGTTGTGAAATGGTTTAGGCACCAAAAACTACTTGGTTAGGTTTAAAATAAGTATGTTACTATCATGTACAAATGTAATGTAAAGTTTGTAATACGTACATAATTTGTATAAAGTGTGTGTAATCGCGCACATTATGAAGCGTACTTTCTCTTGGCTAAGATATTTTAGGGCACTGTGTTTAACCAAACATGCTGCAAAACAAAAAGGTTTTTACTTATCATAGACCACTGGGCAAAAAGTGCAAATCATCAGCAGTTCCAACTTCCCAGTATGTCATGAGGATGTGGGTTTTCATGTAAGTGCTGAATCTTCAGCTTCGCTCCATCTGAAAAGTCTGTCTTTCAGGCTGGCAGTCATTTGATGTGAATTCCTCAACTCACAGAACAGATTTAAATGTGGGCAAGTCCAACAGAGTGATTGTAGATCAAGCAGTATGCGTGCTACATACTTCTCAATTCCAGTGAAATCCGTTCAAAACACAGACAGAATACAAAAAGTGGCCTTTGACGGCATCTTTTGTTCAGTCAGCATAAACCTCCAAATCATAAACGGCTTTGCAATTGCTCTGCCTCCAGAATAAAAAACAGGCTTCTGTACAACATTCGACAGCAACTACTATTTGTGTTGAGAGTTTAGCATTATTCCAGTTATCTATCGCTGCAGATGAAGCCACGTGAAAACACAGGTATTTCAGCTTCAAAATCATTATTCGTAGTATTAAAATGCAGCATGTAAGCTTTATCATAGGTCGCGATGGAGTGGCAGTATTCAAGTATTCAGAGTAATCCCAATCACTGCAGTTGTTTAAGTCATCAAGAGGGAAGACAGGATGGCGTATTCTTACATTCGGAGCACTGAAAGAGAACAAAACATTCTAAAATGGAAGTAAAAAGCATATAACTTCATATAATGTAACTTGAAATGAAATTAAAGTATCATTTAGTTTCCTCAAGTTTCCTCCTCCTCTTTAACGTTACGTCTCAGCATGGGCTTACACTCCCCAGACAGAATCTGTGCCTCTCTCACTGTGAGTGTGTGTGTGCGTGTGTGTGTGTGTGTGTGTGTGTGTGTGATGGGACTCTGCACCATTCTCTCTCTGCAGTCGGGTGTTTCTGGCTCCCTTCCCACTGCTGCTGCATCACTCTACAGGCCTGCCTCTCTGCACCACACATACACAAACACACACACACACACACACACACACACACACACCATATGTATAATTTACACACACACACACACACAATTTTCCATGCACGCAGGTCACCACAGTCAGGTGTCTTGTGATGCTGCGTAGCACCTGCTTCTTGCTCTCTTTCTCCCTCTCTCACACACACACACACACACACACACACACACACACACACACACGCACACACACTCATGCATACACACTCTCCTACAAGGTGTGCATTGTCAGCAGTGAGCTAAGCATGCTGGCTGTGCTACGTCAATGTCATCCCTGCATACTGACCCGTACACACAGCTAACGCCGACACATTCAAGCCGACACTGCTGTTACTGACACGTATTAAGCACTGCGTACACATACGTGCTTTTGCTCTGACAGCCCATACACAGACATACAGTGTGACGAACAGTTGATCCAGGCTCTTGCTGACTCAGCAGTCCTGTGGATAGTGAGAAAGAGAGGCAGATGCAGACACGTAGAAAGACAGAGAGTTGCTAACAGATGAAATACTGCAGTGAAGCAGCCTCATGTGACTCCTCCCTCTCTCTGCCCCTCCCTCCTTCCTCTTCCATCTTTGTCCACCTCTCTTGCCTCCTCTCACGCCTCTCTCCTACAACCTCCTCTGTCCGACCCCTCTACTACCTTCAAAATTAGTTTTTCTCTTCGTCCCCATCCTCCCTTTCCAGTGCTGCATACATTTCTCTCTCTTACTCCCTCAGTTTTCCTCCATCCTTCCTGACTCTCACAAGGTCAATGCAGAGGAAAAAGGTAAAACATACGTAGGTCTGTTGCACCATCTTTCCTCTGTCCTCCCTATTCTTATCCAACAATAAGTGACCACCTTTTCATTCGGTCTTAGGTATGCACATAATCCTTCATCACAGCACAGGTACATATTGACATACACAAATGTATTATACCTACATTTATTCATTTAATAGAGGGGAATCAGTGTGAATAGGTGGAGCCTGACTGCCAACCTCACTGATGGGTAAAAGAGAGAAAGTACAGACAAACAGATACCAGATGTTCCTCAAACTACAATCCTTGGATAATCTAGGAGGATTTCGATAAATATAACTGATTTTTTTTGGTTTGTTTTTTTGGTGTTGTAGCCTAAACCACCATCACTACCACCCACTTTCAGGTCTCAATCCAATTAGGCATCTGTAGGATGGCATGGAAAAAGCCTTTCAGGGTAGGAACGCTCTGAAGACCAACTTGACAAATCCACAGACAACAGCTTTTGAAGGTCTTTACTAAAAGTAATTTAAAGCTGCTTTAAGGGGACAAAGGGCTGCAGCTAAGTATTCAGAGGATGTTCACAAAAAAAAAAGACTTTAGGCTCTATTTTCATGGCGATCATGTTCTAGGCCTGGGTTGTGCAATCCCTAAAAAAGTCACTTGTTTTGGTGTTGAAGATGGTTCTGACAGGACTTACTGTGTAAGAGCTGCTGGTCCTGAGTGGTTTAATGTAGTCCATGCTGGTCATAAGTGTGCTGACACTTCAGGGTTATCAAATGAGGACCTGCCATCTTGTTTTTAAAGCAGCCAACTATCTTAAGAGGACTAAGCAACACTGTGTGGCATCCCTCAGATTGTTGTCCAGGATGGGTCTTTTAAGTGGCTGCCTGGACCCTGATGCGTTTTCGGCGTCTGGCCTCTGATCGTCACGTCCTTAGAGCCAGAGTTCACCACAGGCCTCGGCAAGGCACTTTAACTGAGAGCACTTATAAATTCTTTATATGTCCCCGGGGCAACATAGGCTTAATGATGATGGCATCACAATGAGTTAAAGCATAACATCAATGCCTGATCCCAGATTGGTGGCTGGTGAAAAAACAATTAAATTCCAAGGTGCTCCCAGTGAGGCTGATATTTTTCATATACGCTGAGCTTTCACTTCTGCTGCTGCTTGGCATCTGAACACTTGCTTGAGAGAGACAAGTGATACAATTGACAAGTTAAAACTGAGCCTTTGATACTTTGATGACTTGCTGCAAATTGAAGGTAGCAGTAGGTGGTCGGTCAGTATCGCTCAGCCCAGACTGCACAGTTTTTGGGTCGAGTGTTATCACTTTTTATACTTCTGTCCTCTTTACACCAGAGGGACATTGCTGTAAAGGTGAATCATGAGCTATTTTTGCAGCTTTGCTATGAAGTTCTACTAAACAAAACCCGTGAAGCCTTTGCAGCATGCTACCTTCCAACTGTTTGAAGTCTGATGTTGTTTAGTTGTGACTCAGTTCTGTTCAGTACTGCTGGCTTAGCTCTGGTGCCCTCTGCTTTGGAGGAAGTTACACTGCATTCTGCACACTGCAGCACTCTACTCTCAGGTGCTATAAGAGGGTTTGGGGGGTGGGGGAGTCAGCAGTCAGTACAACTCATAACAAAAAATATGACATCTGTCAGTAATTCCTGGAGGACTTGCAGGAATGCTGTGGGCTGGACATGCTTTTCTCTGATTATGTAATGCCATTAGAGTGAGACTGCAATCAGTCTCAGAACCCTTTAAGTAATTAACAAAAACAGTGCTGTGTGAGACTGCAGCCTCTTTGTATGATATGTTACTGTAATATTATCTGAACACTACTACATATGGGAGACAAAAACAACACAGAGACAAGGACAGGAATGTATTATACAGCATTATTTCCCTGCCGTGCCATTGGCATAATAACGGCACAAGCCCAAACTCTTACACTCTGATAAAAGAGCATGCTAAATACCAAACAACATGGGAAATACTGGCCAGACTGAGTAAGAGCTGAAACATACTTTTCACTTCTTGTCCTCCTCTCCCCTCCTCCCTTTTACTGTTATGCATTATTGACAGTTGTATCTACTTATAGTAGAGTCAGAAAGTCTGGCTGCTTTAAGATACTGCACAGTTTAACTTTCAAAAAGCACTCACAGGGTTTGAGTAGAATCTACAGCAGATGTACAGCCACCATGCAAATACACAGACAGACATACATGTACACAAAGACCTCTTTTTTTGGATGGTGGTAGTGTTAAACACATCAGTAGCTGTCCTACGCTTTAAAAAAAATAATCATTTAACAATGACGCCTGTCTTACAAAGAAACAGGATGTCTTATGATGCCAGTTGCTCTACTGCTGGAGAAGAAGGTTGCTCATTTTAAATAGAAAGGCTATGATTAACGTCACTTAGATAACAAACAATTTTTCAAGGATAAAATAAGACTTTGACTCAAACTTAAGTCAAAGCCAATAATGACTGCAACAAACACTGTGTCATAAATTGTTTCTTATATTTATATTCTGTGGTGATCTGATTCCTCTGTACTTCCTTATGCCACATAAGGGCTGCATTTGGCCTGTCTGATGTCAACGGGTGTGTACTTACAGCGCATGCCTTTCCTTTTCAATGTGCTGCTGCCCTCTAGTGCCTCTCTGCAGGAACTGTAACTATGGGGTTGCAGAGTAAAAAACACTGCCGGGCAGAAATCATATTGGTGGGAATCTGCAGTACTTTCAGAATCCTGAATGAGTCCATATTACTTACAAACCAGCAGTTAGCCTTAGCTGTTTTCATGGGTGAGCTGAGGGTATGGCACTACGTCTGTTATTCAGCACACACAGCATGTAGACATCTTAGATTCTGTGGATAAATATTAATATATTTACATTTACTTACAGCAACTCACTTTTGGTTGATGGGTTTAGATATTTGTTTTTTGATTTGTGGGGTATCTCAAAGTGATAGGTTGCCTTGTCAAGTGTATTTTATGTATTATTCTTTCCATTGAACAATCAAGTGCCTGTATGCACTCAAGAGGAACGCAATAATCTTTCAGTTTTCCTTCAGCATAGGTTTCGTCCTGCTAAAAAAAGAAGGAAATGTGCAATTGCAGCTTAGTAGCAACTCCATGCAACGATGTCCCCCAGCAACAGTCAACTTTTGGGAATCTATTTTGAGTTGGCATAAGTGAAAAAGCAAAGGGTGATGACACCATCTAAAAATACGCTGGTGAGAGTTCCTCTATGTAATTTCCAAACCACTGAACTCCAATGTTTGATGAGGCAAGGAGACAAAAGGACAATTTGCAATCAAAACTCAACTCCACTGTCCTCTTGGCTCTCAGTGTTTCCTCACTTGAATTAAAAATGTACCTCAGTACGGTGTTAAAGTGACGGGGAAATGATGAAACAGGACGAAAAGGAAATTTTCCAGGAAACAGTAAAAACTTTTCATTCAAAAAAAGTTAGGAAGGTGTGTAAAGCATGAATAAAAACAGAATGCAACCATTTGCAAATGAACTTTGTTTACCTACAACAGTCTTATGAATGTTCCTGAGCCCATATACCAACACCCTTTATACAATCATGTGTTCACAAAGTGGTGAACCTCTCTCCATCCTTGCTTGTGAACGACAATCATGATACTCTCACCTGTTACCAGTGAACCTGTTTACCTGTGGAATGTTCCAAACAGGTGTTTTTGGAGCATAACTTCCCCAGTCTTTAGTTGCTCCTGTCCCAACTTGATGGCATCAAATTCAGAATAAGCAGATATTTACAAAAATCAATGAAGCGGATGAGGTCAAACATTCAATATATTGTCTTTGTACTGTTTTACATGTATATGAGCATTGCAGGAAACATTTTGGATACTGTAAGCATACAACAATATATAATAGTTGTCTTTAGACATTTTAATGCATAAGTGTTACATTTTAATCCTTTAAATCAGCATACAGTGATGGTGCTATGACCACTTCCACTTACTAGAGAGTAAAAGAGGAAGATTTAATTTTTGTACATTTGTCCCAGAGAAGAAGAGGCTTTACTCTGGCATCTAATATACAGGAAGCAGCAGGAAGAGGTGGCTTATACAAGTGGATACACCTCACAACACTGGCTTGTATAATGCAGGATGAAGTCAGCTTTTGTTTGTAAATCTCCTGGAGAGCACCGGCTTTGTATTTAAGTCTGTTTGATCAGTCTCCACAGAGGCAATGATGCTGTGGGTTTGATCAGATGTGGGTCACACCGTGTTTTGATCTGTTTTTTTTTTTTTTTCTGTAATCTGAATTATCATGGTCTGGTTCATATGTGTTCACATTTGCTCCCTCTTTCATGCACCCATATAAATTCGTACTAAGATGACACCATATACACAGGTTTATATGTCTGCTACTGAATACAAGGCCTATAAATATCAACAGCACATTGTTAACACCTCATTATAGGCCTATTTCTACCCATCGCTAACAACACCGAGTCGCAGAGACTTACTGTACACTATCAGTTTGCGTGCAGGCTAAGCCAATATTTATTTTTATATAGTGCATCATAATCCCGTTTAAAGGCTGCCATTCACCAGGGCACTAATTTCGCTGTCAACAGAGGCTAAATAGAGGCGTAAGGGGAGAATGAGTCCTCACAAAACTGACCAGAAATCAGCTGGGCTAAAATCGGTCGAGGAAAGCCACATCCATCTGCTTGAAAATGCTCTAACAAACTGGGAAAATGCTGGAATAACAATTAACCGACATTATCTCACATTACACACATTATCCCCTCCCGCCTCTCTCTCCCTTTCTCTGTGACACACACACACACACACATACACAGTGTCAGATATGAGGGGAAAAGGCCTAACGATGGAGCAGTGTGTGGGAGCCATCAGCCTATCGAACTGTTGATCCGCGTATCAATGTATGAAAGCATCGATCGGTTGGGCTGTTTTGTCTTACCGGAGAGCAGGAGCAGCAGCAGCAGCGGCGGCAGCGCGGCGCTCAGCAGCTGAACGCCGGAGCTCCTCTTCTCCTGCGCGGGGGAAGACATCTTCATCCTTCTTTTTTATTTTTCTTTAGTATTTTTTTGTACAAAAACCACGCTTTTATTGCTAGAAAATTTTGTGTACTTACAAAACATGAAATAGAGCGGCAAGTCTGCTCTTGGTGTGTGCGTTAAAATGCTAAAAACAGTATTTTTGTTTTAGAGGCAGGACATGGCTGGCAGTGGCTGTAGCCTTATGACGGTTGATCTCATGGTTGACGGTTTGTTGGTGGAAGAGGAGGGAGGGCAGGGCAGGAAGAGGAAGTAGAATAAAATGGAGGAGATAACCCTCACACAATTTATTAACAAATAACTTAGAGTAAATGATAAATACACTAAAGAGAAGCAAATAAGCTATAAAGAGAAATAAAGAAATGCACAATGGGTGACAACCTTGGAGAAATGAGAGGAAAAACAAAGCTGTGTGTCTACTTTTCACGATGTTTCTCAATCAGCTAAAGCCTACTTTGGCGTTCTATACTGCAATTTCTTATTTATCTGCAGACAGATTGACCATTATTTTGCCACGGCAGATTTATCAGTCTCGCTTAATGCACCATCACAGTCACCAAACTTCAGCCAAACTGAACATGATAAGAGATTTTGGAGCCAGTTGGCACCAAATGAAGGAATATATTTTAGATAAATGGTCTTCCATCATCCATAGACTTGTAGAATAAGGACTGTGGCAGCCCCAGCTTGGACTCTTCTTGTTGGTGTTTCCTGTCATTTGTTGCTCATGTATACGTGCATGTAAATCAAGATGACAGCCAACTTCAGGTGAGAGTAGCAGTGCTTGTATGTCTGACTATTAAGTAATACCAAAATTCCAGATGTGGATATGACGAAGCATGCACATCATCAGGAAAATGATTTCTCTGTAGGGTCATGAGAATGAGGAGAAACCAGGCTGCCGTGCCGACAAACAAAAAATTAAGCAGAGACCATCCCTCCTTTAATCCGTGCCTCTATCCATCCTTCCTGGGTGGGAGGCAGGAGAGGATACTGGGAAATAAAAGAGGCAAACACTAATTGGTAGTCACAGGTATCACCCTTACATCTGTCTTTTTGCTTTCTACTTGGGACAAAGAGAGGTGATGCTGGCAAACAAGAATGATGTACGAATGGTGGAAAGAGTGGAGGTGGAGGAGAAGCCTCAGTAACTCCTCTGAACTGACACATAATCTCAGTTTTCACAAAAATGGGTGATGTCAGCATAGAGGAAAGATGAGAGGAGCATTAGAGAAAATAAGTGAGGGAGGGAGGGAGGGGAGGAGGCATTCTGCTTAGACAGGATGGGAGGAAGGAAGAGGCAAGAGGGACTGGGAAGAGTGGTTTGAAAACATTAAGCCATTAGGAGGAGAAAGAAGACAGAGGAAGTGGGCGGGCTGGTTGCCAGTCTGTGGTCAACATAATGCCACACTTGTTCAGGGAACATCTAAGCAAAGGGTTGGAGCCAAAAGCAGACTACAAGTCAGAGTAGTAACAATTAATAAACAAAAGGCTCATGTGAATATTGAGGCAGGCAAAGGGCAAGTCCAAAGAAAGAAGCTCAAACAGGAAAACAAGGCCAGAGAAACCAGTGAAGCCCAAGGGAAAACAAAGCAAAAGTGAAAAAAATACTGGGAGATACACAAAGGTCATGATGAACTGATCCAGACTGAGGGGAAAACATTGGCTTAAATACACTGGGGAGGGAGAAAGGCAGGAAAACACAGGAAGTAAAGCAAAAGATGAGGAAAACTTTCAACATAAAACAGGAAACAACAAAACTAACTAAAGAAAACCAAGACACATAAAAGCACCACTGACAGCAAAGAGAAAGAGCTTCCAACCTCAGCGTCAAAGCAGGAAATGCTTATGATATGATGTAATCTAGCTATGTACATCAGCTGGGTTTGGTGTTCTGTATCGTCCCAGACATTGCTTTAGATTCAGTTCACTATTTATTTGACCAGTATTGGACTATGCTGACATTGTTTATCAAAATGCTTCTCTCAGTGTCTTCAGGTCATTAACATGTTTATATAAATGTAATGATTGATGTATGACCTCTTGGAACAAGATCATTTTATTGATCTTGTTTATCAACTCATCCTTAATTGGTAAAAAAAAAAAAAGAAGCTTTTTTTTGGTAAAAGACTGTGTCTGATTAGAATAATTTACCTCTTTATATTTGTTCCCTGTCATTTGGCTTACTTTACAATGATTTATTCACATCTTAAAACAAATTGAGTGTGTTTTCAGAAATGCTCTCAGTGATTGTTACTCTATAATTTGAGCATTTTGGTTATTGTAGTATCTATCCTGAAGTTCTGACTCTTCTTCTTCTTCTTCATCTTCTTCTTCTTCTTCTTCTTCTTCTTCTTCTTCTTCTTCTTCTTCTTCTTCTTCTTCTTCTTCTTCTTCTTCTTCTTCTTCACCGTGGTGTTGTGTGTTGTTTTGTTTTCCGTTTGTTCTTGTCAGTGTTTGTTCTGGGACAACCTTGAAAACGAGATGATACATTTCAAGGGGATTTTGATGCAAAAGCTTTGACTAAACTGAACTAAAACCGCGCACCAACATTTGTAATTAATAAAATAAAATAGATCGTTTCAAAGTGGTATTTTCACAGAAAATTGAAATAGCGAAGGTCATTCAAGGAAAAAAAAAAAAAGAGATAACAAGAATGCACTAATTAGAGACAGATGTCCCTTTTTTCACAGTTTTCAAAGATCATTGAAAAGTTGTTTGTTTTTTGGAAAAGAACAAATTATGAAGTGAGAATCAGTACACATTAACAACATCCTTAGCATTAATGGAACCGATGCCAACAGCAATAGAGAAGAAATAATGTACAGTAGGTGGTCTGTTTAGTGGTCCACCACTCCTGGAGGCGCTAATGCTTTGATGTCATATCAGGATGAACTGTAATGTCCTGAGTGATCCTCTAACTCTTCACTTAGTATAACTAAAGTCTCTATATGTCCAATATTTAGTTTGTGACTAAATACCTGTCACAGTGACATTCCCCCCAACCTCAGCTGTTTCATGCTCATCAGAATGCCAACATGATAAACTAAGACGGTGAACATGATTATACCTGCTACCGATGATTTTAGCATTTAGTTCAAAGCACCAGTGTGCCTATGTCCAGCTGCAGAGCTGCTGCCACAGCTGTCTGTGCAACAGTTAGTACCCACAAAGCACTGTATTTCACTGTATAAGACACAATTATCATATTTTTAAAATCTGTTATCAACACTGTCTATAGTGGTGCCATACATAACATAGCTAACACTGTGTAATTTCATGCATTTAAGTTGGTTCAACATGTGTTGTACAAAGCAACTTCCCCATAATGCACAACACATATGCAGAAACAGTATACAGTAACTCTTTGGTGAAAGCATATATGATATGCAAATAACACCATATTGTATATGATATAGGAATATTTCACTGATGATGCAAAAAATATGTTAGAATCACTTTAAATTCACTCTACGCTATTGGTTACTTACAGGAATAGTATTACCTTGATGATGCTGTTGTTAGTCTCTGTTTTATTCTGGGATTTTGTTGCTGGGGCTAAAAGGATGCATCAAGCTGGGGAAGCAATCTGTTGGCAACAAGCTGTCAGGTTGTTATTGGGTTAGCACCAGCTGCTCTACTGATTCTGCTGCTGTGTGTCAAACTTGTGAAGCAGCCAATGTGTGTGTGTGTGTGTGTGTGTGTGTGTGTGTGTGTGTGTGTGTGTGAGAGAGAGAGAGAGAGAGAGAGAGCGAGAGCATTTTTAGTGTTTTTCACCTGTCATTGTCCTGTGAGTCATGAGTGGTTGACACCTGCTGGAGGTTGACACTTGTACATGTTAGCTCCAGTTATTTTTGTGCTTGTCACTTTGTTTGCTTATTCAACAGCTTTGCTACTGTTACTTTTAAAAGCCTGTACAAGGATTCACTCTGTCAGCTTCTTCCTCTGCAGCTACGTGAACATGACCACTTCTGCCAAAGTTAGTTTGGGTTATTTCACGTGAGAGATTCCTGTGTTTGTGTTCTTCTCTGTGCTCCAAACAAGTGGGCAGAGCTCAGTTCAATAAAGGGGATATTTCTATACATCAGTTCATTAAGAAACAAATCAGAGTTTTCTCATTTTGTCACAATACAAAATTGTAACACTCCTTTCTGAATACATTTGATAATAGAGGCTAAAACACTAATAGTTGTCTGTTATATTGGATTGCCATCCCCTATTTGATGTAGCAGGATATGTAGTGCTTCCAACTTCCATCTATGTATCACAAATTTCCCATTTGTGCTTCGATGGTATTGAGTTTTGTGTAATGGTGCCCAACAATAGCTGCACAGTTTGCCGTGAAATGTGCACACTGATGGTCGGTGAGCCATTTTCATTTTGGATACAACATGAGCGACCATGTAGCACAAGCCTCAGGCCAAAATGTCCATTTTGCACACAGTCTTTCTTCCAATACTTTTGTGTGATGGGTTGTGACAATCTGTTGTTGCATCTAGTTGCTACTTACAACATGTTTAGCTGGTCTATTTTTGCAGAATTTAAACTGTTTAAGGTATGCTTGGTAAAAACAGGAAACGCTGCATGCAATTATAACAGTTGCCCCATCAACACTCTAAATGTAAACCTCATGCAAGTTAATTTAATTAAATGCACCTTGGAGCAAACTTAAAGACTGCAGTTAATGGCGTTGTGTTGGATTTGTGCTGTATTGTAAAACTGTGTTTCTCGCCTGGCTTGCAAAGGGCCGCTCTCCATGGTGCTGAATGTCTCATTGGACTGTGTCGCTCTCCTTGGTGCTGAACGTCAGCTCCTGGTGTGAAGGGCCTCACCTGCTCCTGCGCTCTCCAACAGCAGTTTAACCACTGAATATTGCTCAATGTGAAAACTCCTACTACATGCAGAAGCATTCAATATTGACAGATTACACACATTTGTTTACTGAGCGGCGCAATGTAATCAGTAAAGATTTTTTCAAATTAAACAAGCTACAACTAACACTTATTAGAGTGAAGCAAATCAATAGAATAACTCAAGAACTATTCTCTCTCTCTCTCTCTGTTCCTGTCTCACCACAGAGGGAAGAAATATTGCTCTAAGGGGTGCTCCTTTGTTGCTAGGCAGCAGGGATACTGTGTACATCAGTGCTGTGCTGACTGTTGCTGATTTTGTACAGACAATCAGAGGTAAGAGGTGTGTTAAGGTAATAGTCTCAAAAGGTCTCAGAAATATAGTTGTGGGATTAAAGGTGTCCAGGTATAAACAATCAAACAGGGCCATTCAACATCCATTAATTAAAAAATAATAATTTAAATTTATGTTCTTTTACTTTGTTAACTGGCATCAATAGTTTTTCTCCTTTTTAGGATCCATAGATTGTGTAGCAACACCAGACACAACACTTTGAAACTCTGATAATGACATGAGGTTTTAAAATCATAAAATCTTGAAAGATGTGACCACCAGATATTTATGTTCTGGGATTATTTGCATTTGATGGCTGTTTGAATGAAACTTAAGCTCAGAAATGTTCAAATTTACAAGTTCACAGAGAAGCACCCACATTTTACATCGCTGTTGGTCTCTGTGAGGCTGGACTGTCTCGTTTGGGGAGGATGAGCAGGATCAACCTTGTCTTCATCTCCACGGGACCGACCTTGGATGGTGCTCTTCAGCCTATTGAGCACTTGATTTGGGACACAGTAAGTATATGAGGTAAACCATGACATGCTCATATTACATTCTCAAATGTTGCTGCTGATTTTGCTTCTCACCCTCATCCTTAGATTGTGGAGTGATCAGTCCTTCAGTACTGACAAGCTATCACTTGTCATAGTGTTTTGTAATAATTGTTTTTTTTTTTTTTTTTGTCTATGTAGTAATTTTGCAAACAAGGACAAAGAAAATATTGAACTGAAGGACAAGTTTGGTAAGTCAGTGTCAGTGGGACTGGAAACAGTCAAGTGCTTTCGTTGTGCTGAAGGGTTTCCTGTCAGATGACACCCTAAATCAGGACAGGTAAATGATGGGGCTGCTCACTCACAGGCATTGGGATTTCATTGCTGACACAGATGGAGTCTTCCTCTCTGCAGACTAGGGCGGTTAAGAAGGAAGAGCAATGCTGAACAGTGAGAAAGCCAGAAATAGTTGTCTATAATATAGAAAAAGTAAGAACAGTATTTTAGTTTAGCACTCCATGTAAATGGATAACAACACATGCCATTTCTTAATTAGTTCTGTCTATTGTGTGCCTTGGATATGGCACCAGCAAAATGAACTGTGGTATTTTTTACCAGGATTAAGTCAGTTTTAATTATTCAAAGGTCTGACATGGGGATTAGAATCCACTTCACCTTCAGTAAGAGTAAATTCTCTGAGTGAGGATGCAGTAAAGACATACACACAAAACAGAGCAGCTTTAAAAGCACGAATATAAATGTACTTCTCTGTGGATCCAGAAGAGGGTGCTGTGACTCCATGATACGCACAGCAGTGCTTTGGCATAAACTGCCATCATTTAAACAATATTAATTTGACTTCTTTCTGAACAAACTTACTCCACGAGTTTTCTTGAGCTTATTAAGCATCAGTATCCACATTCAAGGCAAAGATGAAATGCTCTTTAGAAAGAAAAAGAAATTACAGAGTGAGTTAGTTAATGGGGGTATTAGATTTGGTCTGGGGAAGTTTTCCTAATGAATGTTTTTTTTCCAGATTTCACTGCACTCTCCCATTTTTCACCTCAAATTTGTCACATTAGAGTTGGCTTAAAGATATTTAATTGCAATATCAATGAAGGAATAAAGTGCATCATAGTTCTTATATTAATGCACGTGTCCATGCTGTTCCCTGGTGGGAAAGTAGAAAATGACATCCCTCTCAACCTTCTACTGATGTTCCCTAAAATGAACAGTTATTGCCACTATCATCATCAGTTATCAGCAGGCATTTGTAAAGTGGAATTTTAAAGCGTGGACAGGTGGATATCTCCTACTATTCATGACTATTATTTCACATTCTTCACCTGAGAGCCCCCTGAATTTAGACATAATGAAGCCCTGCAATGACAACAAAGCAGGAGGCATGATAGCACACTGATGGTCCTCCAGGTAAGCTCAGAAGTCCACCGGCATGCCACTGGGATACAAGCTCCACTGAGTTTGACAGAATATTTGATTGACAGCTCTGTTCTCCTGCTGCTCTTTCTCATCTTGTCTTCAACGCACGTCCGTCTTGTCCCCTGCTTCTGACACCCCAGACTCTTTGATCACTCTGCATGTTTGTACTGCACTGCAGAGAACTACTGAGGACTACAGCGAGAGGAGGAGAGAAAGAGAAGGAAAGAGGAGGATAGAGAGAAAACATTCCATCTCTTTGTTTTTCTCTCTGTGGCATCTCGCCTTGTGGGAGTGAAGCTTTTTGTGGGGAATTTGAGAGCTTAACACTGGTGTGTGTGAATGAATTTCTGCGTGTTTGTGTGTGTGTGCAGGAACTCAGGAGACCATGTCAGTCTCTCTCTTGTTGACTTCTAAAAGTCCTCCAGTGGCCTGAGACGCGACGCTATTCCACGTCCTCGAATAACCAGAGGATGAGAGGACAAAAACTGAGAAGAAGAGCAAGAGCGAAAGAGAAATGGAGGGGAAGGAAGTGAGAGAAAGAAAAGAGGGTTGGGGAGAAAAAAGTTGCAAAAAGTGCAAGAAGAAAGAATCCATTAGAGCTAGATAAAGAGTACAAGTGAGATGCGGTGACAGAAATAAAGACAAATGAGATCAGAGGTAAGGGGATAAGGCAGAGGTAGAGAAGTGATAAAAGCATAGATGTTCAATGGGATTACAAGGAGATGTGTCATTCATCTGTCAAGGTGACAAGAAGTACAGCTGCCAGTCTCCTTCACAGATGGTGCAACTGCTGATTTATTGACTTTATGCCTCCTGGAGTTCAAATTGCGGTTAACTGCTGAGCTTGGAGCGCCACCTTCCTACTTGGGTTGAGAGGCTTTTTGGGTGAAGCAAAATATCAATACCACCACAAGGTCCACATGTTTTAAAAACCTGATACTGGGAGCTCTTTAAGATCCTCATTCTATCTCATCCTCATTCATAATACATGACTGATATAAGTACATCAATACAGCATAGTGATGAGCAGCCGCAGCCATGGTGGGTTGTTTAGCCATCAGTAAAGCCTGCAGAGCAAACTTATTGCTGTAATGCTGGCTTATGTTTGGTTTTTCCACCAAAAATCCTCAGATTTCCATCCTCCATTGTTAACAACTAGGCACCCTTGCAAAAGCACAGAAACTACTATCATTACCAATACAGGAAAGCTAGCTAGCTTTCCCAAGCTTTCCGCTTCAGTGTCATTGCTAAGTTAAGCTAACTAGATAACAATTAGGGCACAAAAGAAAAAGGTCTGCACACTGGTAATAAACAGTTTAATTCTCTCTCAACAGCTCAGGAGGAAGATCCTGCAGTGGTTTGTATTTTTTGTCCTGCACCTGAATTGTTTAGCCTGGCTGTGCACTTGCTTATTCCCTTGAGCGAACAACTACCCATCAAATCTAAAGAATCAGATTCAAATCTGTCTTATTTGGATCCTTTTGATGTTTGCTTTTCTTGTGACCTCCATATCGTTGAGTCTTTGCTAACTTGTGTGCCTTTAGTTAGTGCTTGACATCCTTGTGATTAAACCTGGGCCACTGTTACTGCCACAGTACCTGTCATTTCTATAGCCCATGTCTTTACAGTAAGCCTAGATAATCCTAGACTGTTTATTCGTATTAGGTCTGTGTTATGTGCCGTACCATCACAAGGCTTAAATACTTGTGACTTTCTGTCTGTGACACATTAATGGAGCTAAACCCTGTTGAACAAGTGGGATTTGTTGTGGCAATTGGGTAATTTGAAAGGAAAGCCCATCTTGTAGTATTTCCTGCTGTAATCATGTTAGTGATCTTCATTGTGTGTGTTGGAATTATTGGGGTTGCCCTGTCAGCATAAAGAGCCTTTTTTACTACAGCGAGGTTCAGGTGTTCTACATAAAGTTCAGATATTGTCTTTAATGACAAATTTCAGATTTGTCAAAACTATTAAGTTACAGGAAAATATGCAAGGAAAGCACGACTGATTACACTAAAGTTATGTACATCAGATCCAGCGCAGGTGTGGAAACAAAGCTGAGGGATGCTAATAGCTGCCCACGCCACGCAAGTACTTTATCCTTACACCAAACCAAGTCTCTAAGTATCGAAATTCAAAGACCAGTAGCTGCTTTCATTCTTCCAGCCTCAACCTTTTCAACCTCTGTGTCACTGATATCCACCTTACATAAATTTCCTAATTCCATAACTCCTCTTATGGCTTCATTTCTCTAATTAAAAGTCTTGCTTCTCTTCTCTTCTCTTCTCTTCTCTTCTCTTCTCTTCTCTTCTCTTCTCTGTGATGCTGGTTTTAGTGGGGGATATAGGCTGTAATCAAATATGCAGCTGACCCTATTTGTGCTCCATTCTTTTAAATCTGCCCCCAAAGTAGGGGGATCTAATTACTTCCCTCTCATGCAGAGAGGGTAAAACCAGGACTCCGCAGCTTTGTCGGTTTAGCAGAAGAACTGGACAATTTCACATTTCCTACATTTTTTAACTGTGAAAAGGAAGGCCTAATCTGATTAGCGGTGGGATTCCAGTAAGCCTAATTTGCTGTATTGTAAAACATCTAGGTAATCTAATGGCTCTTTAAAGGATCTGAGAAAGATTACACAATGAGGACTCCAGTATTCAGATAATGAGGACTCCCCAAAATAAGCAAATGGAAGAAAGAACAAAACTGTGGAGCTGTCTCTTCCAAAGTTGTACACAGTTGCACTCGACTGATGCGTGCAGGCACTGTATGCATACAGTATACACACAGTGATGTGAAAAAATAGCCTCATACACATACAGTCACATACAAATAGACACATAACACGCCCACAGCCACTGCAGGGAGATTTGCACATGAGCCAAACTCCCTCTTCGAAAAACTCTGCATCTATCAAAGAGGTCTCAGCAGGAGTTGGCCAGCGCTCGTCTCTTCATCTCTTTCTTTGCTTGCTTGCATTGTCCTTCTTTATTCTTCTCCAGGGATTTTTTTTTTCAACAAAATTCAAAGTGAAAGGATTTTAGAGGCTAACATTCGCAGCTTTGTTTGAAGATTAGTCAAGGAGAAGAAAGACGATGAGTGCGTGTGTGTGTGTGTGTGTGTGTGTGTGTGTGTGTGTGTGTGTGTGTGTGTGTGTGTGTGAACAAGCATGCGTATCCTGGGGCCCTTTGTTGACAGCTGATGCAGAGTTAATGTGATAATGACAAGCAGAGATGCAATTTGTTTCCCAGGGAGCCGCGTCATTCATCCGTTGTGGGGGGTTAAAAGGTCCGCAGAAAAGCAACATCAGCGAACTGTTAAAGCGTTTTATATTTACAGTCAATCAGGCTGACATCACCGTGGATGTTAGACTCAAGCAACAGCACTTCTCCCTGCTGTGGACGTCAGTCTCCCCCTTTACTCCTTCATCTTCACCTGTCCATCACTCATCCTGATATTGACTGTTAAAATCTGGCTTCCCTTTGAGGACCATTCCACCAAAAGTCATTTGAGTATCAAATATTCACTGCCTGCAGGCTTGGAGGGGCGCTGAGAAAATAGATTGCTATTTTGAGGTGGACAGCAACTACAGTATATTAAGCTTGGACTCACAGCAGTTACAGGGGATTACATGTTGAAGTCATGAGGAAGCGATGGTAGGACACAAAGTTGTGTGTTTGGCTATCTTATGGAGAAACCATGATGACAGCAGGCCTGTACAGATGGCAATGTCAGTTGTTTGATTGGATCACCCCACAATTGGAAGACAAGGAAGACCTTATATTATCCAGTGCATGTGCGCCAAAAGTAACTGTCCAAAATGAACCCAAGGAAAGGAATATGCAGTGCACTCAGGAGTGATCACATTCCTTCCAAAGCACTCTTTTGCAAGATATGTTTTCTTGTCAAGGTTCTTTTGCTGTTTGCTCCCCTAACATGAAAGTAGAAGTAAGGCTTAATCATCTGGATAATGATGACTTTTGGTTTATTTTGGCTGGATAACTTTGTTAATTACAACGTGAAGTCAACTCTGATGAATATTTAAAGAGTGTGTACTTGCAGATAAACACGTTTTAGCTGCACAGGCAGATGTGCAGGCATTGATGAAAGCGCACTTACATGTCAGAATCAGAATCAGCTTTATTGGCTAAGTAGGAACAGAAATGAGGATTAGACTCCAGTTCTCATTAGCTTTCAGTAAACTGAAACATGGTGCAGAGGACAAATGTACAGGACGATGCTGAGAGGTGTAGTCGTGACCACACAAAGGCTCAGAAAAAATGGAAACATGCACACACACACGCACACACACACACACACACACACACACACACACACACACACACACACACACACACACACACACACATATGCGCACACGCACACACATGCCAGCAAGAGTCAGGCAGTAATTAAAAAAGTGCCCTGTTCTTGGAGTCACAAGGTTGCACTTGTCTGGAGAAATGCATAATGAGAAGCAAAGATAGTCAAAGAGCAGCACTCTAACCTTCACTTGTCTCCTACATTTTAACATTCTGTAAAACACCTCATCACCCTTCATCATACTTACAAATTTCACTGAAAATGCATCTCACCAGTGCTCATTGATCCGCATCCATCTTTTCATTTTCTACCTTCTCACCGAGCAAAGCAGCTGAAAGCTAACTCGCGATATTCTTAATGTTTACTTCAGTAATTCAGATTTACTATTCAAATGTTACATTTGGACTGTTTAGATTACAATTAACATCATATCAGCAGTGATATGATAATGATAAGGGTAATGACAGCAATAAGACGCCATAGGGTAACATCACAAAACCATTTCAAAACACAATTAATCGTTTGCATGGAAAGCTCAACACAAATCACATTCCTCTTTAAAACCCCCTGGAGTGGTAGTGCCTACATCAAATATCAGTTTAGCTTTTGCCTTAAACAGAACAGGTTGTGTTCTCCACCCATGATGCTGGGGGATTGATCATCTCTGTGGACCAGAATTTTAATTCTTGGACCAAATGTCCACACTGTAGGAAATGTTTAGCCAGAGGGGATGCAGGATGTGTTTTACCCAGATAGAAATTCTGATCTCTTGTATCTCATTACCAGCCTGTCCTCATCAGAAAAAAGGCCATATAGCTTAAGTAGGTCAGTGCAACTTATATTTATGCTCACTGTTAGGCGGCTACCTCTAGTGGCCCTGGTAATTATGACAGGAGCGAAGGGGCCGCTGTTCACAGAAAGTCAATGCTGACCTATTTAAAGTATGTAAAATACTTAAGTTACATAATGTATGTAGCAGCAATGTACTTATTTTAGCCCATGATCTTTTCCTAAACCTAACTAAATAGATTTGGTACCTACACCTACACAAACTGCAACTGTTTCACAACATTAATCACGTGCCGCTGGTACTCTCCAGTAGTGACATATGCGTTTTTGGGAGGTATGAGGATGTGTGACTTATTACCATTGTACACTGTGTATAATGTGCCTTATTTTTTCTATTTTCCTTTTTTTTCTATATTGAATGGCTTTGTTGTAATGTGGCCTATAAACTCATGTCACCTGTAGCTTTAGCTGCTGCTAACATGCCCTGTTCTACTTGTTATATTAGGAAAAGCACATGAGTTGCTAATGACAGGAACAATGGCTCCATTCTACACAACTGTCCCAGTAGGTCAAGTGAGCCGCCAGCATGCACAATACCAGGACCCTAAAACTGAAGAGGCTTAAAGGAATTCAGCCAACTATTTACGTCTGCGCTACATCTGTGCTTTTTGTGCTTCTTCTACTATGGCACATCGAAACAACTTCATCCCTAATAATGTTGTCCTGACATGATTGTTGAGGCTGATGAGGAATGATGTTGTAAAGCACTCTGTAAATGACTATATGCATATATGTGTATGTATGTATGTATGTATGTATGTATGTATG
>JBBMOE010000020.1:3421383-3462801 GCA_037975065.1 Chaetodon trifasciatus | reverse complement strand
ACGTGTATTTTTCCTCCACAGCAAGTGTTTTGCTGTGAAAAAGGCCTGTTGATCTCCCACACCCATGCATGTGTTGACCCATCAATCACTACTTTTAGCCAAGAAGACGTGTCAAAACACATTCCATAATGACTGTCTCATGACTGGATTTATACTCTCTATTAGTCACAATTGCCCTCTGTCTCCCCAATTTCTTTGCCTTTTTTTAATCCTCATTCCTCATTTTCCTTCGTTCCTCTATTTGTCGCATCTCTCTCTCCCTCTTATCTGGTGTGACAAAAACACTTCAGGTTTGTTTTTGCTGCCACAATGTCTACAAGTCTGTCAAAATGAGTTGGGATCATCATTTATTAGCTAGATTTCTTTCTTTTTCTTTCCTGTCTTTCCTTGCTCCTTCTCTCTGCAGCTCATATTTACCCAACATTATTCCCATCTGAACTAAACCGACTTGTTTGAATTGCATTTGTATGACAAGATATTTCCCGGCACCTTATAATGAAGAGAGGAATGAGTTTGTTTACTCAATTTACCAACTTATCCATCAGACTCAGTTTGAATTAGTCTTTATTTTTGGGATGGATTTACTTTTCCTATCAGTCTCTGTTTTGCTCCCTCTGTGCACATCTCTCTCTCTGTCCCTCTCTGTCTCACTAGCTGGCTTTTTCATCCACCTGTTTTCAATGCACATTTTCAATTTGGGCATGAAAAGCCTGAGAAAAAAAAGAAAAAAAAATTCTTAAAAATATCTCAAAAAGCTTTGTACTTGGAAAAGTTGGTTTATCTATAAGAGCAAAATGTGACTAATGTAATGGAAAGAGATTCAGCAAATAAATCATGAAGCATGTGACTGAAGAGACAGAAAATAACAGCTGATGAAAACAACAGATTTGTGTGGAGCAATGAGACTGTAACCTTCCTCAGATTAATAAATTAACATAAATGCCATGTCCATTGTGTTTTCGACATTATTTTTCACACTTTGAGGTTTGACTGACTCTTATTATATCATCTTATTGTGCCTTCTCCTCTTCTGGTTTAATGGCAGCCGACTAAAAAAATATTCATATTATCATTTGTATTTTCTTTTTGCAGATTTTCTCGAATACAGATAATTTTTCAGAAAACACTGAAAACTAGCAAGGACCGCATCAACAGATCTTGATGATCTTCAGTGTTAATGTTTTTTATCAGGAAGAATCTTCACAAACAGTTCTGTTGAAACATGGTGGTAAATACTACCTGTGCATGTTCTGGTGTAACAATACAGTATATGTGTCAGTAACTGTGTTTCCATCTGTTATCAAGTGACTTTTAAGAGAAATTAATTGTGTTTGAAGCAAATAAACTAGGCCGTGCAAAGAGCTGTTTCACCAGAAATTATTGTCTGTTTCATGAGATTTTTGATGTTATATTCATTATTGCTTCATCATTCTTTCTGACTGTTGGTTGTTTAATGGTGATTTCAGCTTTTCATCAACTTGTATCATGTGACCAAGTTGTTTATCTGATATTTGTCAGTACATACACTTAATGACTTGGATAATGTGTTTATAATAAAAGTGTTTATAATAAAAATAATTCTACATGCCATATGGAGTATGGATTAAAACTGAGAGTTAGTTAAGCAACACATTTATGTCAAATGATTATTAGCCACCCTTTGGACCAATCAAGACAAGTTTTAATCATTACTGGGAATTCATGAATGCACAGGAAGTTTTTTCTCTTTTTCTCTTTTTCTCTTTCTCTAAAAAAGTTTCAGAAATGCACGTCACTCTGAAAAGCCCTTCAATCCATGAGCCACTCTTCAGCTGTATCATTACATTAACTCCTACATCATCCACTGGGTATTATCATATATATTCATGACTGTTTATTTTTGTTGTCTCCCTCTCTGCCTGGGCAAGCCCAGACTGTAAAGCTTATCAAACATTCCGTCTGATCAAAACCTATGAATTATGAATTATGAACAGAGGAACAAACAAATGTATGTGTGACTGTGTGTGAGAGATAGAGAGAGAGGGGGAAAAGTAGACAGTGAGAAACATTGTGGGATTGAGTCTGATCAGGATTAATGAGTTATGATAATGAGAACAAACAATTGTTTGATAGTGGAAGAGGAAGCCCGGCAGATATTTTGAGTCGAGCACGAGAGAGAAAAACGGAGGCAAAGTGTTTTGTGTACTTTTTTTTCCACTCTGAGTAAGTTGTGTGATCCTACTGGGGTGTAAAAATACATGCTATAAGTCAGTCTATGTGTGTGTTTACATTTGAATTTATTTGCAAAAGCTAAGTCACCAATTCTTAATTTCTGAAGGTGGAATGAGCAACATTTTCCCCGAAAAACAGTGTGTAGACTCATAAAAATAATCCCTCTCAACTATCACTTATGACCTGCCCTCTGCCTGTAGTTTCTTATTTGGCTGTGTTTGGATCATTTCCGGGGGTCAGCCTTTGGGCAGTGGGTGTGTTGGACCCTCATGGTGTGAAGGTGGGAGTCTGTAGCAACCAGGTGCCAGATCATAAACATGCCTCTGATGCATGTCTAGGGTCATCATGCTGGGAAGGAGGCGCCAACTTTGAATGTTCATCAAATCAAACCAAATCATCATAATCATGAGCCCCGTGTGTGTGTGTGTGTGTGTGTGTGCGTGTGTGTGCTTGTATACCTCACTGAACACAGGCGGGGGAGGGGGGTCCTTATGTGAATTGAGAGTCTGATGATCGAGCGTGTCCTATGCTGTGCAGGTTATAAAGCCCCTTGAGGCAAATATGCCATATTGAGCTATTTAAATAAAGCTGACTTATATGTGAAATTACTCTGACATTCATGTATTTTTTCCAGGAGTTTCTTTTATATTAAGCTTGACTCACACATGCATGTCGTTTCGTTAGTGACACGTCGGCATCACGTTTGAAAAAGCAGCCGTTTTGCCTCAGTCAGCACCGAGCGGCATTTCCCTCACTCTTCTTGCACCACTCGAGCCTGAGTACTGCCTGCATGCACAACAGAGCTGAGTGATGTGGTTTGAAGCAATATCCTTGAAACCTTTTCATAGTGTATCATAGATAAATTAGTCCAATAACTCATTTTTATTGCCTTGCTTGCTTAATTAATAATGACTTGAATAATTAATCTAAACAACATCATTTTAGAAAGTGACAGCATGATTTGATAATATCCAGAATCTGCACGGCTACCTGATACACAATACAGAATACATAGAGACATTTTTGTTCATCTCATATCTTCTCATGTTATATGTTATAATTAGGGATTTCTTTTTTCTTGGTGATGCAAAACAATGAAACAAAAAGAAAAAAATTATATATATAAAAAGAAAGATATCTTAAATTGTCAACTTTCAGTTTTTTTTTTTTCAGTTTCCAGTTTTACTCATGTGAGCAAAATGCAGACCAACAAGGACACGAGAGTTTCTGATTTCACACAGCTCATAGACCCACCGAGATCTGGCTCCTCATTGCCATGCTCCCCCTCTTTTTCATCCTCAAAAGTATTCAAATTCATTTGCTACACAAGGAAGACTTTGGCTCCTCTGTAGTTCAGATGACCCTTTCAAGACTCTACTGATAAACTGCTTAGAGAAGCTGTACTCCTCATCAGGTAAAGGCTGTGATATTGTGTACATGTCAGTGTGTTTGTGTATTGGTGTGTCCTCTTTGAAAACTGTGCCCATCATATCTGTCTGCCAAGACTTACTTCCTCCCACACACCTGGATGGCCACCTGGTCCATCCACCAGGAGCATTACAGAGCATTACATACACACATGCATGCACGCACAAACTAGCCCAAAACTCTTCCTGACGGTTTGATGTGTGTGAAACATCAGGAGCTGTGCTGTTCACTTAGAAGAGAAACAGGCTCGCCTTCTGTTCAGCCTCCAGGTAAAGTATTGATCCCCTTCTCTCTCTCTCTCTCTCTCTCTCTCTGATTCTCTTTCTGCGTCTCTCTCTCTCTCATGCTCAGAAATGTTTTTCCACTACAAAACAACATGTGCATGAGGCAAAACTAGTTACAGACGACAGTCTACGGTTTTTGCACCAGGTATGAGGAAGTGTTAATGCCTGTAACAACATGTTGCTCAATGTTAAGAAGCCCTCCAAGGAGTGGTGACATTCTCTTTGACAGGCAGTGTGAGTTAATGTACAGGTGGAAGAATGACTGTCTTTCTATGCATATCCATTATGGCCAGTGGCTACGTTGCCATACAGCAGTAACATACTGACCAGCAGGCTTCCAGCTCCAAGCCAGAAACAAGAGAAACCATGAGATGTAGTTCACACTGGAATATGAACAAAACACACTGGAGAGTAAAAATAAAAGTGAGCAGTGAACACTGGCTGACTAAACTGTCAGCAACTTGGAAAAAGTCTTTGGAGAACAGAGATTGCAAACAAGACTAATTTAACATCAAACCCAGGTAGAGGGAGGAGATACAGACAAATAAAAGGAAATCTCTTGGGAACTCTTTTTGGTCAGAGGGAATAAATGACTCTGCTTGAAGCTGCCTGGAAAGAGGACAGTGACAAGATAAAGAACTGCAACTGAAAACAATGATAGCCATCAAGGACGACTGCAAGAGCCGACGGATCATGCAGGAGGAAAATTCTGAAAGCCAAAGATAACCTCTTGGAGCAGAAAGTCAAACACGATGCTCTGTAGGAGAGGCAAGAAGAGGAAGCTGGAAGGATGGATGTGCCGCGCAAAAATATGGCATTTTGAAACATAATGAGAAAATACGAGCTTCAGATTCTGCAGTTTACCCACAAGTTGGCTGTTTTAAACTCAAGTGACAGAATAAACAGAGGCATTGGTTGAATTTTCAGTTGGGACAATTTCAAATTCAGCCTCAGGCAGCATGTGGGTTGAGCCAAAAAAAACAAAAAAAAAACACCAACACTTCCAAAAAGTGGACAAAAGCTGACTTTTTAATTAACCTAGGAGCTTACCAGGCATGTTGACAGTTTTGTCTGCAGATTAAGACGCGTTCAACATTATTGACTGAAGAGAATAGTTCAATTAATCTTTGTGTTGAATTATTTGAAATAGAGGCACAGTCTTTTTACCCGCTGTTCACTAGAACAAATGTGAAAGCTTCCAGTATGTCATTTCTGCTGCTACGCATCTCTCAATCGAAATGAGAACAAAAGACGCATTTTGATGATGTCGTGAAGGGGTCATGGCAGCTGTCTTCATTGTTAAACAACCACTATTACCGATGACTCAGGCAGAAATCATGTTCTCGGGTGAGGTAATATGTTTTTATCCACGTCATGTTTAGTCACGACTTCCTTCCTCACTCTCTGATGAATCATCTAGCGTTTCCTTTTTTTCCCCAGCAACCAGAGGGGGTAAAGAGGATGTGACGCCATTGACCTGCAAATTAAATGTACTGTTACCTTGAAGCGATACATAAGTACCGAAAGTAAGTAATGTTTCATTCACTCAAACAAATGTTGATTGTGGACATGATCCAGGCAGCACTTCGGTTAGTCAGCACAATGTAATTATGAATGCAAATTAGTTGTATAATATAGTAATTTCTGGGAAAAGTTTTGTGTGGTAGGACCTTTGAAGAAGGGAGCTGAGGTTTCTTGCCTACACAGGAGTACACACATGCAAGTACTCTTTATATAATGATACCAAATGCACTACACAGCCTAGTATTGATCCAAAAAGTTGATGTTTTCTTTCACAGACTTTAAATATTGTGGCATCTCATGTGACATGCCATTCTTGTCAGCTCTCTTGGTTTCATATTCAATACTTTTGAATATATGATTTTTGATTGAGGAAATCAAACACCAGCATTATCTAACCTTGCCCTCTCTGGTGATTCTTGCTGAAGAAGAAAGGCTCTGGTGACTGCTCTCTTATATGCTTTATTCCAGCACTGCTGCTTAACCCAAGCAAAAAGGACCAACACCTTATTTCAGTGGTGATAGAGTCTGTTTTTATGTGTACCAGAGATGGCATCTCCAATAACTGTTTTTAGCAATAATGACCAATGGTCCCATTAAGTTGACCTCTGAGCACTATGGCATCCAGTTGCTGCCTCCTGGCCCCCTATGCCTGCTCTGATATCCTCATACATCAAACACATAGACCGCTGATGTTGGAGAGGCCAGTGTTCGCAGTTCCCTGGGTCAGTCAGGTCTGAAAGCCCATAATTATGCCTGTGTGTCGAGACTCAAGGAGAAGCTGTAATCTCCTAAACAAGCCATTCGTTCTTGTATTCTTTCTTGCTGGTGATGCAGTTCACAGAGGGTTCTGGGCTTGAGAAACACTAAGACCTTTAGTTATGCCCAGACTTTTCATCCTATGACTTGTGTGTAGGGAGACATGGTTCACCTCACCAAGAGTGCTGCCACTGTCATTTCACGGCTGTTTCACGATTAGGGCCACATGACTAGACATATTTGGAGTCTAGCCAAGTCTGGCAACAAGATAAAAGGTTTGTGGGCTTTCCTTAGAGGGGTTGTTGGGATCGTTTATCGCAATCCTGATGCAATATGCTGCGGAGGAACAAACTCAGCTGTGGTATTCTCCTCTTGCTCTCAGGCTCTCCCATCTGTGCCTGTAAGTGCATTGAAGGTGTTCCCATTTGCTCAGAAAGACTGGTTAGATTTTGTTTTGGGGCTTCCACAATCATGTGCGCTCTAGCCTCATTTTGCCAGACCTGTTTGTGTATCCATATCTGTCAAATATCCAATGTAAACTACATGCTTAAGTCTGTCTAGCGCTATTTGTTTTTGCCTAATCAGTCGAGCTGAGGGGCTTGTTTTTAGAAAATGTTTGTGTTGATGTCTTGATGTCACATAATCCTTATAATTACACTGTGCCATTGTCACTCAAATTTTAAACATAATCAAAATATGGCAATCATGATATCAACTGGATACACAAAGCAGTAATGCGTCACATACAGGGGTTGTGGGTTTAAAGCAGAATTTGGTGTAAGCGTAATCCACGTTTGTGGCTACTGTGAATGGCATCTCTAACATTTGTGCCAGTTTGAACAGAATCACATAGCTGAGCTCAGGCTTTATGATGTTTTGAGTCGGTTCATCAAACCAGTAATGCAAGAACAGTGGAGCAAGCAAGTTTTGAAAGGATTGTAGTGGAGACGTGTTGGGACTAGGGGAGATGAGAAAAAAGAAAGTAAGAGAAAGTGCTTTAGACAGAGAGTAGTAGGGGCTACACAAGCTAAAAGAAAGATATTTTTTAAGGCAGGAAAAATATAGGAGTGAGAGTCAAATTCAAGCGGTCTGTTTTGTAGTGCTGCAAAGGCATAAAACTGATGCAAGGCTTCGCAACATGGTCACACACACATGCATGCACATGCACACAAACACACTTAGATTATTTATTTATGTCCGTATCTTCAGCAAAACATCAAGCTTAAAGATCACAGGAGGAAATGTCGACAAAACCCAGTACCTCTGCATGAGCCAGTGACACATATGTCAATACCAGTTCAATGTGTCTAACTACAACACACCAGCTGGCACCGCCTCAGGAGTTCCACAATCAGGCTTTTCCCCATTCTACACAAATGCCGATAATGACTGATGATAAACAATGCATTCCCAGGTGTTCAGGTCTGCGTGTCAGTGGATGTAGGCTTCATGTCATTTTATGCTTTCAATGTGTGGTTCATGACCCCACACCTGGTCCTTTCTTCTTGATGCACCAGCAGTATCTTTCTATCTGTCTGTTTGTCTCCTAAAAAAAGGAAAATACCCTCAAAAGTACAGAGGGAACTGCTTTCTCTCTAAAGCAGCACTTCCCTATTATTGTGAACGGTGAGCATTCTAAAACCTCCCCAAAACAGCCTTTCTGTCTGTCTCTGCTTTACTAATGACTACATTTTCAGGGAGCGACTTTTGGAAACATGCTTGCATTCAACTTGGCTCAAAAGAGCTTTTAAACCATGTACATTCACTTAGTCTGCCCCATAAAAATCCCTGCATTTTCAGATATCAGGAAATCAAAAGGCTGCAAAGAGAAGTAGAGAAAACTACAGTCAACAATACATTTTTTTCATCTTGAAATACATGAATAAGATTCCAGTATTTACACAAAAGAAGGTTGTGCAAGTCGTATGGTGTGTATGAAATAACAGATCCAAAGTTCTGAAGCACATCACCAAACTAGGGAGAAGAAGTCAGACTGTGGGTGCTGTCTGTTTACTAAAAGCCCCAATTAAGACACCTCTTTATAAGGTGAATAGATCAAAACGGAAGAGAGGAACCATGAAGGCAAATGTCACACACAGTCTAGAAAAATCTACTCAAGCTAGAGATGTGGTGTAATAAACTCCACAAAGATATCCAAATACCATGCTCTAATTGCTTTATCAACATATGCCTCTAACATCAAAGTGAGCTTTTCATTAAAAAAAGGAAAAAAAAAAAAGCACAAGCGTGCCCTTTTCCCTGTCTCTTATTCAAGCGCAGTGTAATCAAAGACCTGTTATGAATAAATTGCTGCTCTGAAAAGTTGGGGCATGCCTGGAAACTTTGCTTGTGTTCACTTGTGTTGGTCCTGAACATTTGTCCATAAAACAAAGTAAAAGCTCCTCTTGTGAATCATAGGCTAAGACAACCATTACACCCCATACCAGAACTCTGTATAGAGCAAACAACTATAAACTGATATTTTGTGCCTCAATACAATACCTTCTTTTCTATTTCTGCACCCAAGCACTTTCTCAGTGACGACACAGAAAAATGGACATTTTCAGTTTCAGTCTTTTAGGGTTTTTCTCCATGTAGATTCATAAATATAGTCTTTTTATTGTAACCATCATTGATCAAAGCCAGTTGAGTTTGAGTATATGCTAACCGTATCAAGTATTTTTCCCACCTTTCTTGCTTGTGACACCTGAGAAAAAGTCACTTGTCGCAGGGTGCTTAGAAGCAGCTCAGCCAAAGAGTAATTCTCCTTCTAAGATTGTTTCATTTGAATAATATTTAAAGGCCTGAAGAGACAAATTACCTTGCAAAAAGCCTGAAAAATAAGCAATCATTTTGTGAAGCAGAAATATGTTTTTCTTCTTCCCATTGCATTAATCATTTCACCACACCTCATCTTTATCTTGCAGCCACCGGGAGTGTCCTAACCCCCAGGCTTGGGAACAACTGCTTTATAGAACTGAAAACACATGCAAGTGTCAAATGCTGACAGATGAAAAAGGCCTGTTTTTTTTCCACTTATCCCAATCCTGCGAGGAAAAAAACAAACAAGTTCCCTCATATTGACACAAGTGCTATCGATCATCGTGTGGCCCAGCGGGGTTTTTGTCAAGTACTCTGACTTTGGCGTGGAAGTATGTCTGTTCTGTTCTGCTTCAAATTAATAGGTCATTGATTGATCTTGGATGCAACAAACAAAACTCACAATTGTCCAAACACAACGATCCTTGATTGATTTCCCTTCTCTACAAGGTCAGACCTTTGATATTTAATGCTGCAACTCCGCAGCCCCTCATGCGTCCACATGTGGGGACTGATTTGTATCACGTGCAAATGTTCACTGTAGGTTTGTGTTTTTGAATGAGGGGTGAGTGCCAGTGTATGCGTGTGGGTGTTTGTGGTTGGGTGTTTGCAGGAGGCTATAAGACAGCGAGAAGCTGCCTGACAGACACGGAGAGGCTGTGACAGTGACTGAGTGGAGTGCCTTAAAGCATTCAGCTTTCAATCTAATGTCAGCTGTTGGGTGAGAGGAGCTGTTCCCTATGCGGCCTGTGGAGGTCCCCATTGCACTATGACAGTGGTCAGATGTGTGAGGCAGTGGGTGGGTGTAGTGTTCAGGGCTGTCACTGTGTGGGTCTGACTTCTAGCTTCTCTGGCTGAAGGCCATATTTACAAATTTGGCGTGGAAGTTGATTGTGTGTGTGAATGAGCATTTCCTATCACGAGACAATATGTCTCTTCCTATGCTGTCCTCTCTCTGAATACTGGGCCACAAAGTTGAAAAGAAGCAGGCTGGCAGCTATTCCTATCGTGCCCCCTTTCTCTGCTTACATCCAACAGTCTGACTCTTTTGTGGTCTTTAGATTTAAGCTGCAGACTCATCTTTTTGCTTTAACTTTCAATTAGTACTAATCCTTCAATACTCCTCGTCTCGTACCTGTCAACACTTCTTGCTCTCTGTCTCATTGAATCTATTAACATTATAGTCCATGCTTATCCTACCGAGGAGAATTTAACTAACAGACTGCAATCTCTTTGATATTGACTGCATTTGTCTAAACCTCTACTGTTTTCGTTTTTGAGCTCTACAAGCTGCCAAGCGGTGCATGCCCCCCCCTCCCCCCTTCCTCAGCATCTCCTCTCTGCACTCAGGCATCTCTGTGCTGGACCGTCGGCTGTCCTGGGACCCCTCTCTCTCCAGGCTGTGGGTGCCTCATCCAGTCGTTGATCTGGATCTTCATCCTCCAGGAGATTCAGCCCTGCTTGTTATTATAGCTCTCTCTCCCTCTGCGTCTTTGTTTGTTCCTCCTCTCTACGTGAATGGTGTTGTCCTCTTCCGTGTTCGTGTGGCCTGCGCTCTTTCCAGGTCTCCATGGTAGAGAAGAAGAAGGTTGTTTGGTTCATATCCTGCTTAGGGAGGCAACGCCTGAAGCTGCTCAATGCCCCTCTGGATCCATCCACGTCACGGCAATTTATTTATTTATTCCTACAATAGATGTGCAGCAATGTAAGTTGAGGTTAAGGACATGGACATGGTCGCTGTTAACAAAAACAGCATTAATTCAGCTAGCGAGGTTATTATTATGTGACCATAACATATGAACAGTTCAGAGGCTCTGACATCACTCTCGGCAAGGAAGCAGCAAGCTCAGCATAGCAAGGAGTGGGGAGTAATGCTGTAGCAACATTCCCCCTTGTGAAAGGTAGACTCGTACTCAACAACAGGTGAATGTTGGGGTGGAGGTGTAGCTTGTGAAATGCTGTATGGACAGCAGCGGAGGCAGCGTTAGTTGCAGGTATCAGGATGTAGTTGCTCTGCGGTGAGTGGGGTGTATTGTGCGTCCACCACCTTTCTCTTTCCCCAAACCACTTCCTTCACCAGACATCAAACATGAATCTTCTACTGCAGAATTATCCAATAGTCCAACAGTTCCTGTGTGACCAGGGTAGTCTATGTGACATGTGGGTGAAAGATAGATGAAACATTGCAGGTTAAATGTGCATGACTGAAAGCACTGAGGAGCAGTCAGAATATATTCACTCTGTTCTTGTTTTTCTGAGCGCATGTGTGTGTAAGCATGACAGTGACAGCGTGTGACCCTGTGAATGCACTCCCTTTGACAGAGTGTGTAAGGTTTTAAAGAGATGAATAAATGATAGTATAACAGCCTTTGTGCCACTCTGCCTTTGATGACTACTGTTAGTTTGTCTCAGTCTGCTGGTGACCTGAGTCCCAGTTCAATTTAACCAGCTCGAACAGGAAGAGAGGAGACATTGGACGGACTGTGAGTGACAGAAAGATGGAGCTCGATTAGAGCGAGGAACAGATAAGTGTATTGGAAGTAGCTGAAGAGGGAAGAGAGAGACTGGGGACGTGGTGATGGAGGGAAGGAAATGACAGAGAGAGGAGCACTGAGAGTGGATGCTCGGGATGGCTGTGGTGCAAATGTCTATCTGGCGACATGTGCATTAGCATCTCGTCAGAGGGAGAAGGCCGTGACACTGAGCGGAGGTGACGCAGTGAGATGTGATGTACCCAAGTAAACCACTACCAGTTCCTCTACGGTCTCTTTCCCCCTCTCTCTCACTTATATAGTCTGTCAGTCTTCCTCCCTCTGTGACCCCTCATTCTATCCACATCTCTCTTCTTTCTCTCTGTATCTGTCATCCTTATGTTTAGTTTTTCTCTCTCTTTCTCTCAGCGTAATAAGCACAAGTCCATTAGGCCAGAGCCACATCCTCTTATGAAGATTATTCTCTATGTGTCTCTAAGTTTCTGCTTCTGCTGCCTCAAATTATCAGTCTTTTATAGTGTTTGTGTTTGTATGTATATTAAAAACAACCTCATCCTCATTGTGATACCCACCCTTTCCAATATCCACCCCTGCAACAGCCTGTTCACCCAGCTGCCGTCCAACAAGTGATGCAGAAGTATGCACTGCCGGACCACCAGACTACAAGGACTCATCCTCCGTACTCCATCATGAAAAACAGTTGTGACTAGAACTTGCATTTTGTTGTGCAAACCTGTGCTGTAGAATGACAAATAAATGAACCTCCAACCTTGTAAGTATGTAACTCCTAATGTCCACCTGACCCATTTAACCAAACTCAGATGTGTGTGAGCCAGTTCTTTTCCCTCAGTGCAGCTCACACACAGCTTTTGCTTCAGTATCTTTACACTTATGCTAATTTGTTGTTGATCTCATCACTGAAGCATGTAATATGCTTATTTGACTTTGTGAATCTAGATAAATGCAATATTTATGCATAGTTAAAAAGATACGTAAGGATGCACTTCCCTCTGTAAATGTATGGATGCCATTAGACAGCAGTTTACTATTGGAAAACTATAGGGCTATTATGTGAATTGTGATTTCCCCTTGGACATGCTACTTGGATAATGTGTTGTGTAGGGCTGAACAGGTCTCTGAAAATGGCACTATGGTAGCCAAATATGTATGACACCAATCCTCCAATGGGTCTAGCCCACAGCGAGAGGACTAAAGCAACAGTAGACTGCACCAATTTTCACTGCAAATGTCTTCTTTTTCTCCAAACTTATGTCTTCCAAATAACTGAGCCACAACCACATAGAAAATCTACACATAGTGCTTTTACAAAGCGTTCTGTCCCTTCAGGCATGTTCTGTCATATATCTGTCATCTTTAACAAAGCGACAGTGATCTGCTTGTCTATTTAATAGTGATTGAATCTATCCATGCACATATTAAGGTTAAAAGATGAATTGTTGGTTTCACAGTGAGATTGGCAGCACAACTATTATTTTAATGAAACAAAATCCTACACTTATTTTTCGACTTACACAGCAGTTATCCGGATCGATTTCTCCTTCAACGACAGCAAAGAAAAGGACAAGAAGAAAGAAGCACATTCAAAATGTGGCAAAAGATTGACAGTGGACACCAGAGCTGAAGTAGCGGGTTGAGAGCTTTCACATTGCTGAGCTGCCTTCAGTGGACTTTCTGAGTAAATATGTGTGTTTGTGTGTGGTTGGATGTGTGTCTCAAGTGTTATTTACAGTACAGGATGGAGAAGGCTCCAGCACAGACAGAGCAGCAGATGCCTGGGCAGCCTGGTTTGGCCTCACTGCTCGCCCACAAACAGGCACCATATTGACTGTCTAAATTCAGCGCGACAATAGTCACAAAGATTGATTTATATAAACAGCACTTCACAGAACAACGCATATCTTTATTTGCAGGGAGCTGCGTGAGAAGAAACAGAGAAAGACAGAGAGAATGCTGTTATTTTCTGCTTTGAAAAAGTGAACTTTAAATGACTTCTGCTAAGCATTGTATTTTTGTAACACATAGACGAAACATGAAAGGTCATTTACAGCTCAGGGAGAAATTAAGACGCGCTCAGAAAGGGAGATTAAAAACACAGAAGAAGTGAGTGCGGTGCGGGGCTCGTGGATGGATTGCATTCATTTCTTTTCCTCCCATTTCCCTTATTCCCTCCACCACAGCTGGAGAAGCAAATGTCAGTGAGGTGTTAATTGCTGCCACCTCGTCTCTCAAGCCCTGGTGCACTAAAAGCACCAGAGCATGTCAATATGTGATGTGTGTGTGTGTGTGTGTGTGTGTGTGTGTGTGTGTGTGTGTGTGTGTGTGTGTGTGGAAACTGTAGTGTGTGCTTGTCTGTGGGTGTTTAAGAGACAGAGATGAGTAACTGTGTCTTCTGTAGAGTCAGTAAAGGCAATATGATTCATAATGGCCCTTAATAAGGAGTGATGCACGTGGTCCAAGCTTGTGAAAAACATGATATCATTCTCTCACGTTCATCTCCTCTTCTTTCCCTTCTCCTTCATCCAGTTTCCTTTCTTCTCCGTTATTTTGTACTCTCTCTCTCTGTCTCTTTTGCATCAACAAACAGTTCTCCTTTCGTCTGACCCTGTGCGACATCAGCATAACACTGTTAGGTGATTACTCGCCGAGGGAGCAAGATGTAACCAGCTACAGAATATCATGCAGCACCGTCTGATTAACAATCTGTCTGAGACGTGTTGTGCGGCAGCTGCCTTCCTCCAGTGGTTTTGGCTGCTGCCTCAGAGGACAGTGGAGGGACAATGACTGAGGTCCAAGAGCACTAATGGAATCAGGCGCAGTCACTACTGTGTGCATATGTGTGTGTGTGTATGTGTGTGAGTGTTTTGGGAAGGGCACATCACTCATTGTTGAGCCCCTGGACTGACACTGAACGAGGAAGAGGCTGAAAAATACAAGTCAAAAACAAAACACTCTAACAGATATATAGACATGTTTCTTCCTCTCGTTCTCTCCGTGCTCTGCTACATCCTACTGACTCAAACACACCCTTTCTCATGCTCTCTCTGCAGCTCGCTCTCCACCTCCTCCACTGTTCACCTCCATGCACAGACATGATATGAGTGATGCACGTCGGGCCTGATGTGCTTCACTCACACCTACGCTACAAATCCAGCCCAGTTTCTCATATAACACACACATCCCCATCCCTGTGCAAAGGTTCAAGACTCACAGACGGGAAAGCATAAGGAAAAGAAAGATGTATTTTGGGGAAGTATTGGTTGTGAAAGCTTTGCCTATGCCTTGGAGTTCAGGACTGGGAGAGTGAAAGAAAGAGAAAGAAAAAGCAACAGAGGCATAGCGAGACAAAAGGCAGACAAATAGAGGCAAATGCAAAGAGACAGTGTAGAGGCAGGGAATGAGCATGACAGAGCATCTGTGTCTGTACATACACCCCCACAAGTGAGAGCTGTAACGAAAGACAGAGATGCATTCTTTTTCCTCTCAATTAAGTGGCACACTTTAGCTGTGGTTACTTCTCACTGCCTACATCTTCAAGCTCTCAGTCTGCTGGGGGTGTTTTCTACCAACTTGTCCCAATGACTTGGTGAAACAAATGAAACAATCCCTTTTGTTGTTGAAGTGCAATTTTCATGTTAATGCTCCTTGTTCTGTTGTCTCGGGGTCTGTGTTATTTTTGTTTTCTCAGCACTTTGAGATGGGGAACTTTGCCCCCTCTGGAACTGTTCCAGTTCCGTGTTACTAGTGTTGCTCATCAGTGCGTGTGCGTGTATGTATGTTGCGAGCTATACATTTGGAGAGGGAAAACAGAGAAACAACAGCAATGAATCTTGAAAGTGCATTCAAGAATCATTATCAGTAGCAAGCAAACCACAAATTGACTTGAAAGACATGGAAACTGTGAACAAGAAGCAAAGGTGGTACCATCTCTAACACATTACCCCACATTGGCCGAAAGCAGGTGAAGGTAGTCAAAAACAAACAGAGCTCAATATGCCACTAAATATAAAGAGATGTCCTTATGTGAATAACTCAGTGTTGTCATACCACAGTTCCAGATCTTTTGTCCTTCTATCTATTGAAGTCAGCCCCTCTTCTTCTCTTCTGCACACGTAAATCAGGGCTTGGCTAATGTTTACTCAATACATTGACACATGTGCATAAACACAGAACACATTAACCTGCTGTAAGCACAGGAGCACACGTTCACTCATTTACTGCTCCAAGAGATTGTGTACACACTGGATATTCATATATAGCCTACTGTATTCCACTACTTGTGTTAAAGTATACAGTGTTTGATCTTTCATTTAATCAGTGGGCAGAAAAAAACTCTGTGGCATTAAAGCTCTGTTTTCCAGATGCTCTCTTGCACACATAAATCAAAGCATCTTCATATATGGGGCAACCAGAGACTTTTTTGCATTTTACAGCATAAACTGGCTATTTGACTGTAGGAAACAAAAATCCATATATTAGATATTTAGATTTTTTTTCACTGTAATGATTTGAAATTAGTCCTTTAATTGCATAACATAACAAGGACCAAAACTCACTTGCGCTCCCCTTTTCACTAGTAAAGTAAAAGAATAGAGAGTAAAGAGTAAAAGATCTAATACTTTTTTTTGTGGACACAAATGGCTCATGTCTCTCAAATTTTGAGCACAAATTTGTTAACATCCATGTTAGCCAGTGCCTCTCCTTTGCCAAGATAATCCATCCGCCTGACAGGTGTGGCATATCAAGATGCTGATTAAACAGCATGTTTATTGCACAGGTGCGCCTCGGGCTGGTCACAATAAAAGGCCACTCTAAAATGTGAAGTTTTATCTCAAAAAAAAAAAAAAAGACATTCATCAGACACTGAACAACGGACTTCAGAAACCAGTCAGTATCTGGTATTACCACCATCTGCCTCATGTAGTGCGACTCATCTACTTCGCATTGAGTTGATCAGGTTGTTGATTCCCAGCCAAAATTTGTATGTGAGGCCCATGTGGGTAGTAAATAGGCTGAAAAATGGGCCCCACCTCAATTGCTGACATGGATGTCATGCAGGATTACACCTGGTGTTAGGTGGGCCTCAACTGGGAAACATACACAAGACCAATCAGAGTTCCTGCTTTGATGTGGGCACTACATGGGGACTACATGAGCTGAAATCTGGGTGTGTCATTGGGTTCTATGTTGGCCCCATGCCAACTGCCCATGTAGGTGTTACTGGGGCTTCAATTGGGCGACAAACGCAAAACCTACACGGGCTTATCTTCAAGATCTGTTTGGGTTGTAGCCTGGGGGATGTTGGCCCACTCCTTTTCAATGGTTGTGTGAAGTTGCTGGACACTGGCAGGAAATGGAACACGCATGTTGATGATCCCAAACATGTTGGGTAACATGTGCCATGAGTTATGCAGGCCATGAAAGAACTGGGATGTTTTCAGTCTTCTGGAATTGTGTACAGATCCTTGCACCATGGAGCTATGCATTAACATGCTGCAACAAGTGAGGATGGTAGCAGATGAATGGCATGACAATGCATCTCAGGATCTCATCATAAAATGCACCTGTGGCTGTTGTCCATTTATGCCTGCACATTAAATAACCCCACTGTCACCATGGCCACTCTGTTCGCAGTGTTGATATTAGCAAACTGCTCGCCCACACGATGCCAATACATACTCTCTGCCATCTGCCTGGTACAGTGAAAACTGGTATTAATCATGAAGTCTACAATGTTCAAAGAGTGCCAGACACCATCAAAAGTGAGCACTTGCCCACTCAAGCCGGTTACAACAGCAAACTACTGTCAGTTTAAGAACCTGGTGAGGATGCAGATGAGCTTCGCTGAGACGACTTCTTACAGTTTGTGCAAACCAACTGTTGCGTCAGTTGTCTGGGTGGTTGGTCTCAGACGATCTTGCAGGTAAAGAAGCTGGATGTGGTGGACCTGGGCTGGCACAGTTACATGCAGTCTGGCAGGTTGGTTTTACTGCCAAATGTCAGTTGTGTGATAAAACTGCACATTTTGAAGTGGCCTTTAATTGTGACCAGCCCAAGACACATCTGTGCAATAATCATGCTGTTAAATCAGCATCTGGATATAGCAACTGTCAAATGGATGGATTATCTTGGCACAGGAGAAGAAGTTTTAGATCTTTTTCTTCAAATCTTGAAAAATCGACCTTAACAACTTTGGACAGCAGCCTTCAGGGCCATGCTAACAGACACTTGGAGGGACAACACATCATAAAATGCCTTCACATATTTTGCTGCCAACCAAGGTGAAAAAGGATTTAAGCTAATGCTGTCACCAGCTGGGGACTGAATGAGCAGTGACTGCCAGCAAACATGAGAAGCACCTAGTTAGCTTTCGAGAGCTATCGTGGTTTAAAATGTTTCCGTTAGCTCAGTGTCAGTTGCCGCTGTTTATTTTTCAGAGGTGAGCCACTTCTAGGCAGGAGGCTCCAATTTACAGAGCTCATATTCTCAGCTAAAGGCCATGAATGCATGCAACTTTGAAAAAAACAAAGATACAAACTAAAAAAAGCATGTCAAGAACTAATAAACAATGATTTTAGCGTTAACTTGCAAAGTTATATCTGTATGCTGCATGATGCAGCTTTTTTCTGACTCGTGCACTTTTCCAATCAACAAAACTGAAAACAGTGTAATCAGTTACCTCAACTCTGACATCTCACCAAGCTATAATTGATTCGTACTCCCACAGCCTTCCCAACAATCCAATTGTCACCAGGAAACCTGCAGTGGCCCGATCATGTGTGTCTGACTGTGTTTCAGTGTGTGCCCGTATTTGCCTGTTTGTGTTTAAGTGAGCATGCTTATTGTCTACATCATTAAGGTGCACATATTTATTTGTGTGTGACAGTATGTGTAGGGAACTGTCTGCCCATACTCATGTTTATTGTCTCCGTTGACCCTGAGTTGTCCTACTGAGCTGACAGATCGATCGCTCCGCTCCTGACACACAGAGTTAACCCCTGCTTTTGATTGCGTATGGTGTGGAGTGTGTGTGCACACTTCAGGGTCAGACTGCCCATTAAAAAAAAAAACAAGTCAATCACTTGGGATGGTCCAATAATCTGGTGCTAGAAATCTTTCCTTTTGCAGAAATATATGATTCCACACAATGTCACTTATTCCCAGGGTTATGCATTTGGAGTGAATCTGATTTTTTTCTACAACAAACTGGAATCAGTGATTATCACTCTCTTTTTGGAAATAAGTCAAGGAGACAGCTTCTAATTATTAAAACTGTTGACTGGTCAGATATGGCCTTGGTAACGAGCATTCTTTATTGATTGTTGTTCATTTCTGCATTTGTATGGTAGTTTTACATGTGTAATGCAACCTCACAGACACTGAAAATATTTCTGTTTTATGGCTACAGTTAGTAAGCTAAAAAAAAAAAAAAAAAAAAAAGAAGAAGAAGAAGAAGAAGAAGAAGAAGAAGAAGAAGTATAATTATATGGTTTTTAATGCATACAGGTATTTGTATCCATGTATATTTATGTGTATTTCAATAAAGAACGTATTTAGATGTTAACGGCATTGATTGCTTTGTGAGCTATTATCCAAAAAAAGCAGGCATAGCATCGCATAAGAAAATTGTTTGGAAATACTTCCTTGCTGGGGGGTGGGGAGTGGGGGGGTGAAAGGACATCATCTTTTAAATTGGTGCCTCTGCCGCTTCAAACATTACAGATGACCATGAGTACAAGACTATCAAAGTATCCATTAAGATTAGTTATTGCCGTACAAGAAGAACAGTGTGGATTTATATGTACATAAAGATGTTGAGAGTGTGTGTGTAGCTTGCCAGAAGCCTGTATTCCCTCAACAGTTTTTGCGACCTCTGTGCAGTCCAACCATCCCAGCCCAGGATTTGCAATGATGGGCCAAAATCACAAATTTTGCTCAAAGACTTATTCAGGAAATAAAGTTACAGTGCAAGAGAGATAGGATTTCATTAATAAGGGCTGAGGTCAAGTGCACCACGATCTTATTAGTCTTATTGCTCAAGAAACAAGCAACCCTGATGACATTTCAGTCTGTGTGCTGACGGACTATGCAGACGACATGACTCTTGTCATTGCACATCTGACAAACATTGCTGTTATGAGGTCTGGAAACAGAAAAAATGTGCCATACACCAAACTTTTTACATTCAGTAACTGGTCCAGTTAGTGAATGATGATCCCTCTCTCTGCCTTCTTGCTTTGCAAAAGTTCGGGAGAGATTTCTAGTGACAAGGCTCACGCTCAGTGTCCTCACGCAGAGTGAAAATCTGTATGCCTGTTTACCTCAGGACAGATTGACAGCAGCACTGGCCACGGCAATCCATACCTGGTTTAGTGAAGCTGAATCGAAGCCAACAGCTGTGATGCCTTTGGACAGTGGACAGTCTCCTGGACAGTGAACTGACTGGCTGCACGGCGAGCTTTATCACACTAAGGAGACAAAGGTGATGATAATGGCATTCGCACGTCTTGGATTAATGTGGCATCCTGTTTACCTCAAGGAGACGTGGTTTCCTCCTATTTATTTCTCTGCACAATGTCCACCTGAAGCACACAGTGTTCAAGGATGCACTGGACAATGAATATGATACACGGGTGGCATGAACAATCCTTCCTTTTGAAAATATCTTGAAGGACACATCTATGGCTCAAGAGTCAAAGAGGCTGGATGCATGAGCAACAGTCAGTGCTGCAGATGGCTGCCTCAGTGTGTTGGTGCACATGGTTTCATCCTGTTTTGTTTGTAAATTTGTTTTCTGCTGTGGTACCCGCAGCTCTGTCACCAGAGAAGAGCACATGAACATCAGGGAAACTATTACAGCAGATTTATCTCAAATTTATGCTCATGTTTCTTGACTTGCAGTACTTGTTTTTCACTGTCTTATTTTCTCTGTGTGTATTGTTACACACCAATGTACAAAAGCAAATTCCTTGAATGTGAAAACTTACTCGGTAAGCCTGATTTCGATTCTGAACTGGAGCAAAATCTGAGAAACTAAGAATGTGCTTTGTGCAGACCTTATCGCAGCCATTGAAACTGGTTCAGATATTCTGGGAATCATCATGAGATGAGTTAGCATCACCTCACGAGACAGATCGCAATCATTGCATGTCCTGCTCCCTCCAGTGTGTTTTGATTATGACTATGAGTCATCGAGAGGCCTAAAGAAGCTGTTGAAGAAAACTCTGAGTACATTTTTTGTATCTGGTCAAAGGGTGTGTTTAAGGTCCTTGATGTATTTTTTCTTAAATCCATTGCACATTATAAGCATGGATAACAAAAGCCAAAGAGTCAGCCATTACTTCTGCCTGGTTACCTTAGCAACTGCAGTTGAGGTCATCAGTGACATTTTAGTGTATGATATTTAAATGGAGAGAGGTGGAGGTCTTGACTTTGGACCACAATGTAATCAAAAACTGTGAGTGGAAAAGCAACTTTGCTACAGTGTGAACAAAGCGTTCTACAAACAGATAAGCTAAGGAGTCTAACAAGCCTCTGTGCATACACACACACACACACTGTATGCTCAGTAACTTCGACTCTGTGCTCCTTTTAATTAACTTGTAATGATAGTCTACAACATGAAAAGTGAATTAAGAACATTTGTGTGAATGAATGTGTGCTGCTAGTGCATGTATGTGTCTGTTTTCATGTCCTATTTTGAATCTAAGAGAGAACTTAAAACTAAGTTCTCTGTGACTTGAGAAGGGTTTATTTGCTCTGGAGATGTATAACATCTGACACCCATATGCGCTTGGTGGCTGTGAGATAAAACCTGTCTCACTTAGTGATTGATTATCTAGCAAAAATGACAAAAGTAATCCACTCCCAGGATTCTAAATACATTCTAAATAAATAATACAGTCATACATACTTTAAAATGACCATGCATTCATTCAGATGAGATGTGAATATGATGAATCAGTGCAAAGCATTTTAAAACAGCACAGTTTTATTATTATTATTATTTTTTTATTAATTTTTTTGTTTTACTTTTGTGATTGACGTGGTAAAATCACTGTCATGAAAAAAATTAATTACTCTGTTCTTTTTGTTTTAACTGATGGAGTAGATGTCTCAAAATGCATTGCTATATAATAAACGTTTATGTTCACCACATGATTAATTATAATAACTTTGGTGATCCTGTGCCTTTCGATCTAGCATCATTCGGTCCGGTACTTTCATCTCATAAACAACCTCGAAAACTCATGACATTCCAACCCCGTTTCTCAGAAACTTTGTTTATTTTTTACTAATTTGTGTACATGACCACATTGTCCTGGCAAATAGTCACTGCCTGGATTATATTCAAAATCGTTTGTTTGTGTGAATGGAACGCTACATCTTCTGTACCGTGCCGGAGTCACATGGAGGTGGTCAGAGTGAATGGAGGGCATCCAAAGTGCAGGACTGTAACACCTGTATCCAGTGTTTGCGCCCAGACCCCGCTGACCCCACAGTCACACAGACTACTGCAGCCAACACCACAGACTTCAACAACAATGACAAAGGATAGCCAGGCTAACAACTGAAAGAGATTGAAATTGTGCAGCAATTGCAAAGGGGGAAATGTTCACAATATGACCAAAACAGCATGGGCATCAAATATAGCATCAACATCAATGAGTTTTATGACAATTCATAATGGAAGGATAACAAAGACAACATTACACTGCCAAAGCAATACCGGGAGGACTAACTCCAACTTGTGTTACATTTGCAGTGAAGTAAGGCAACAAAATGCTGGTGAATCAGGTTCCTTTCAATGCTAAATGTTTACTTCTACTTTCCCAAACTGGAAACTTGCTGAGCCTGGCTGAGCAGACTACAAAATACATCAGTTTAACAGGTTCATGCTACATACTACTATGAAAAACATTCATTTGTCTGTAGTAGTAGGAGGTCTTGAATGCAGACAGTGTCTTCACAGGCTGCAGTGAAGTAGCAGCAGCCTCAGAATCTAAAGAGTATAAATCTAAAGTATATTCACTCTATAAATAAATAATCACTTTCAACTGCTGCATGGAGTTTGCCTGCAATTATTTTGACATTTTTGCAATATAGTACTAAAAAAAAAAATGAAGCACTACAAAACACCAGTATGTGTGTCGAACTACTTGGGTGCAACCTAGTGTGTGTGTGTATGTGTATGTGCAGTGTGTGCGTGTGTGTGTATGTGTATATGCTGTGTGTCTGTCTGTATTATTAAACAGTGGATTTTGACTGCACGAATAGTCATTTGTCATCCTTGAAACTGTCCTTGAAATCCAGTGTTCTAGCCATTGTAATAAGCTGGTGTCACCTGCTTCAGGCATCTTCCAAGCATGGCTACATGGTGAAGGACATATGAAAATGAAAAAAGTTCAACAACACTGCAATGGCCACTTCTTCTAGGTTTGTATACAACAGCAATAATTTAGCAAAGTTGCCTAAAGACATAAAATAAGTCAACCCATCAACCAAAACAAAGATCACTAGATTTACAATATATGCACACACCATCCATGACACTACGAACTCAGAGTAATGTGTATGATAACTACAGCACATTCTATCTCATGACACACCCATCTGTGCGTGTGTGTTTGTGTGTGTATCCATTCCTGATTGTGTCCTTAAAATCATACAGGTTCAATTTTAACATGGTAGTTCAGCTTTAGCTCAGAGGTTTGGGAGAGACTTTAAATGGATGGACAACCCTTGCAGGCGAAGTAAAACAAATGTTTGTGTTTGTGTTTGTGCGAGAGCCCGCTCATATGACTTTCTTAAAGCAAATGAATATTATCTCAGCATTCTATCTGAATATAGATCACCCAGCTAAATGAGGACAACAGTAGTTGCATTCCACCTCATACGTCGCAACACAATCTCAATTACCCGCACTAGTGGGCATAATATGAATGGGGAATTTATGCAAACATTTTTAATGCACTATTACCATTACTATCACCACTGCTGCTGCTCCTCTATTTATGCAATAGGTGTGTGCATGTGTTTATGTCTGGATGCTTATAGTTCAAAGTTGTGGAAAATTCTTCTTTTCTTGCATCAAGGTTGAATTACAATGAGATTTGCTGTGAGGGGAAATTGTTTTGTAATGTAACTTGTCTCCCTTGATGTGCAACTGAGCAGACCACTGAATCGACTGAGGAGAAACTCAATGTCACAACAAAACAACAGGCGACAGGATTTTTACGTCAGAGCAAACAAGAGCCCAGAAGGAACGAGAAAGAAACAGAAAGAAAATACAAAGAGAGGGAATAAACACAGAAGAAATGGATGGACACCCATCCTCTAGAGTCATTTAATCCTCCTGGTTCTCTGTAGGATACAAGGGAAGCCAGGGTTAAATGTTTGCTTAGACTGTTTCTCTGAAGATTAGTCAATCGAAGAAGAAAAAAAAGTGGAAAAATGACACAGCTGCAGGCGGCCTCGTGAGTGATGACCCTCTTATGTCTTCTCTGGAGATGTGGGGGAAGCTCTTGTCCCACTCTGGCACTATCACAACCTCCATTTAGTCAAAAGATGGCACTAGCACCACGCCTCTGCACCACAGCCTTTTATTTTACAGCCAGAGAGAAAGTGGGGGAAACAGAAGAGAAAGAAGGGGAGATACAAAATGATGAAGAAACTGACACATGGAATGCACCAAGAGAAGGTATAAGGGCGAGTTATAAAGCGAGAAAGACTGTGAGAGAGACCTGTGTGTTGTTGCGTAAGAGCCTGATTTAGCAGGTAGTATAACTGATTTAGAACAGCAGAATGAGCTAAACCTGGGCCCATTGCTCAGGCGGGGGGTAGGAACTAATCTTCCACTGCTGGTGGGGAGAGAGGGATCATTTTACATCGCTGCTCCCCCTGGACTCCTCCCTAAAAATCTGAAGTGACTCAAACTCATCATCTACAATATAGCCAAAGCAGTGGAGCGAGGAAGCATATTCCTATCGGGCATAAGTGCTGTCACAATCACTTAGTGTGTTTGCTGCTGTTCGAGGATGGTAAAGTAGATGAGGAAAGGAGGTGGAGAAGATGCTCCTTCTGGCAGACGGAGTCCCTGATTGTTTTCTTCTAACTGATGGCTTTAAGTTCAGTTTGGTGGAGCAATTTCTTGAAAGTCGAGAGGTTGCTAATCAAGGAAAGTGTTGAATATCATCTTATTACCTAACATGTCTGTTCAATCTAGTCTTATTGTGGTTTTCATGCGATCTCAAACTGTACATCATCAGCTTGTTCTTCATTGAAGCTACAGGATAGTTACACTGAGTGATTCAAACCCAACATTTAACATTTGCCATGGCTGCACTTCAATCAGTGTCACAGTACAGTCTAACAAACATGGATCCACTGGACATGCCCCAGTTCTTTTCAGCCAAGTGTGGGGGGACAGGAGGTCACCTAGAGCCAGAAGATGCTTTGTGGAGAGGGTGCACAAGCTTTCCAGTAGTTCTCAGAAGCTATATATTAATTTCTAAGTGGTGCCTGGTAAGGAAGTGAGAGTTGAGTGTTTCCACTGGGCTGCAGCTAATGGCTCCTAAATCAAGACGACATCATTTACATAATTTCCCTGTGTTTGCTTTTTCCTGCATCAAGTGACTCTGCGCTGGATGTTTCTCCTGATCCTGCCAATGTCATCGACCTGCAGAGCCAGAGCGCCCATGCAGTTATAGATGGAGCAGACCTATTATTTTTGCCCTTTCTTAAACTTAACAATACAGTAATATTATGGTTCACTACCAGTTTTAGACAGGTGTATCCAAAACATGAGCCACGCCTAAAGAATAACAATTATTGTTACGTAAGAAATGCTAAATAATTTTATGCATTGAAAACCACAATGTAGTCACCGACTGTCGTTTAAACTCATGGAAGCATACGTGAGACTGTGGGTCCAGAACCGTGACCAGAGCTGCAGGGCTCTCCAGCTCTGCAGGGCTCTCCAGCTCTGCAGGGCGATGTTTCTCGATCCTGCGCTCCTTTTCTCTCTCCTGAGCCTCAACCCAAGACTGCGTCTCTGAGTTCTCCACGCAAGTGCTTGAGTCTGTTCATCTCTGCTCTTCACCCAACCCTGTTACTCTCAGTTCAAGAGAGCTGCTTCCGCTCTTCAGTACGTCTGGTCCAGATTGCTGGTTTCTAGCTTGCTGGTCCAGCTTGCTTGCTGTCACCCTCACACAGTTCAGACTTCCTACATTGCCTGTGTTACTTCAGAGTTCAAACAACTCCTAGACAACTACTACTTTACTCTACGTTACCTCCCCCTTTTGATGCGTGCTTTTTGGTCCATCTTCTGCAAGTCCTTGTCACATTGCCACGAGTCATTGTAGCATCTGTTGATGAAAAGTCTACAAATAGACAATTTTCCATTAATAGTTGCAAAGCTTCAAGGGATTTGACACTGGGAGGTCATCGGAATGGGTTCCTTACAGAAATAACATGATCAAGAGACAATGTCGTAAAAAGGGAACATGAGTGAGACAAATAAAGTGGCATCTGTGTTTGTGAGGCTTGTAATGACAGTTTAATGAGTGTGATAATCATAATCTAATTTGACGATGCATTCATTTGTGACTGCAGGGACTCTTCTTTTCTCCTCTCCTCGGCTCCTCCTTCCCTTGCTGTGTTGCAGTATTTCCAGCTCCAGCTTCCAGCCTCACATATGAATCTATTCCCCATTTTGTTTCCTCTCATGACTTTTCCTTTAAAGCACCCAACTCGACTTCTCTTCATCAAGTTTACTTCAGCGCATTTACAACCAAGCTGTTCTCTTTCACCATTTGATTCACTCTCCTCTTCCCCATGCATCCTCATACTTTTCTCCAACTATTGGCCAATGAACCCCGTGAACTCACTTGATTTCGTTTCCTCACTCCACTCTCTCCTCCTCGATTTTCACTCAACTTCTTTAACCCTCCCTTCGTCACAAAGTCTCACTGCTCTCTCCCATTTTCTCAATACCCGCTGACCACTTCAAAGTCCAATTTCTGTGTCACAAAACTTTAACAAATAGGTCTTTTAGTACACTTTACTACACTTGTGTCTGGAAACAGGCAATGGTCTGGAAGCTAGGGAGTGTTTTAATACCATTTACTCAGGTGGCAGCTCAGTTGTCCCCAAATTTTAAGTTTGGAAACACCTACTCTTTGAAGGGCCATGTGTTCTCCCCTGCACGCTGTGTTCATTTTCCTTTTTGCCCTGAGCTTAAATACTCCAGTTCCAGACATAAATCCAGCGAAACCAACTGATTTTTTTCTCAGCTCTATTTTCACTCAAGTTTTTCCTTTTTCTTCTTCTGCTCTTGCTGTTTTCCCATCTCACCAGTTTTTTCTCATGCCAACATTGTTGTATTTTTCTCTACTACTGATCCCTCTTCCTTTTGTCACTCAATGCGGTCTCCCCACCCACATTCCCTCATTCATCCCTACTGTTTATTTTTGATCAAACATTCAATCAGTGACCCAAAGGCAGAAAATTACTGTGAAATGTAGGTCAGTGCTACAATATGCTTAACAGAATTTCAAAAGTAATCACTCTTACAATACTCACTCGTACAATATAGAAATGGGATGTTCAAAACAATTGTTTTGAAGATGCAGGAGCTAATGCATGCATTGCTTATTCCTTAATTTATACTTGGGATTAAATTACAATGACAGCCAGAGGTTATATTAAAAATGTGTGTGAAATTACTTTCTGACCATGCAGGAAGTCAAATATATATCATGTTTCTAGTAGTTTATAAACCTCTCCTGTCCTCCCTCCTTATTCTGCTCTCCACTTCCCTCCTTCCCATCCTCATTGTCTTTATGGAGGACAGTGATCGATGTGCTGCTCTAGTAGACTGTGACGAAGTGAGGAACTCTGGCCTCTGGTGGTGTGTGCATATGCGTGTGTGTGTGTGTGTGTGTGTGTGTGTGTGTGTGTGTGTGTGTGTGTGTGTGTGTGCGCGTGATGAACTTAACTGTTTTGCGTGGGTGTGCACTACTTGCGTGTCTGTATGGGATGGATACTCTGCAGGAAGGAATTCATCTGATGTCAACTTGTCTGTGAGGAGTACATGTGTAGTATACAAATATATACTGAAGAATGCAAAATGTTTTATGTCACTTTGTTTGTGTGAGGTGTGGTTTTTGTGTTTGTGTGTATGTACAAGAATGTGTGTGTGTGTGTGTGTGTGTGTGCTTGTGCATGTGTGCGGAGAGTGTTTGTAACTGTCAAAATAATGATTCCACTACTCAGTTTTTGTTGCTCTTGCAGTGAACTGAGTCAATAACTATGATAAATCCAGAGTCCAGTTGCGTTTCACTGTGTGCACGCACATACACACAAACATATAACTGTCATACTTCTGCTCTCTCTGTTTGAAGCAGCAGTATTGATTGCTCTACTATGAAAACTCCTGTAAGGAGTTTGTCATGTTTTTTTTTTTTTTTTTTTTTTTTAGCTCATTGCTTCTACCTTTGACAGCTCAGAAAGCTGTTTTGCTTTTGTTTCTCTGGGCAAAGGTGAACACACACACACACACACACACACACACACACACACACACACACACATACACACACACACACACACACACACACACACACACACACTTGATATCTGGCACATGTACAGGCCTTTGCAAAGCATGACTTCATGCTTGGACATGGACTTGTAGACCCAACATTAACTCAACATCAACCAAACACAAACTTAACAATTATTTTTATCCAGTCAATTGTTTATTCAATTAACATTGTTTCTAATTGTTGTTTGATGCCATGCCACTCATGTGCAGCATTTCTTTGCCAGCTGAGTTACCTTAGAAGTTGAAGATGAACCTGTCACATTTGCCTCTCTGTTCCTCCCTGTAGCCTCATGTCCATCCCTCATGACCCCTCATTGTCATTCTTGACCTGTCCAGCCGATGCCCTCAGACTTTTCCACCTGTCCCAGTCACCTGACTCCCTTATCCATCTTGTCACCTGTTTCTACTTTCCCTCATCAGCCCTGCACTGTATAACTGGCCCATTTCTACTCTTTGTGTGCCAAATTGTCAATGCTGCTTATGCCTTTGCTTTCCAGCCATGAACCTGTACCTGATATGCTCGGCTTTTCTGCTGCCTGTTCCTGACCTGCTTACCTCTTATTCCCCTCTTTCTATTTATCCAACTACCTGCTTCCCTGAAGTGTATTTGAATGGATTTGAGTCATCCTCCCTCTGTTGCTGGAATTCACCAGTTCTGTCAAAACCTGGTGTGATTTCCGACCTCCTGAACACTTGTGCATTTGCCACTCTGCTTGATTTCGCTCTTCCTTCAAACGTTTCAATGATTATGGAAGATGAGAGCAACAGGAATTAACATTTAGGCTTATCATTACATGGCTTTAAGAAACTGAGCTTATTCAAGATTTTATAACCGGTATATGAAGTTTACACAAACACATGACAACAGCGCACATATAAACATACTTGAGTAAGACATAATCCATGAGCATTAGCAGATGCTTTCAATAGCCTGAGGTCTTCATTGGTACATGGTGTAAATAGAATCATTGAAGATAATCACATCACATTTGCTACTAATGGAAATATTGTTGTTACATTGTGAGCCACAAAGACGTGAGATTAGGTAGAGAAAAGCACTTACGATGTGAGATAGGAACATCATGAGGTGATTGAAAAAACACCTCATGATGTCTGACACTCTGCATCTTGGCAACTAGTAGTTCCCATGGTGACAGAGTTGGCACCAGTGATAACGATGACATCAGCTGATTATGCTGATGATGATGATAGAGACGAGGACAAAAATGGAAAGGATGGAGATGGCAACGACACTGTGATGATTACACCTCCCTAATGTTGATAGTAATTACTGTACATGTGATACACTTTATGGCTCCCTGCCTTTTTGCTGAGCTTTCCTCCGGGGTGTTCAGAGTCTCAGGCTGTGGTGTGGAGTACTTCCCCCCCATGGTTAGCAGTTATTCAAAACAGTGTTCAAGGGCACTTCAGCAGGGTAGATCGTTAGTGGCACAACAGGAACCACAGCCTTATGATTAAAGGAGTAGCTTTCTAACCACTGGGCCAGTTGACCAGCCTTACATACTCATTATTAGGGCAAAGCAACCTTTTGCAGGCTAAATATATTTCTGTGATTGTTCCTGGCCCACCTGGTGTGAACATGGTTGAACTCTCTCAGGCTTGACACATTTTTTTTTTTAACCTAAAATTAGAGCACTAAGCAGTATTAATAAACACTGTGTCAACAAGCAAAATAGATGCAAGAGAGGTGAAAATGAAATTAGTAGTAAGAAAGTGAAGGAGGAGGTATGAGACAATTTACATCTGTTAGCACTGAATACATAATAATGTGTTTTGTTTCACTTTTAATCATGTGAAAATCTGTACAGATATATAAAAAAATGAGGGTATGGACCATAAAACGGAACAGTATATTACATCTGTATGTCATGCTACACATTAGATAATACTACTGATTAAATTTGAATTATAGGTGGGATTGGGATAGATAGAAATAAAGTGCATTTAAAGAGCAGGATGACATATGTGAGAGAAGTTCCTGGTCATGGCTGGAGCTGTGTGAAGTATAATGTGAACAAAAATCAGCTGTTTATCTCTGTTTGTTTATGTCAATGACTCTTAATGTTCAGATGACAGTGGATGGAAATGCAAATTAATTCTAATGTTCTTTTGCTAATGGGTCATAAAACAGGCCTGGTCACACATACAACTGAATGTATACTGGCAACCTTGAAATTTGTTGTCAAACCAGAAGTTCAAATATTGTGAATATCATATCAAATCTTCTCTTTCTGCTCATTGGTCAAATCAAAACAAGTCTGTGCCAGTCTGGATGAATACAGTGAGAGAAACACTGCACACAGAAAAAAAGTAAAATTGAGAGAGAGATTAAGTTGTGAAGGTATCATTGTATTGTTACTGTACAGAGGGAGAAAGAGAGAGACACATTGGAGGTGACAAAAGTTGAATGAAGAATGAAGAAAAAGAAAATAGAAACCTTGAAAATCACAGGATATAAATGACAATAGCATTTATTTCCCCCTTGAGTGCCACCAGAGTCACAATTAAATTCCACTGTCAAAACCTCTGGCACAAAAAGTCCCCCTTTGTTTTTTCTCATTTCCTTGTGCGTTTTCCGACCTAGGACTCTCTTCTATGGAGAAAATATTCTTTTCTGGCAGACTAGAGACTGAATGGCACCCAAAAAATAATGAATAATCTTTGAGAGAAGAATGGTTTCCCTATCTGTCTTAAATGGAGTGTTGGCTTTCCACTGTCCTTATGTAATTCCATTAGTTCTTTGATATAGACTATAGAGTGATGATGAACAGGAGTGTGTGTGGAGAGATGACTTTGACAGAATGTTATGAGCTGATATTCATATCAGAGGACAAAAGGAACCCCCACACTGCTGCAAAAAAAGTCTCTGTAGAGGCGTATGAGGCAGAAAAGTAGGAAAAAGTTAGCACAGCCTCATAGCATGTTTAATGACGCATAGCTGGTAACACTTTGGATGGCATGATGGATCGCATCACAGCAGTCTTGTGTTTGAACCCAATCCAGCTCTATGTGTTGAGGTTGCATATTCTGTCAAATGTTTATGTTTGACATGCAGTTCTGATGAAATGGAAACTCTAAATTACACGGAGGTGTGAATGTGTTGTCAGCCCTGTGGCCTTTTGAGGTTGTAACCTACCTTTCACACATTGTTTGCTGGGATAGATTCCAGCCGTATGCGACTGGATGGATGGATGGATGGATTCATTTCAAAGAGACCTCGTTTCTCTGATGCTGCTTTTACTTGTTACATGTGGTTGTTAGCTTTTTTCTGTTTTATTGTACAAGAATGTGAGAATTGTGTGTAAAATAATGCATGTTGCTGGTCGGATAGATTAATAGATGTAACTCACTGTGCGTAATTTTGAAGTACAGGGAATACACAACGGACAAACGTAGATATTACACAATTTGGAGTGAGACTGGGTTGGAATACAATATTGCTGACACATTGTATGACATGTGCAGTTTCACTAGAGACATAAAAATCCAATCATAGACACACACAAGCAGACAAGTACACAGTTAATCTGAGTGGGGACAGAAGATCAAATAGATGCTAGTAAGATGAGATCAAAGGCGAGGTGGATAAGGCATGAAATTGTTCCTCTGACAAATAATGAGTACTGTATGGGTGTGTGTGTCTGTCTGCGAGGTACAGGTGCTTTCTAGATGCTTGATTTTAAGCAGAGAACAATTTTGCAGGTTGCTGTGCAGCCAACATTTCATGAAGACTTCCAGCTCAACCTCATTCAACCCCAGTAACTTTTAAATACTTTAGAGGAGAAGACCACAATGGACACGCTGGACCTTTCAGCTTAGAAACAATGAATTTCCATGCACTTACTTTTGTCAGCTTTTAAAAGAATGGATGGATTCTTCAAACACCAGATGCACAGGACACAGGGACATATGTTGTTGTTGGATCCCAGTTGTCGCTCAGCACACATACACACACAAAAAACAGAATTCACCTGCAGTGAATACCTCATGAGCTCCACATGACATCCAGCGCTTCACCTGTCAGCTTCAGAAAAAAATCTTATTTGGAGACAGATGCTTGCAGTCAGATCAAATGTTGCCAAGATGCCAAAACTGCTTCAGGGTCTCCCGGAGTGGTAGCTAGTTTAGTTAAAGCAGTACTTCTCAAACTTTTAACTATAACAATAAAATCCCCAAATATATCCCTAACAATTAGCCTATATTCTAAGAAGAAAGGTACACTAGCACAGACATAGAGACAAATAAAAAGACTTAAAGCAATTGCTACCGTGTCTGTAAGGCTGATGCATCACTGCATGGAAAACAATTTACTCTTAAATTTGCAAATTAAACGTGGCCAACAAATCATACACTAATGACTGCATCTCCTCAGAACTTACTTTCTTGTAAGACAAAAGCTCCACATATATCTAATCACCCTTCATGACATTCCATAGTTGGGGATAATAACCTTAATTAATGGGTGTTTTGTTTGGAGTTTTTTGTTCAGCAATCGCTTTGTCAGAACAGGTGTCACCTTTCATAAATTTTGGTTATCTCCACAATGAAAGACTTCATTTAGCAAGTACGTCAAGCTGACACACTTTATTGAACACTTCTAACTGCCTCAGTTCTTTTTATCTTCTGATTAACTCACTAATTGCCCTCTCTTTCGACTTTCCAAAGAATTTTTAAAGCATTGTTAGCAGTAGGTTATTAATTGAATTAACAATACTATGCATATGAATATATGACAACCTAATGTATTCCTATTTTGAACTAATTAAACTGAAAATGTAATTGATACCACCCATGGCTAACCAAAATGTGTGAAACTTTGGAAAAAGGTTTGTCAAAATTAGTTACATTCTCACTGCAACTATTAGACATACCATTGTATTATCATTTCGACATCTGCACGTGGTGCTTTATAATGCTACTTTAGACCACAGTTGCTTTAAATGTCAATTCAACTACACTTGGACAACACTTAGACAATTAAGCACAAGGGCCAATAATACATAAAACAAGCCATGTACACCACGGCGGGTTCAACTAGCAATATTAGGCTACGGAAATGAAATAACTGCCACTTTAACAGCACAATAAAACATCACCAAAGCAGACAACAGACGTGCAGCAGCCATAAACACACATATTAAAGCAAACACACACACACACACACACACTTTGCTAAATTGCCAGGCAGCGTAGTTGTTGCTGTCATCCCTCTCTGTAGTGAATGTACTCTCTCTCTGTCTGAATGTTATTCTGTGAGTCTCCTCCTCAACAATCTGCTCTTGGTTCAACTGCTTTGGTTGACCATCCTCAGGTCATACTATAACCAGCTTCTCTGTCCCACTGCACGGCTCTGAGTTTGTCACATTTTGACAACATTTTGAGCTGAATGGGGCTCTGCAGTCCTGTGTGACAGAAACCATCAGAAACAGCAAAAAGCCTTCACACACCTCACTTCGTTTCTCAGCAATGCAGGAAATGCAGAAGTCACCGCTGTAATGCCCACTGTGAGCATTTCAACATTAAGCATTTGGCCAAACCCATGTGCACCTGTTGGTCAGGCAGCATCTTGGATGTGTTTTAGTTGTGTCACTTTGCGTGCTCGCCAGGTAGTGCAATACATCAGTTCTTGTTACCATGAGAATGAAGGTCAGTGGACAAAAGTCATGTGACTTCATCCTCTCGAGCATGTCCAAAACTCGTAAAATGAGGACGGTGTTGCATGACACAGAAAAAGCTTAAAATGTACAGACATGACACATGGAATGCCTGAGCTATTTATACGCCATCCCATGAGATCACATTGTCTCTGCTGCAGCTGCTGATTTGACTCTTTCTTTTGTTCCATTCTCACACTGTTTATCAGCACTTTTTCGTGCGACTTTTGTTTTCACTCTGTAACAGATGCCATTTGAAATGTAATGAGGTGCAATACTTGTTAGAAGAAGTGTTAAAGTAAATGTAAAAGAACTGATTTTAAGTGCACAATAATCAAAACACCTTTGTTACAGTAGCAAAGGTAAATGTAATCCGTTACCACCCCTCATTTTTGCATGCGTCTGTGCTCACATGGAGTCAAATAGAGAGTTGGTTGATAAAGAGGGAACAAAACTGAAAAATAACAAGTAATCATCAGGAATTTTTAATATTTGCTTCGAATTATTGCTTGTTATGAAGACAAAGCCTTCCCCTCCCTTTCCTCTACTGTGAGATCTCCCTCACTCCATCCATCCTCTACCTTGCTTCTGTGGAAGCTGCAGCTGGAATAAAATGATAATTTCCTGATTGATAAAAAGAGCTCGAGAGGGAACCTGTGGGCTTCTGAAAGAGAAAAGGGGCTGAATTTTGCTTCACGGACTCTCTATACTTTTCTCACTTCAAACTTGGGTCTCCTGTGCATCCTACTTCACAGCGCTGCTGTTTCCTGAGAGACATTAAATAAGCACTTTGAACACATGGAAATATTATATTTTACAAAGCTACAAGTAGCACATACAATTTAACAACAATCAGGAGTTATGTCATTCTCTCACACTGATCATGTTGTTCCTCAGTGAAGCATTCTGGGCCCTATTCTTTATTCCTTTGTACACTCTCCCTCTTGGAAACATTATTAGTCAGCATGATGTCAAATATCCTTGTGATGCAGATGATACATTATTCATTGTTCCTTGAATGCCCTTATTACCGATCTCACTGATACAAACATTTGGATGACTAAACATTTTTGAAACTAAATGAGCGCCAAACTAAATGACGCTACTCGTATGATCAAAAGCTGAAAGATGGAGACTGCAGTTAAACTGATTTAGACACAAGTGAGAGTGGTTTTACACTCTGATATAGATTTCATTTGCCATTTTAAAAAGGTCACAAAAACATAATTTCTTCATCGTAGGAAGGTTGCCAAAATGTGTCCATTTTTCACTCTATGCTGAAAGGCTGACACATGCTTTTATTACAAATTTATATACACTGGAAGGATGAGCATTCTGCCACATATTGGAGTCCAAGAAAAGCACTTGAAATGTGCAATTCAACCAGTTTCAGGGTGAAAAGGTAAAGTGTTTGAGATGAAACACTGCCCACTGAGTGGTACACATTACTCATAGGGGAGGATTAACATATAATATGTTACTTTCTATCAAGGCCAACTTCAACTTTCTGCCTACTTTCTCTGCTGTGATGTGTCCTGCTGACTCGCCTGTAGAAAGTGAGCGGCAGTGGACCGCTCACAGTGAAGCACTGGCTGTGAGGTGAGTCAAGTGGCAGGAGGCTAACAAGGTCCTGTTAGAAACAAGAGGGCTGTCTGTTGAACTCTGATAGCCCTGACCTTTTATTTTATACAGTAACAGGCTTTCATGAGAGTGGAGTGAGAGGTGTGTGCGTGTGTGTGTGTGTGTGTGTGCGTGCGTGCATACACAAGTGCACGAGAGCATCTCGTTAGATTGTGCTATAAAGGATGGTGTTACTGTTTCAACAGTATGATTGACAGGCGGGGAATCAGGGTGCAATTTGGCATGTGATTCCACAGCAGCTTGTGTGTGAGTGTGTGCGTGTGTGTGCACGTGTGTATGCCTCATTAATGATTGAGTCTGAGGAGAGAGTTCTTTGGATCAAACATTTAGCTGAATCACCAACTGCTGAGCTCATCACACATGCACACACACACACACACACACACACACACACACACACACACACACACACACACACACACAAACACACACACACACACACACACACACCTACCAACACACAGACACACACACACACACCTACTAACACACAGACACACACAAATACACAAAATATATAAAATATTATAGCTATCTTCCATGTCTTGATCCCTAAATCCAGGAGGCTTGTCAATGCCAAACAGAGATTATGAAAAGAGCTTTTAAGTTTTTGAAAGAAGTGCTGAAGAAGTGCATTAAGTCCCTTCTGTGTGTATTCATGCATATTTGTGTGTCTATACAGCAGACACATGAGCTGATGTTTCTGTTCATTGTTCCTTCAAATTGCAAAAAAATAAATATGTTTAGTGTTACTGTGAGCTCCCTGCAGCTTGTTCTTTTCACATTGGCAGCATTCTGCAGAGCCCCCGACAGGCCTGGAATCATGTGTGTCATAAAACAGACTGGCAGTTCACTGTGAATAAAATTAATGTTTGCCACACAGGCAAAATAATGAATTTATGACAAGTAACTTCATTTTGCCTCCATGTCCGCAGTATGGTTCTAAGGTTTTTTTTTTCACACGTTTCTGGTGGATTAGGTAACAAGGATGTAACCCCTGTGATCTATGTATTTTCATATCAGCTGTTCACATTTATCCAATAGCACGGCTTCAGTGTGAGCCTATCGTGTCGCTGCTGTCTTTTTATATATGATTCTCTCTCTCTGCTTTACTATGTTCATGCTGCTGTTACATGCAGCCCTCCACCTTCCCCTTTTTGCTGAGTCATCAGTTTCATCATTTCATCAGTTCCATCATCCCGTCAGTCTCAGCAGAGTCATCAGCCACCACCACCATCAGTGTCTGGACTCCACGGGGGGATTTGCAGACGCCCCTCGATTACAAAATCTCCCTGTAGAGTCGAAGCATCAAAGACTTTCTGATAAGACTTAATTATCACATATCATCTGTCATAATAAACAATTATCTTTCATTCACTTGTCTCTGCTGATTGGATTGTTATTCCTGGCAAGTCGAGTTTGCTTCCATAACTTTAAACTTTCTCCATCCAGCATGAATACCATTAGATCAGAAGTTGCAGAGTTGCTCACTGACATATCAGCAGTTTGACAGCCTTTGCAAACACACCAAATTAGATAATGTTTGAAGCACAGTGCCAGCCTAATTAAGATACTGTACCGCTGCAACTGGCACATACTCCAAAAGAGAAGTTGCATAAGAGGAAAGCAAATTCTGCTTGTTGACCCAAGACGACAACACTCCCTCAAACATTAATTTAAGTGTGTTTAAACACGAGTGCACCAGTGTGTTTTGTTTTGTTGTACTTTAAAAACCAAATATGTTTCTAGTTTAAGAATAATTTGATAGTTTCTCTAACTAGAAGTGCACTTGCAGAGCACACACCTCTGCCGAGGTCAACAGTCCACTCCTCTATGCAAATCTGCAAGTGTAACCACTATGAAGTAGAATTTCATATTTTGATGTGATTTTGGGTATAATTTGTTGCATGGTATGTTTCCATAGCTCCAATTTTGGTGATGTTATAGTTGAACCAGTTCTCCTGAGAAACAAAACCACTGTCCCTGAATGCTCCATAATGATGCTTTCTGTATGTATGACGTGTATCACTGCATGTGTCAGCTAACTCTATCGCTTTAACTAATGAACCTTGTACCATCTACTCGATTTTAAGAGGTTTCACCAGGGCCCAATCTCGCAATGTTAATCAAAATGAGAAATAATTTGTGTATTCGTCCAAAATTTAAAGGGTCCTCCCCTGGCTCATGCTACACCCTTCTATCGAGTTTCCTGTTTTTTTTACTATCCATCTCCAAGAAATGTAGATATTACAAATCAAAAGTAATTCATACTTATATTATTGGGCATTTGTCGAGCTGAGCCTAATTCTCTTTCAGTCTCTCTTTGCCCCAAACACAAACGCATGCACACACACACACACACACACACACACACACACACACACACACACACACACACACACACACACACACACACACACACACACACAGGGAACAGGCGGCCTTTTTGAGTTTAATGTCCTATTGATGAAAGGCTACCTCAGAGCTTTGTATCTGTCATATATCTGTTGTGGTGTTTTGTTACCACGCTGCTCCATAAAAACTTAAAGTAAAAGCATTTATAGCCTTTGTAACTCAGCGGTTTCCCAACAGCAAAAAGGTTTATATGAGTGAATCTCAGTGGCAAATTTCTAGCCATGCCATGCATGCACACACACACACACAAACACACACACACACACGGCTATAACGAAAGAAATGTGCATATGGTATGTTTCACATACTGTGTGTCTGTGTGTGTATTGATCTGTGGAGACGTTGACAGAAGTGCAGTCACAGATGGGGTGATAAATTGGTCACACTCCACAAAATGTGTCCCAAACTGGATAGCTCATCCCTTGGTTTCCAGGGAAACACCTTTGAGTGACAGTGACACTGTTTATTTATTTATTTATTTACTCTCTCTCCTCCCTCTTTTGCTTATTCATACTTCTATTACTATCTTTAAACCCAGTTGATAAAATAAATGTTTTGGTATCTTTTCGAATTCCTTATTTAATAACATGAAACCAAATGTTTTTGTTTTTTAAGAATTTGCAGTAACACTTTAATGGTCATTCATAGGAGGAGTTACATTTGTTGACAAATACATTAATACACTTATATTACTTATAACTACATTATAGTGTGTGGTGCGTGCTACTGAATTTTAATCTTTTCTAGTAATGTTTTCATATAGCTGCAAAGTTTGGGTGGTAAATTAAAAAAGAAGTGTATCTCATTAATGTGTCTCTCTATGGGCTCGTGTGTGTCTGTAATTTCGGGATAATAAATTATTTTGCATTTTGAGACGAGATGATTTCCTTTAGTTAGTTATAGTAATGTAGAGATAATTGGCTGTTTTGTCCTAATGATCTGTAACTTTAGTAATTTCATTGATTTTTTTTGCAATCAAATTAAATGTTTTCTGCTTTGTTTAATTTAATACAACCACTGAATTACTGAATCACCCACTCTTTCTTTCTTTCTTTCTTTCTTTCTTTCTTTCTTTCTTTCTTTCTTTCTTTCTTTCTTTCTTTCTTTCTTTCTGCTGGGTATTCATCCTTTACATACCTTGTTGTGTTTCCTTGCCTTCACCTCTTCTAGTCCTGCCATTATATCCTCTTTAACCTTCCCTCCAGCTTTTCACCCTTCCTCTATTTTCCCTTCCTTCGCCTTCATCCTCTCCCACTTCCCTCCTTTGCTCCTCTTCTCTCCACCTCCCTCTCACTCACACTGGGCAGTCTTCCAGGCAGATTGTATGTGGTGCTGTCTATTGCTCTAATTCACCCTGACAGGACATTCATCATTAGTCACAGCCCTTAATGCTGCACCGCTGTTAGGGAATTCTGTTCTTCCTCAAGAACTGTGATGTAGGCCATACATACAGTATGACCATTAGCAGACAAAATATTTCCACATTTTCTGGGAACTGCCCTCATGCACAGGGTGCCTGCCTCATGAAAGTGCAGCACCTTGCAGCACTCACACACCTGTGAGACCCTTGCTTCCGTGGTGCAAAAAATTACATTTGAAAAGAAAAAAGACAAACAATTACTTATTTATAAGGCGCTAAAGAAATCGGACAAAGTTTGACATTGGAGCAAAAGTCTCCCCGCAGAAAATCTGAACTTTTAAACACAAACAGACACAGTAAGCTTTCCACTGACTGGCATAGACAGTTTAACTTCATTATGCTGATTTCTGAATTGAGCAATGTTCAGTAGAGTCCATCAGTAGGAATTAAATCCATCAAACGCAGGTCCAACTAAGCTTCATCTTCGCTCCCTCTGATGTGGATCGTTGGCTGTACTTACTTGTCAGGCCTGTTCCTCCATTCATCCTCCCCACTGATTATTCACTTTAGGATGCTAGCGCCTCCACGCCTAATTAATTCGTACAGCATATTCTGCTGCCAATTTCAGATTTTGTGGTAGTTGCACGTGCAAAGACGCACACAGACGAAATGAAAACAGACAGCACACATGTGCTTGAAACACATGGATAAATCTGGATTGCACTTATACTAAACATGCATGCAACTGACACACACACACACACACACACACACACACACACACACACACACACACACACACACAGACACACACACACACACACACACACAACCTCTTTGTACCTCATCCACGTAGAGATAGGCAAACTATTAAAATGAAACTACGACACACTCACTCAACAGCTCACACAAAGTGAATATTTGAGCATACCCCTCTGGAGTGAATAGAGTGTTTGACTAATTATTTAAACCAAGAGTGTCCAGGGTCACTCACTGCCATCTTCAGCCCTCCTCTGCTATATTAATTCCTAATAAGAAGTAATTTTTTCCATTGTGCCTTTCACGACTCCCCCACTGAGCAGAGAGATGAGGTGTTTGACATCTTTTCAGCCTTTGTGAGAATAAATTGAAGATAATCTTATTTTTGCTATTTCAAATATCCACAGGGGTACTGCTGCCAATTAATTTAGATAATCAACTCTCTTTGGCCTCCAAGTTGCTGTTTTTGGTGTCTCATTACCTATTGCAGTCTACCTTTATATTCTCAATGTCTTTATCTCCTTTAGTGGAAATTGCAGCGCATCTAGTTCAGTTTAGGTTTATCCTTGGTTCATTCATTCCTCTCTGTCCCTCTCATCATTTTAACTGCGCTGTCTCATTCGTGCGAGGGGGATGGGAGAGACAAGAAAAGGAGGAGGTGAAGGATAGAAAAACGGACCAAGGTGAGGCAGATAAGAGCAGGACAATAATACAGTAATGAGAATGCGGTAATTAAGCAGTTCATTTTTTCTTCTCTCTGTCACACACAGTCTCTCTCTCTCTCTCTCTCTGTCTCTCTCTCTCTCTCTCTCTCTCTGTCTCTCTCTCTATCTCCAATTAGGCTGTCTTCATAATTTTGCTTAATGATTCTCTGCAATCTATGCTCTGATCCCGTGACAATTAATGAGATTAACCTTGGGATGCACAGAGACTGCACAAAACTCTCTCACTCTCGCTCTCACACATAAACATGCATATATATATATATATATATATATATATATATATACACACACACACACGTGCACGAGCAAAAGGTTCAAATTAAAAGATCATTATTGTGATCATCAATTTATCAGACACTGGTGAACATACAGCACATATGGGGAAATTCATACATGTGGCTTTAAGGTTATCCCTTATTTAAGCCTGTTTTTTGTGTGGCAGGTCCATGAACAGTTCAGTTGCAGTTTTGGTGTTGAGAGATTGACCATGTCTGTGGGCCACCTCTGTGTCCAGGGCAGCCTGGTCAGTGCCTCCCCCCGAAACAGATCTCAGTAATTATGACAGGAGCAAAGGAGGAACTAGGATGAGATAGATAGATGTGTCCATAAAAAAATCAGGAAGCAGCTGTTTATGTTCTGTTTCCTCCACCTGACTGGAAACACACACACACACACACACACACACACACACACACACACACACA
>JBBMOE010000020.1:3383632-3421122 GCA_037975065.1 Chaetodon trifasciatus | reverse complement strand
ACACACACACACACACACACACACATACACATATATATATATATATATATATATATTTTTTTTAAGCATGATCACGATCATTCCCTGAAATGTTTTCACCGTAACAATGACAAAGTTACAATCACCTTGGTGAATAGTTTTTATTGCACATCAAAAAATTTGGGTTCATATCATTCGATCAAAACCTCCCAATTTAAGAACAGTGATATCATATGGTCAGATACTTTTAACATTTGGTTGTAATGACAACCTGCAAAACACTGGGGAGCACTGCTTTTAAAGCAGGTAGCAGGACTTAATATGATTGGCCAAGATCATTAATGTGCAACTATGATAACAGATTTCTGTTAAATATACCATGGCTGTGTACACACAGGTGCACCGTACATCTCAATCCACGGAAATGCCAAAAAAGCACTGAGCACACCGTGCACTTGAGAGCACTTTTATTCACTAAATGAATGCCCTTACCAACTATAAGCTGTGGCACTCAAGCATGGCATCCATCTTTACCATGAAAATAGATAAAGCTCTATAGTGGTTGTTTTTTCCAGTCAAGTAGGAAGGATTTGAACTGCCTATAGACAGTGGCTTCATATATACTGTATGTTCATGTTACATCATCACCCCCACTGACATTGAGCCAGAAGCTCCAGATCCTTCATGACATGTCAGACCATATCACTGACTCATGACAGTCCAAGTGTGGAGCCATATTGTTCCAGAACAGCCTGTGTGCATTTTATCAGTAAATGCAACGACCAAATGATCTCTCAACGAAGCAATGTTCATAAGAATATTTGAGAAGATTATGATACATTTTCAAGATTAAATTGCATCAAATGCTTGAAGTTGTCAAAAAATTCTTCTTAAGACTGCAATTTGAAAGAAAATTATTCACTTTGAAATGTGGTGGTTCTTGGCTAACGTGAGTCTCTACTGCCATTTTATCACTATATTGTTTTTTTTTTTTTTGTACTAGATAACCTGAAAGGTAATTAAAACTGAATTATGACTGGTATCAAATCCAGGTCAAGGTGACTTGGGGAAAGAGACAGAAAACGGACAAAATTACAGAATGGTGTGGAGAAATGAGAGTGAAGAAGGGCTTATAAAATGCACCCTGGTGGTTGAAAGGGGGATCAGGATTTATACTAAAGCCTCCCATGGTCATGTGGGAGTCACATGCAGTGTAGCACCACGATGCAGCTTTTAAGGACATGCTGCACTCATTCGCAAATCGCAGAGATGATCAGTTGATGGTAATTTGATTTCTGAAAGAGACACGGGATGGCAGGTAGACGGTGCATAAGCGGAATGAAGAATAACATGCGTGATGAAAGATAGACTATTTGGGTCAAGCATTTATGAAGGACTCTCAATTTCATGTAATCCTCATGGAGTTTAAGAAGAAGCCTTATTGAACTTTCCTCTTAGAAGAAGAAGAAGAAAAAAAGGACAACAGATGGAAAGAAAGTGTTTAAATGGAGGGAAGGAAGACAGCAGCCTGGAATCTAATCAAACCAAGGACACTTTGCTGATTGCCTCTTCAAAAACAAGAGGGCGAAAATTGGTTTGGTTTGTTTCTGTCATGAAGGCAAGAGACAATTGATACTAAAAATGGTTAAAATGTTGCTGGGGAGAAATGAAAGGAGCTTAAAGTGAAATAACTAAATTACTCGTTCACAGATCACGAGAGGGGGAACAGCGAATGGCTAATCTGTGGCGTCAATCGCATTCCCTTTTCTCGCCTCTTCCTCCAGTCCATTCCCTCTCTCCAACAATTACAGAGCTTTTCTAAATCCATCCCTCTCCTCTTCTCTTTGCCTTCAACTCTTTCTGTCACTTTCTTATTCATGCAAAGATGCTAAAGGCCCAGAAAAGGGAAAGCCTGCACATAATGGGTTTGCTTCCAAGACACATTGACCACTAATGTAGGGTTATGCTATGCTCTATTTACTGCATTAGACACACTACATACACTAAAGTAAGCCATATTTCCCTTTGTGGCTTTATTTTACATTTTCTGAAAGTAATATCAATGAATCTGAGTGAAATAAACGTGACAGAATAGGGTTCTTCCAGCTCACATGTATTTCCTCTGCTGTGTGCATTACTTTCTACACAACTCTAAATCTTGTTGGAGTGGTGCTGTGCTCCAGACAAGGCATCATCAATAAAAGCTACCAACGGACACTCAACGTGTCCGGCCATTCAGAAGTCAGGTATGAGTGAGCGTATGGGATGTTTGAGAGTCAACAGTGAGGCAGTGAAGAGGAGATTCATGGCCTCTTGAGTACACCATGCTCAGCCAAGTGCAACAATCCAACAAATAACATCACCGGCATTAGTGGCGACAACAACCACCAACACCAGCACAAGGACATTGTCTGCAATGCAAAGTGTGCCTCCAGCTAATTAAAACATAAGTAAATCAGAGCTTAATGAGTTGTAATTGTAGATAATTGCAGAGTTGTTGATGTATCATGTCTAATTGGCTTGCATTGCTGAGATAATGAGAAAAGTTTGATTACTTTATGCTAAACGTGTTAGCGTGGTAGCAGGTGTTGTTTCGAGGAGGTGTCACAAGCAATCCCATACCTCACATCTCAATCTCATCACTCAACCTCTACAACGAAAGAGGGAATGATCTCTCCCCTCGTGTGTCTCCCAAGTCTCTAATTATACACATAAGCTAATGGGACTGCCTTTGTTCTTCTTTTACTATATTATTTAGATTATGACAGGAGTTTTATCTCATTTCAAACACGTACTGCAGGGTGGCAGCTGTGCCAGAGTGGTTGTTTTCATCACTTTGTATTTATGACATATGTTGATATTTTTGCTAATCTCTTTTACTGATTGCGAGAAAGACAAATGTCAGGTGGTGTATAACACAGTCAGTTTCACAGCCTACTAACAGGATACTTCTCCATGTACATGTTTCATCTTCTTTGTAGTTTCAGCACATACTGAGTTTATACCCAGGATTTAATTATCAAGTTGACACTTTCGTCTTTTTGCTTTAGATCTCCTTTCATCCCAGCCATTGTTTCTGAAGAAATACCAAAATTAATTATCTTAAAAACGGATCTACATGCTTGACTATGGTGCTTGGGATGAGTGATATTTATATTCTAATTTTGTCGTCCACCTAGCCTAACTTTTGTTACTTTAAGCTGCCATTGTCCTTAAATTCTCTGATTTATTTATCACTTTATCACACGTCTCTGTTAGCCATCAAAAGCAGTTAGGACGCATTTAAGCTTCAATATTCACACTGATCGATATAAAGCTGAGGACAAAAAGAACAAAAAAAAAAAAAAAGAAAAAAACAAGAAATAAGTAACTATAGAACGAAATAAAAGTGGGGACATGACGTTAGAGTGAACAAAAACACATATAACTCAAATCCTTAATGGAATTAATTGATCTTTAGGATGTGTGTGTGTGTGTGTGTGTGTGTGTTTGTGTGTTTTTGTGTGTGTGCTTTTGTGTGTATTTCCTGAAGGGGATCACGTCAATGTGGCAAGTCATGCAAGTGATTGGAATTAAAGTCAGATTATGTCCTCAGGATACAAAAGCTGTCCAGGTTCTCTGACCTGTATCTGCTCATGTGCACATGCACGTGCATGCATACACACACTGACAGCCTTGACATGCAGGGAGCAGAAGAATGGATTAGTTTACGAGATGATTTTAGTCGACAAGACGAAATTTGCCAGGAAAGAAAAAGGTTAAGGTGGAAATTTTAAAAGGAAGTAAAGCATTTTGCTGAAAGTCCTATAATAAGCTTTGCTTAACTGTGGGAGAGAAAAAGCTGGAGAGTCTCGTCATGTTTATCTTACGAGTGTTCTTGGTTCCATTGAAAAACTGTGTGAGTGGTGTTAAATGTCTGCCAGGTTGAGTTTGCAAGTTATCAGTCTTAGATAGTACATCAGAAAATATCAAGTGGAATGAATGGTGAATGTGAATGTTTTTTCATTGTGTTGATACATTTTCCTCTTGTGACTGCTACTCTTTCATTTTTGTATACCACAAAGCAACAGATATAAATACATAAAAAAATAAATATGCAAATATTGCTTGAAAATTCAGCTGATCCCACGCCATCGCACCAATGGTGGCTCCTGACGAATTCTCGGGGGGGCAACTGTTGCGATGATGGCTAAGATGACCTGTTCAATGAGTAAAATAATAATAAATAAAAGTCAGATAGCTTACTTTACAGTGTTACATTGTATTGTTTAATTTCCCTCTCTCACCCAGCCGGTCGAGGCAGATGGCTGCCCACCCAGAGCCTGGTTCTGCCTGAGGTTTCTGCCTGTTAAAAGGAAGTTTTTCCTCACCGCTGTCGCCAAGTGCTTGCTCTGTAGATAAAAGAGCACGGCCTGTACCAGCTCTATATGGAAAGTGTCCTGAGAAAACTTTTGTTGTGATTTGGCGGTATACAAATAAAATTGAATTGAATTGAAATTGAATTTAATTTAATTTGGTTTTCCTGTTCAACCACTAGATGGCAACACCAAACATGAATTGTACATACTGTACAGTATTTTTGCTATATCAAGTTAAATGTCTCAAATACAATAAATTACGTTCCACAATAAAACACTTCCACCGTGGCTAACAACAGATACATTGTCATCTACTAGTTTGCCCATGAAATCACTGTTAGCACAGTCTACAATTTATAGGCACCATGGATGCCATAGCAATAATCAAATCAAATCAAATTATACTATCATCAAAACTGTAATTAATCAAATCTTTCCAGAACATATTCAGTATATACAGTATTTGGCTGGCAATATGCAATCAATATAACTATTTACAATTCAACATTCGGAGAGTACAACATAACACAACTCACCATTTAATAACACACTCACTCATCACTCGACGACTGAATGGTAATTCCCTTAATGAAATGATGGAGTTGCAGTTGCTAACCATGTCGATCTTGCAGTCTCCCGAGTCCCGACACATACGCGCGCTGAGTATCTTTTTTTTTTTTCTTTTTTTCGTGTGCTGTGCATATAGTCCGAGCACGCATCAGTGTGTATGAGTAGTCTGCTGCGAAATGTTTAAATCCGGACAGTCGGGGTCCCAAATCCTTCACCCCTTTCTTGTCCACATCTAAACAACGAAAAAATGGAGTTTCATGTAGACAAACAATCGAGTTTTCCTTCACCACAGTCGCCATCCTTCCTTCACAATCTCCGCTTGCCATCTTTTCTCTTCTCTAGAAGTAGTTACAGCTGTGGCGCGAATGCCTGCTGATGGACGTGATTGATTTGATGAATTGTCCAATCATGCTAAGATTGAAAAATTGGAAAACAATGCCACTGGTTTGGGCGCACAGAGGTGCGAACTAGAAGCGATTTTTCATGCGCCAGTGAAAAGCTGTCTCTGCTCGTAAACAATAAAAAAGTTTGATAGCTCTCATAGACTCCAGTATTACTGGCGCCCTTGACCTGGAGGAGGGCTTTATATCGAATGGCAAATTGCAAGTCTAGCCTAAAGTCGGACGCATTTAATGGTTGCTGGCAGTGTGGCGGGTACCACTACACCATTGCACAAATAAAAATGTGATGTACTTTTGTTTATTTATTTTGTATTTGTTAGATTTGATTGATTCATGGTTGATCTTGGTAGATATATAAAAGAGTCAATATTTCACGGGAGGGGCAGCGCCCTAGTGCCCTCTATTGACCAGCCGCCACTGCATCGCACACACAGAGAGATGACTCAAGCTCTCAGTCTCTATTTTTAATTGTTAGATCTTTTGATACTATTTAGTTATATTGTCATTGGAGTACTTGTACACAGTGTTGAACACTGTGGCCCATTCATTTGCTGCCTGCCCCAGTATCCAGATCTATTAGCTGCTGCATATGAATTCAAAAGTAGAACCAGTGGCTCCTTCCCCAGCATAACCAGGATTGGAGGTGATATTGCATCCCAGGGGAACTGATCTTACTGCTGATAATAGTGGTTATCAGGCTTCTCTGCAGCCTTTGGGAGGAATATGTGGGCCCTGGCATCAATGCTTATATCAAAGTCTCGCTGCACACCTTTGATAAAAGCTACCTGAACTCTGATTCAATGATCGATGCAGATGGGCAAAGATAAGATAAATAAAAGATTTATATAACCTTCAGAAGTATGCTTTTAGAGATGTAGGAGCAATCATGATACTCATGAATATGCAATGCTAATAGAAAGTTTTTAAAGCTTATGCAAACTTGCACAGCCCCCCCCCCTCTTCTTGTTTGGTGCAATCCATTAGCAATCTCAGATTACCTTGAGACTTTCAGTGGCTTGTATCTAATAATATAAAGCTGATTAATTTGCTCTGCTGCACTTCCTGCACAGGGCCATGCCACACCTTTGTGTGTTGTACTTAGCAGGCATCATGAAACATATGCAGTTGAACAAAAATAGCGTAATGGTGTGGTATAGGCAATGTAAATGATGGCGGAAGAAACAAAGCAGCACAGCAAATGGGAGCAAAGGACACGGAAAAGAGGGATTGAAATGGAGCAAGCTTGATGGAGAACCACAGTATGGTAAACTTTCAGTTGAATTTTTTTCCTCTCTGCCCACAATCCCTTGCTACCATACCCTCCTTCTCCCCTCTCTTGCCTCCCTGCTTGGTTGGGTAATTGGATTTCAGTGGTAAGCCAGGGGTCTGCTCTCTCAGAACTTTTTGGAAGGTCAGAGGTGGCAGGGCAACACTGTGTCACAGCTAATCTGTCCCTGGACAGCTCTGGGTAAGTCGGGAGAAATGGTGCAGTATGCGAGTGTGTGTGTGTGCGTACGTGTGTGACTGAGTGAGTACCTTAAGATTTTGTGTGAACGTGTGTGGCAGGTAAGGGTCATCCTCCCTGTGCACTCCCAGTATTGGTGGATGGCGAGAGGGAGGAAGAGAGGAAAGAGAGACAGAAACAGATATTCTGCCAAAGTCATTTATTAGGAGGTGACCCTGAAGAAGCGACTCTCCACAGACTGTGGAAGGCACTGAAGAGGAAACTCACACACAGCAACAAGGATAAGATATTCTCAGACAAAAGGCAATGCTCATTGTCACATATCAACCTACATGAGATCAGGTGCCCTTTGAAAAAGAAGATTAGCAAATATTTTTAAGTACAGCCTGTTTTCAGTACTTTTTTATGTTACAATAATAGCTAGCTCGATAGGAAGGTAAGTTAGACATCTGCATATTATTCCCTCTTCTCCAGCTTTCCTCATGCAGCCACCACCCTGGCCTTGAGCTGCCACACAGGTTGTATGAGAGTTGGATTCACTTTAATGTAATGGGGTCATAGCAGGTATTGTACATCACAGAGGGGAGTTGGTTATGACAGGATGACAAAACCTACGTGACTCCCTGGCTCGGGCTTTTAGCAATGAGGTTGCTGTGGGAGAATTTGTGTGGAGACATATGGTCTGACATCAGCTAATCTGTTGAAGGGACACACGAGGGAGATGTTAGCTGTAGCCTGTGTGAAAACCATCACACACCATGAAGGGAGGCAGGGATTCAATGTGAGAAAGAGTACAACTTGCTGACTAGGAGATATGCTGCAAGTATTCGCTTTTGCTTCTCAATATGATAATAATTAACTCAGAAGTGCACATTAGAAAACACATTCCTTTGTGTTATGCTGTTTGCATTGGATGTGATGTCTGCTGGTCCTGTTTTTGAACAGGTTTTACATTGTTTTTGTTCCATTTGCAGAATGTGAGCTGATACAGTTTTGTGAACAAACTCTGTGGGGCCCTGCCTTCTGGTAACTTTGAAAGGATGCATTATCTACGTGATCCCAAACTAAGTTTGATCTTTACACCATTGCCCCAAGATTTGTTTTGGTATGTGTGTATGCCTGCGTGTGTGTCTCATTAGAAACTGAGCGGAATATTTAGGAAGGCCTGAGAGATTTATCATATTAATGAACACTATCCAGAGGGGAAGAGACACAATTTTGAGCTTGGGAGGGAGATAGTGAGAGAGTGTGATAGAAGAGAGGGAGAAGTGAGGGAAACTAGCAGAGGAAAGGATCAGCAGAGGAAGTAAAAAGGCTTAAGTCTGTGAAGATTCTCATGTGTTTACTTATGCCAAGTCAAACCAGAACCATGAACCTCAAAAGTAAGAACCACTGTCCACACTGACACTGTCCATTAATCCATTTATGTTATTCTTTGGTGTCAGAACATCACATCTGCTTATCATTACTTTACATTTCCCTCAGTACTTGGCACTATTTTTCACCTCATATTGCCTTGTGTGAACTTGGTGTAACACAGGCAGGAAAGAAGAGATAAAAAACACCAAAGATCCATACCATTATATTGCATGATGTTCTCTTTCGCATAGCTGAATGAATGGATCACTGAGCCATGCACTCACTGGACAAAAACAAACACTAATCTCCCAACAAGGAGACATGCACGTGTTGTTTCTGTTGTGAAAGTTAAAGCAAGAACTGGATAAAATAAAGATGACAAGTTGTTGAGTGGAGCAGTCACAGAGTCTGCTTTACACTGACTGATTGCTCTGCTCCCGTGATTGCTCACAGATGCAGGAACTTTTGCGCACGGTGCAATAATATGAGGAATTGTGCATGGCCTGTTGAGAGAGCACGGCCACGCATTCGCTCAGAAAGGGCCACAAACAGCACAGGCATGTCACACTGAAGGGCTCTGGTGCTCATTACAACATGAGTTAAACAGAAAAGAGCATGGAGAAGGCAAAGAAAGATGCCTGCCTCTGAAAACTAAAATGATGCACTGCTTCACTAAAGTGAGGCAGACGGAGGGCATATTGGGACAGGAAACTGAGATATGAGACAGATCATTGCTAGCCTTGCCTTAACTCCAGCTTCTGTTTTTACTGCAGAGGTGCTGGATTCTTGCAGTGAGTCATTATGCACAGAGCGTGGAGCGTAGCGGTGGAGTTTCATCATTAGATGTGGCAGAGTGGCCTGGTGGTTACAGTGAGAGCTCTGGGCTGAAGTTCAGTCAACCACAGAAGTGTTCTTTAGCAACATACCGGCTGTATTTTATATACAACGTGTGCCATGAAATTGCAAGTAGAGTGTGGATGGTGTGAGAAGCAAACCTCATATGGATCAATAAAGCATTACACATTAAAAAAGGATGAGTGAACTGCCTTTTATAACGAACGAAGCACTGAGAACCACTTGACTCTCCTCTGGAAGGGCTGAGTGCCTAAAGGAGGACCACATCAGTTCAATATAACTGCTTTTCTTATTCTTTGCAGTCTGCAGCAAATACATAACTATGATTTTTCTCAAACACACACACACACACACACACACACACACACACACACACACACACACTGACCGTAGCATTGTGTGGCATGACAATGAGGTATTATCCTGCACTATGTGAGCTCTGCTGTGTGAAAATATTTACAGCGGTTCTCCTCAAGGCTGTTTTTCTTTCTTATCACAGTGTATGCACGTGCATTAGGGGACAGTTTGGTGGATACCTCTCTCATTATTTCATCTATTTATTTCATCTATTTTTAATCACAATTGACAATTGTATGATTTGAAAATATATGCATTAAAAAAAACACATCATAATTCAATGTCAGTTAAAAAAAATAAAATTACTGTGAAAAACATGTATTTCCACATGCACTTTTACCAAACTAAATGTTTTTGTTTGAATGCTTTATGTAGCTTAAGAAGTAGGATAATTTTGCCAATGCTTAGCTTTCTTATTAAAACAAGATTTGTATGAAATAAAAATAATGAACTATGGCTTCTGCTAAACATTTGTTATTATGTGCAAGTAGCAGTTTTGTGTGGGGGTGACGTTTTCTTTTTTCTTTACCCTTTCATGATTTAATATTCTAATGTTAGGAGGGTGTCTGTAAAGTAAACTACAGTGTGTATTTGGCAGAAGCATGGATAAATTTAACAAACTATCTCTTAGTCAAGCATTACCGGGTTTAATTATGCTATAATGTTGCACTAAGAATAACTGCACATATTGCAAGATGCATCAGTTGCTTTCGGTAGTTTATCATCCCTTCTTGGAATTAAAGTTGCTCATTAGCTCTCCAATTTGTACCTTAGCTCGTTATCAACAGGGCTACATACTAGCAGCCATCAATAAACCATGGAAGTATGAGTAAATATTACTTACAATTTTTTAAATTAAATTAAATATATGTATATATATAACGAATTACTGAGTCTTTCCATCTTTACCTCATCCAAGCATTCACCTCAGCATTCCTGCAGCCATCAACCCAACTCCCAACTATCGCTCTATCCATCTTTGACCTCAATATTCCTTCATCCATCCATCCTGCCAGCACCTATGCTTTCATAACCCCTGTTTTTTTCTCCATCCCTCCTCACCTCATTCGTTATCTACCGTTATTTGTCAAAATCATCGTTCCTATCATCCATCATATTAATTAGGTGCTGTGTCATTGTTCTCATCATCATTCACATGTCTATCATTGATCGCTCTCTGTTTCAGTCAAGGATGTTTAATTGTCTTCATCTATTATTAGTATTAAATGAATACACATGCAGTACATTTACTGCTCATTACACCTTCCTGCGTGGACAGAATCAACAGCATTGTCAGACCAGATCATTATAATGTGACAAAGCATAGTGTATTGTGAGAGATTTAAAAAAAAAAAAAAAAAAAAAAAAAAAAGTCAAAATAGATATACAAACCTGATGCCTGCAGCCTAAAGTAATTGCTCTTCCTTAATGTTTTTGTTACACAATGTGCACTGATGCCTTCTTTATTTTTATGGCTACTCAATGGGACATGAAGTTTCCTTTCATACATATTATTTTTCCAAGCATCAATAAGTTAGGCTACTTGCTGTTATTTACTGTTTTTTGTTTGTTTGTTTGTTTGTTTGTTTTATTCGTTGAATGAAATTCAGAATATTTCATCCCATCTCATTTCTGAATAACACTCCTCTCTGTCTCTCAAACTGGAAACAGACACTCTGCCACTGCTGTTGAAACTCCCCACTTCCTCCTGGATTCAAAAGGTTGCTGTTCGAGCTTTTCAAAATGAGCTCAACGCCAACAAACTTTGCTTGGCAAAAAATAATTTTCAAAAAGTTTATTAGGACTTTTCACCATCTGTGTCGCCTTGTTTGTCTTCAACTTCTGTCCCAGCTTTGTCCTAGAACATGAGGTTGTGTTTACTTCCTCGCTTTCAACACAGAAATCTGCACATCCACACACTGGCACACATGCACACATATACCTGAGAGGACGCGCATGTGCACATAAACACACACACAGACTCATCCCTTTGCCCCTGGAGCAGCAGGAGTGGTAATCTGGGTGGATAATGCTGCTTTCTGATGCTTTCTCAGATTAATCCCTGTCCTCGTCACTCCAGGTCCCTCTTTGAAGCTTGAAGGGGATATCAAATGCAACTGTGTGTGTATATTTGTCTTTGAGAGATATAGAAAAACAGAGGAAAAAGAAAGAGAATGCTAAGTGTGTGGATATGCCTTAAGGGCTGTTTGTAGATATGCATTATCTGTCAATCTACTTAATCCACGGAGACAATAACAGTTCATAGAGGGCTTTGATCTGAATGCGCCCTCTCAATGACTGTGGGCATCCGTTTTCTTTTCATATGCAGTGTATTGGCTTTATTGAGTCTTGACTAAAAACAATATCACACAAAACATGTTGAGGCAATATGGTCGTGACACTGCCATCAGCACAGATGCATAGCATAGACTAAACAAGGGATAAATCAGAATCTCAGACAAGGAAGGCTTATAAATTTGAATCACTTGTCTTGGTCCTTTTCCTAAGAAAATTCCTTCAACTCCTTCAGGGGATCCTCCAACTGAGTGGACCACCAGAGGCCCTTCAAAGAGAGGCTGCCAGGTCGCACGCTTACCAGATGTCCAAACTATAAACATGTTGTTCTCAGTGTGAAAAAAGTGGAATTATTCTGTATTACCCGCACTCAACAGCCACCCTACAAGCTCATCATATTAACTGCAGTTTCACGCTTTGATTTTCCACACAAAGCTGGTGACCATAGGTGACTGAAGACAGAAGACAGGAATGAAAATTGAACAGTAAATTAATGCTATCCCGGTCTGATGCAAATCCAGCATTACTGCAGCAGTGCTCCTAACCTGTGTCCAGCCTCATAGTGTGAAAAACACTCCAAGATATCTGAAAGATTGCAGCGCTTCTCCCTCACGCAGGCTGAGAACTGCTGTTGCAGATTCTCAGGCAGGTGGTATTACAGTCAGCTGCAATCCTCTTCAGTGTTGGAGGTCACAGTATCCTCTTTTGGCACTGTGACCTCCTGGCTCTGCCTCATGTGATGATACACACTGAGCGGAGCTAAACACAATTCTAGCCTCCTGCATCTAGTAGGTTTCATGGCGATGCTTCCTCTGTGTTCCCTCAGGGCTCCATTTTTAGCCGCTTTATGTACTCGTCTCATTGGCTCACTCATCATGTCTCATAAATTGTTAGCTTCAGTCTAGACAAGCCACATCTGCTCCTCAGCCCTGCATGGACAGCCCTCTTTCTCTGCATCACCACAGAGGAAAATGGAACACCTACCCAATCTGCTAAAAAGCTAGTTGTAAACTGGAGAACTACTTCATCCTTTTTAGCTCTCACAGCAGCCACTGATTGACTGTGTTGACTTGATTCTAACATCCATCAAATCGGGCTGGCCCTGGCACACCAAAGAGTCTGCACAGTTCCTGGTCAAGGATCTCATCATTTTTGTACTTGACTACTACAGCTTCCTGCTGGCTGGCCTCCCTGCATCTGCTCTTAGAAACTCACACCTCATTAAGAAAGCTTAAACAGTTTATCTTTAACCTCTCTAGATTCTCAGACACAAACTCCCTCATCTGAGCCCCAGAGACTGCTGCCATCAATTTCACAACATTTATAAAACCCAACATTTATAAAACAAAGCGATAAGGGTGCAAGACCAATGTACCTTCAAATCATGATTCCCATCCCACACTCCAGTCCACACCTTACACCTTGACTCCCTCCTGAACCCTAGCTGGTGGAGTGAGCTTTGTCCCTGAGGCTGAGCTATCAGATTTTTCTTCTTTTACATTTTCCAACACTGAATGAGCACTTATCTCTTTTGTTTCATCCACATTTCCTGATCCCTAGCTCCTCACCCCAACACCTGATCCTTTACATGATCTTGTGCAAGGCTTCTCAATGAGTAAAGTGGCACTTACAGCACTTTGAGTTATCTGTCGACTTACCCTTCAGATGCTTGTGGAATGTTCATATACTTGTTCACATACTTTACTGCTGCACTTATGTCCATAAGTCTCTGTGCATGTGTCTCTTAAATGCAGAAAAATGTGATTATTCCTAAAAGGCATAGAGAGATGTAATGCCATAACGGTTTCTGTTGGAGACATCACGATGCGAGGAGTCATCAGTCAGCAATGTGGTGTACGTGCTGTTTTATCTAGCTATATGAAGACTGAAACATGTGTGTGCATGCATGCTTGTGCATGTACGGCTTTAAGAGCTTTATCCATTGACCCCTGCTCCTCTCTTCTCTCACTCTCTCTCTCTCTCTGTCTCTCTTTTTCTGTCTTCAGGTGTCTGAGATAGATGAAAAGTGACTGTGGTGTCTCCAGGTGTCATAAATGGAAACAGGGTGATGACTCTCCTAAATGGACAGCCTGCAGCAACCTTCATCCAGACACTCATCTGCATTCAAATTCATAACTTGTTTGTCTAAGTGTGTGTGTGTGGGAACGTGTGTGCAGCCTCTGTGTCTGCAGGTCTTGTACATATCTTATACTGTCAAATGTATGGCATCTATATGTTTTCTTGGCTGCATATGTACATAAATGCAAGTGCGAGCATACATGTTTCTGTAGCATATGGTTGTGGAGGTGCGAACAGGTGGAAAGTTGTGGCAATGCTTGTGCATTGACATGCACACACGCGCATACACACGTCACAAGGTGTCAGCTTGCAAATTGGTTTCTCTCCTCTGGGCTGACAGAGTTGACAAGCCCTTTATGAGCGGAATAAACAAGGCTGCTTTAGCCTCCTCCCAACTCTCAATCCTTTCAACTTAAAGCTTCAAATCTCCTTTTAAACTGATGAACCTAATGCTACACTTTTCTGAGAGCCCACTTATCTGTGAGACTCATACTTCAAATCACTCTGATTACACTATCACTTTATTTGTGAGCATTATCAATCGAAAGCCTGAAGTCAGTGTGATTCTATGCAGACATTTAAATAATGTGGTGGCTGAGCACTTGATGATCTTGAATGCTGATAGCAATGCCTGATGCAACTGGAGGTGGTCAGGGCTCCAGCTGAGAGGTGACTGGGTTTCTGAATATGTACATAAAAATAGTTTGGCCTTGCAGACTATTTTTATAGTCCAAATGTACAAAATCCATAACCAGCACCTCCAAAACCGGAGGAGTTTGTTGCCTTTAGGTAAATCCAGGCTTCAACTATGCCCGTTTCCAGTCTTTGTGCTAAGCTAAATAAGCTAAATTAGCGAGCTACGACTGCAGCTTCACATTTCGTCTCATCTTCTCATTACAAAATGTCGAAATTTTCCTTTTTATTGCAAGGATAACAAGCTGCCTCAATGACTCCTAACACGAATCCTTACCTTACTCAATTTTGTTCTAATTACATAACCTTAACTCTGACCTTAAAAGGAGGAAGAGAATGACACATTCTTCATATTTTTCACGTCTACAACACTTAATCAGCATTCCAGACTCAGTGTTCATTTTAGAACATTTTATGAGACTGATTAAATAGTTGTGAATGTGCATCTGCATAAGAGTGTGTGTGTGTGTGTGTGTGTGCTAGAAGTGAGCATGTGTGGGTGCTCGTACAAAAGTGCGTGCTTGCATGTGCCTATGTGTATGTGTCCATCCCCTCTATCCATCAGTAATGAACAGCCAGTTAATGAAGGAGCCCTTGCTCCCTCCATTCCACCAGCCAGGAAATAATTACCTTGTGTCTGAAGCCATTCTCCATCTGTACCACACTCCACGGCTTCATTTAGCTGCCATCTCACTAAAAATCCAATTCTTCTTCTTCCTCTCTTTCTTTCCCTCCCTCCTTTATCCCTTCTCTTCCCATTTTGCTACACCTTTATGCCTCCACCTATCTGAAGGTAGATAAAACCACCTCAGTGAGCACACCTCTCTCTCTCTTGCTTTAAATATGATGAATTAATTTACTCCATTAAGTGGCAGATGATTGTAAGAGGGATCTGACTTTTGATGGTTTAATAAAGCCTTTTAATAGAGTTTTCTATCTGCAGGCTTGTGTGTGTGTGCGCACATGTGTGTGTGCGCACGTGTGTGTGTGTGTTTGCGCACACATGGACATATCCATTATGGAAGAAAGATATCCCCTACACCCCAGAGGCTCAACATGACTCTCTATTCACTCCCCTTCTCTGTCTTTTTATCCGTTTCTCCATTCATTAAATATACTGCTCCAGCCTAACCATTTGACCTCTCCATACCACTCGTACCTATTTTTGTGTGCTCTTCTTCTGTCAACCCAATCTCCTTTGGTCCAAGCCATTTCTTGTCTTACATGTTGTGACCTATTCTTTTTTTTTAAGCTTGTTTGCTGCCATTTACAACTCAAAATATGTGTCTGCTCCACATGTTAAAAAGGACCAGATTTGTGTGGCACAAGAAGGTGGGTACACTGTACATACTCTTATGCATTTTCTCTGTCTGTCAAGGTATCACCTTTTTGTATGTGCCATTGGGTTTATTCATGTTACCACATTGTCCATATGTATATCTGTGACTTTTAAAGAGCCAAAAACGATAACTTATAGGCAATATAATACCATAATGTGCCAGTCACTCTAAGTAAGGGTCATTAAGCAAAGAGCATATTTCCTGCTGCAGACATGTTCAAACTCATTACATTCGCATCTGGAGAAATGGATACCACAGAGAGGCTTGGAGTTTGTGTTTACCCTTAGCTGCGTGAAAACAGACAGATAGAATGAGACTGACAGACGAAGGAAGGAGATGGCGGAAATAAAGATTAAGAACGGGTTAGAAATGTGTATCTGAGTGTGGGTGCCTGGAGTGCTCCTTCCTAAGTCTGTCAGACCGGATGAAGAAGGATGAAACTGATGCCAAACATGGTAAGTAAGAGGCAAACAGAAGGTGGCACTGGTGCTATGCTAATAGAAAGGTGAAGTGAAGCATGTGGGAGAAGCAGAGTCAGGAGGCGGGCCTGCCTGCACTGCCCCCGAAAATGTAGATACAGATAACTGCCAAACTGATGTCAGAGCAGGAGGACACTGAAATGGTGGCAAATGCCCTTTTTTTTTCTTTTTACACTTTCAAGGTTATATATTTTTTTATTTTGTTGGTGTGGTTTCTTCTGCAACCAGTTTGGATTAACTAAATGGACTTTTAAAACCGGGCTGCCTACCAGCTGTCAGCGCTAGAGTTGATAGAATGGTTGCCATATTTTCACTGTTACTAACTGGGGCTATAATGGTGCAATTATACCCCATGTTTCAATAATGTAATATGAGGTGTGTGTGTGTGTGTGTGTGTGTGCGTGTGTGTGTGTGTGTGTGTGTGTGTGTGGAGGTGGATTCCAGTTAAAACAAGCAGCACAGCTTCACTAATTGCACAGCATAAACAGTGATAGGCAAGCAGATTGTGTATTTGCAGGGTAATGTATTTGTAGTGAAATTACAATAGGCTGAATGAATACCTCCTGCAGAGCTGCTTCGGATCTGCAGATGGAGTAATTGAGGAAAGGCTAGACAGGGTTCTTTGTTTTTGAGGATGTAGTAAACACTATGAAAGACTTTGCCAAGAGCCTGATTTGCTGCATTCACACAAATGTTATGAAGTGGGTGTCTGTTGTGTGCCTTCTGAAGTGCTTCCCGCCTTTGGTGACCCTCTTCCATTCATCAACCCGGCTTTGCTTCCAAAGTTTTAATGAGTTTGGGCTGTTTCATTTGGGTTTGACTGTGTCCATTTGGGTACTATTTTGAGACAGCAGCACTGTCATTGACCACAGCAGAAAATATGAAGGGATAGCAGAGGATTTGTTCATGCATGGCCATAGCTTTACCAACAACCAGTCGTTACTCTTGGTGTCGTTACTGTTGTGCACAAATTACATTCAAATGCCACCATTAACCGCAGCTTGATTTTTTAGTTTACAGTAAGTCCTATTTAATGTATTAAAAGTTACAAATGCTGCAGGGGCTGCTGTGGATGTGAGGTCGGTGGTTTGATCCCTGGCCCCGGCAGTGCATGTGTCAAAGTATCCTTGAGCGAGATGTTGAACATTGCTGATGCTGTGCTATTGGTGTGTGGATGGTTATTGCTCTTGATGAGCAGGTGGCAGTGTGTGCATTTGTGTGTAGATGGATGAATACTGACTTGGTCTGTAAGATTAGAAAAGTGTTATTTAAATGCAGCCCATTTACCATTTAAATATATGGATATCAAATTATACTTTTCGTGTGCTGTTTTTTTAGACACCAAACTTTCTAGGAACATTTCTTTAAATATGTAGCTCAAACATTTTTCCTGTATTTGTGGTATTTTGGGTAAACGTTTAAGTTGGATAAAAATTCTTGTGTAGATTAAAAACATTTGATTCATTCAACTTGTGGTGTGTAGGTGTAATTAGATACCTGCTATGTGTTGCCCTAAGAGTAACAACATACAATAAATTCACCCAACAAAAAGTGTGTATGTTAGAAGTGTGCTGTACACTCATTTATTAGAGAAAGATCAATGTCTTTCATTGTTGGATAATGACTGGGTTGTCAATAATTACTTCGCTCTTTTGCTGATGTGTTGATTTCATTGATCTTGATGCGTAATTGGAAGGTGTTTTATTTCTTTTTTTTTGAGAGACTTTTATTGATAGAACTTGTTGTTTTAATTTACTTTTTTTGTTTGTTTTGAGCGAGTATGCATGTTATGTTTTTGGAAATATTAATCTGACGGTAGGGATTGATTCCACAGCTCCATATCTCTGACATGAGAAGCCAAAGAAAGACGAGTGGAATGAAGAAACATTTACCATCACGAATCTGTAGGTGTTTTAGCATTCACAGCACAGTCTCCACATTGTGATATGATGTTTAATTCACAAAGCAGCTCGCTCCTGTTTACCCTGGTGATTCACTCTGTAAGAACATCCTCTATGTGATTGTGTTTCTTTTAAAACCCTTTTTTTTGTGTCAGACTAGAAACATGGCTGACCAAGCAACTGCTTCAAGCCTCTCAACTCGGTTTATTCCACTGCGGCCTTCTGAGAAAATTAGCAACAGCAAAAGCAGTGTTGAAAAACAGAAAAAAAACAAGCATGAACACACAATCAACAAGCATATGAAACATCACCACTCAGAAAATGACAAAATATTGATGCTCTCATCTGAACTTCAACTCTTCTCGGTGCAAGAGTGCCGGAAAGACCTCTGTGGGTCAAAGGGTCAATTACTTGTGGGCCGCACACAAAGAAGCACATCGCTCTTCCTCCACAGCACCATGGACAGCTACAGCAAGACGCTCTTAATAACTGAGCATGGCACTGATTTTAGAGTTTTAGGAGCATTTCTAATGATTTTAACCTCTATCACAGACTGCTATTGGGCAATAGAACACATAATTATTACAGGTGATCCAAGGTAACACTGTCAAACATTGGTTCTGCTGTTCATGGTCCAAGTTAACCCCTCGTCAATTGCTTTGTCATTGTCTTGGAAACAGTTATTATACTAATCATTTGCAAATGCTGTAAAAAGGTTATTTGCTTCAACTTTAGACAAATGGTTGTTAAAGATCTAAGGATGTTGAGCAAGCAGCTTTTGACTATCCAAACAAACAAATTAGGATAAATGAGCTTAAGCTCAGCGAGTGCTTTGTTAAGTCTTTTATTATCATGTTACTGATGAACATATGATGTGATCATTCATAATGAACGCTACAGATGTTCATCTTCATGAATCTTTGGAAAAGCAGCACTGCTGCTCAAATGTGGCATATCATGAATAAGCAAAACTTAAATTATTTCCAAAAAATTATGCTCCAATCTCTTACCAGTTATTGGGACATAATTGATAATGAGCTTTTCATTCATCATCAAAGAGCTAGTTATTAATCTATCTTGAATCAATTGCTTACTAAGAGCTTGTGATTATGTGAGAAAGTGCGAACCTCTTGCATTTCTCAGCTACAGGTGTGAAAAACTGCCAACTGTCTGCCACCTTCATCATTTGCTCTAAATCTAAATATGAGATTGTTATTCCTTTGTCTTACAAGGTGAGTCCAAGGTATGAATTCTTTGTTGTTTTTGATTTTGGGGACATCAGTGCAGCAGGATGCATGAATGAGGTCAGCCAGTGAATATAGATTGGCCAGCGTAGAGCAAACTTAATAGAACAGGGAACAGGAATGAAAGCAGATTTCTATTAACTAAAAACTGCTGGCAGTCCCATCAGGAGCACAAAAACTGTGATAAAATACAGAAAAAAATCCTAGTGAAAACTGGAACGCTTAAGTGGAAGTGGCAGCGGAAAAAGATGTGTTGTTTAATGAAGTCACCTAAAATCATTAGGTGTTGCTAGTTCCAGTTAGTGTAAGAAATGCTGGAAAGAAAGAAAAAAAAAAAGCTGAGCAGCGCTGCTCATTTGCATTCGTAAGTGGGATTTCCTGTAGAGGAGAAGTTAGACTCATTCTGAGGTCGAGCTAAAACCTTCCCCTATCCCTCCATTTATCAGTTCATTCACTTCTCTCCTTCTTTTGTTCACTCACTTCATTATTTATTTCTGACCTTGGCCCTGCAATGCAGAGGCTGCAAGAAATCCTCAACCTCTCTTCCACCTCCATGCCTCTCCCTCACTCCCCCTCTTGCTCCATCTCTCTTCATATCTCCCTCACTTCTGCTCTGCTTCTCACGGGGATGGGCCTGCATTTACCACCCTTTGTCATCTCACTCTATCCATCCCATTCCCCTTCATTTCTCTCCACTTTTCCTCTTTCTCTGAACGACCTCCTTTATTTCAATCTTTCCATCGTCTCTCACTCCTCTCTTTCCTCTGCATTCCTCTCCTCCTCACTCCTGCTTCGGTGCCACCTACAACACAGATCCCTCCACAAATGTCCACAAAACCTCCCACCAAAATTGAGCTCAGGGGACACTCGTGGGGGAGGTCTGTGTGTTTGATGTGTGAGTGCGTGTGTGTGCATGTAGGTGTTTGGGGGTTGTTAATGTTTCTATTTCGGCACATGATTTATAATGTGCGCCTCCATAGCTGTCTTTGTGTGAGCGAGCGTATGTGTGTGTGTGTGTGTGTGTGTGTGTGTGTGTGTGTGTGTGTGTGCTTAAAACTTAAATACATTTAACAATGAAAGAGTTTAGTTTGGAAACAATCAGGTTAGATATTCTGATGCACTGATTCATGATGGCTGGTTGTTGATGACTGAAACTTGAATGGTTTGAAGTAATCAGTGATGTTTTTTAACTTTCCCTACTTGAATGCTGTATTTCATGCCTTTATTTGCTTTCAAATCTGTGTCTTTTTCCAGATACTGGAAAAAGCAGATTGTTCCCCCTGCCACGCTGTGTTTACTGAACACTTGCAATTGATTTTTTGGTGTAAACCGCTGTTATCAGTGTGTTATTATATATAAAAGTGTCTCCTGTCAGCTCTGTCAAAGTACAAAGTTATCCTGTATCTTGTTTTCAGCTGTTTTGTCACGCAGCCTCATTACCTTTTCCTCCACACTGCGTTCTGATCGCTATTCATCCTGTTAACAGCAGAAATGCAATTTGTTAGCGATCAATTTTCAGTTTCAAGCGACATGTGATGGAAAAAATCAAAGGTCAAAGGTCACTGCCTGAGGGCTTCCCAGCATTTTCTCAGACTTGGAGTCAGCAGGTGCAGCCTTTGCAAGGACGAATCATGTCAGTTCACCTGCAGACGGGTCTGTTTCAGTTCAGGCTGATAACTCAGCACTAAAGTAACAGTCCCTCATCAAAAGACAGGATAATAAACTTCATTCATGTATGGCATTAATAATAAAATAAATAAAATGGGTGATCAGTACAAACGTGCCAAAAAAAGAAAGAGAAGCTGATTTTGGTAAGTCCTTTTAAAATCCTTTTTTAAATGTTTTTAGTTAAAATCAGGCCTATATCCATTCACAGTGACTTATATTTTGGTCTCATTTCATTATTGTATTAATATTTTATGTGTTCTAAATCTACTTTAATTATACCATACTGCATTCTCTCTAATTGCTATTTTTCAAACACAATTTAATATTGATAATTGAATAAAAAATTAATTTCTCTCTCTCTCTCTCTCTCACACACACACACACACATATATATATATACATATATATACGTGTGTGTTGTACAGACTTTACTTGTTTTTATCTTTTGTTAAGCACCTTGAGTTGCATTCTATGTATGAAAGGTGCTATATAAATAAAGTTTGATTGATTGATTGATTGATTGATGTGTGTGTGTGTGTGTGTGTGTGTATATATACATACACACACACACACACACACACACACACACACACACACATATATATATATATATATATACTGTATATGCCTCACTAACAAAGCTCTGTTCTGTTACCATGCCAACATGAGATAGTAGGCTAACAGATGAAAGCGGGTGAGTAAGGGAGGAAAAAGCAGCTTTAAAAAGCTTTAAAAATTTCAAATGTAAATATAAATCACAGCATCACAGACTTTCACAAACTCTGCTGTTTTAAATAGAAATTAATTAATAAATTATTAACTAACATAAATCTATAAAGACATACTGTCTGTTGATTTTAACATGAATGACACGCAATCCATGCTGTAAATGACTGTTATTAATGTCAATGAAGTCATTGTTTTTATTGACAATTAGTGTGGGTGGGGGTCAGATAGCCGAGATACAACAAGTTAACTGTATAAATTAGTTAAAGTGAATATGTGTGATGTTCTGTTTTCCTTGATATTATCTCTTTCACAAGCCAGTGAATAAATATTGTCTAGGAGTTGCACTTTGATGTTAAGTATGTGGTTTTTTTCTGAAAAAAGCTAAAAGGGGTAGACTGAATAATATATCACTTTTATTTCTTTAATGACTGCTTAATTGATTGACTGGTTGATGACTACCAATGGAATTGCACCAGTTTCCTATGCACTGATGTATAGGAACAGGAGGCCAAGAGTTACCAAGCATTAGCCACTATAAAAATGTCTAATTAAAGCCAATTATGCAATTATTAGTCAAAGGATAGGTTCACATTTGGGCATTGAAAGCATGATTGTTCACTGTAATTGCTCCTCCTGGCCACAAAGAGATTCCTCCTTAAACCAATTTCGATGTAAGTGATGGGGACCAAATACATTGTGGGCAGCTCCCTTGCAGAAATGTCTCTGTGCAGACAGGGGAAGCAATTACAGTGAGCAATAACTCTTTTAATGTACATATGGTAAGGCTGTAATGGTTTCCACAGTGTGGCGCATGCAGCTGCATGCAAACTACACGCTATGCAGATTGATACAATTCCACCCAGAAACCTTTAGCCATGTGCTGCTAGCAACATGTGCTGAGGTTAGCAGAACAAGCTAAACAGCGTGGATGGCAAGCAACTATTGCAAACACAAATTAAACGGAGGAGCTGGAAAATTAGCCTGCATGCTAAAATCAGTTGTTTCAGAACAATTCAGGTTCCCAGTCAGCTACAGCAGCAACAGAGAGAGTTGTTGGTAAGACAAGGATGGCGCATCAGTGGTGCTCCACCTTGACAATATTGTATTATTCATCTTTCACTTTGTGGAGGTTGATGTCAGTCAAATAATAAAAACAAGGTTGCACAAGGTTTAACTCCTGTGATGTGACAATTCTGACAAACATAAAGCAAATCTCATTTTTCACTTGTGTCTGCTTTCATGGATTATGGTATAGTTGTATTGTTTACCGAGCAATGCTCTCAGGAGGATAACTGGACTGCATTACCATGAGTGGTCAAGCAGTTTGCTAATACAACTGATCAGTTTTCATCAGTACTGATAATACTGACTTTTTTTTAAAACGACAACCATGGTCACTTAATTACCTTTTGCATACATTTTTTTTTTTAGAATTGTAACTTTTTTAGGCTAATTTCAAAGTGATTTTTTTTTTTTTTAATCTAGCTTGTGTTCTACTCCTTCTGGATAAAATTCTTGGCAACACATGTTGTTTTGAATTTTTGTATTGCTTACATCAGCTCTCTTTCAAATTAACGGGCTGATCCATCTTGTCTGTGAACTTCACAGTTCAGAGGACATTCAGGGTAAAGGTCAGTCAACAGGTTTTTTAGCAATGCCGGGAGACAACATCTCAACAGGTTGGGATGACATCATTCTCTCTGCTCTGCTACGGGCACAGCTCGACCTAAAAACCCATCTGGCTGTGTGTATATGTGTGTAAAAGGCATTTAACCAGAGATAATTTGAGAAGAAACATTTCCAGTGAAGTGCTTGTGTGTGCAGTTCATAAGAGCTTGTGTGCTTCTGTGGGTGTTTATGCATATATGTACCTGTAATATTTCCCGGTCCGTTTGCATGCAGGTAGATGCATAATCTAATATTTTACAGTCTGATACAATCTGATCCTTCCTTTGAAATGCTTTATTCACAATGCACAATGCAGCTTTCCTGCAGACACCCATAGTATCAATGGTTATGCCATAGCATTTTATTCTATCTTTACATTTTTATTTATGTTTTTGTGATACGCATGAACAAATGTGAACACAACACACTGGAGCAACAGTCACCTTTGAAAGACATATACCAAATTAGGCATGTCACAATAGAGCTCGCAGAATGTAGACTCATAAATCACGGTATACGTGACTTATAAGCATTGTAATTACACAGGACCATTATATGATTATATAAGATGACATTTTTTGAGTTTAGTTGGAGCTAATTTTCAGTTCTGGATACAGTTTGAGACTTGTTTGGTTGTCTAAACCCATACTGAAAGTACAAGTGTTAGAATTCAGGAGCAAAACTTCAGTAGGTTGGTTTAATTTAATCAAATCCACTGGGTACTAAGGAAGCGGAGATGCTCGTGGACCCTCATAAGCTTCTTTAAGGCAGATTGTAGTAAACAAACACAAAAGATGCTATCTTTGTAAATCTGGAAGTGAGATCCTGAAACAAACACAATCCATCACTGTCACCAGAGGTGTCTGATACATCCAGAGAGGGCCAAGTTGAATGCAAAAGCAGTTTTTTTTTATCACATTATATGTTAAACTATAGACAGGCAGAACTTTAAATAATATGAATTACTTCTGCCAACCTTTCTGCTATGATAGAAAAAAGTGGCTGCAGGGGAAGCCTAACTTAGATGACTTAGATGAAGGCCTTTCATGACGTCACTTGCAGAAAGCATGTTTGAAATGAATCAATCGGATTTCATCGGAATACAAGTTATGCCACCTTATTGGGAGTGGCCACAACAACAAAAAAAACAACAGTTTAGGTAAGAAACGCATCTTAGCTGTTGTAATTCTTCCTGAAAGAGACACTTTCAAACAAGCCAAAGGTTACTCATGATGGATTGCAGGAGTTTTAAAACTGCACTTTGAAATTGCCCCTATTTGCAGCCACAACAGCTCTGATGCTTTGTCATGGCCCTTGGCATCTCATACCAATGCACAAGGTAGCTTTTGTGTCTGTAGGAAATGTACCAGGCTTCAACTATAGAACTCCACTGTAAACCCATGAATGGCAATATGACATGGCTTCACCCAGGAGACCAGGGTTCGTGTCAGGTTCGTGTCCTATGAAACACCAAAAGTGAACAGTCTTTTCCTAAATCTAACCGAGCAGTTTTAGTGCCCAAACTTAACCAAACTGTGACCGTTTCACAATATTAAGCACGTGTTAGAAAGGCTTTCTGGCAGGAAGGCTTGGTGCATCGATGGGATGAGTACGTGGATGGCTGGAGCAGTTGCTCTGGGCTTCTAATATTGCCACAAATGGGTTTACAGTGGAGTTAGCTGAAAGCCTGGTGTGTCTCATGCAGACACTGAAGGGTAGCTTGTGTATCTGCTTGAGCCGCAGAGGGGTGTGGCAAAGCGTCAAAACAGGTTGGCGGCTATCATGCTAGCATCTAGGATCCAGTCATACAATTTAAACTTGAGTACACAAAATAAGACTTTGATGCTGAGCACTTAAAAGAAATGCGATGGTGTACCTTGAGCTGGAGATGCCACTCTATCTTATCAGGGTAAAGAAAATGCTTGACGCAACACTTATGAACTATGATAAAAGAAAAAACACTCACTGAATGCTGCATACATTCACTGTAATTAACATTTTGCACATTCATAGAATTAGACATACTGTGCTTGATCACTGAATTCTCATCCATCTAATTTCTCTCTCCACATGCAAGTTTACATACAATACTGTGTCCACACTCATGCAGACAAAGTCAGTGATGAAAAAATGATGACAAAACCCAGTTTGGAATACAAAAGGAATCCGTGGAAGAGGAATTATTCAGCACATGGAAACATGTTTAATCTGTGGCTCTGTCTAGAGATGGAATAGCTCACTTTTTGTACTATGGAAATACAATACAGGTGCACTGCATGGCCTGTCAAACAACGAATGAATAATGAAAACAGATTTTACCAACCAAATCCTATGGGGTGGAACCAAGAAAAAAAATCAATTACTGAAATATTAAAATATATTGAATCTATAAAAAAAGAGACATGACTGCAATGAAAAAGTAAATTCGTCTCAAATAATGACGAAGTGGTCCACTAAATTTCTGGAAGCCCCCTGGACTAGCCAAGGTGCTATCGATTTTTCATTTTTCTAATAACGTACTAAATTATATCCAATGCGATCGAACAACACATAAATGCATATCGACAGGATGCTACCTTCCATTGTACATTATGCTCAAGGGTTTCGGCTCGCGCTCTGTGCAGAGAGCATGTGTGTGAACTCTTTAATCCTTAATAAGGATACATTGATTTCAGTTTCACTGCAGTGTGAGGAAGCATTGATTTCAATGACATTACAGTGCAATTCTAAAAGCATGTTTATGTCTATCACTCCAGAATGGTTTGTGTTTCCTGAATGTACTTGTGTTTTGTCTATTTGCACGTATTTTCTTGTCGAGCTCTCAGGGCCGCCCTTTTGCAACATGGCTATAAGAGGTTAAGCTGTAGGAATGGAAGCCACATAAGGCCAGTCCTCTGTGATGGCCTGGTCTGTCTGTCTGTTTACAGTCGATCAACAAGAGAGGAGGGCAATAGATAAAGAGATCAGAACTGAGTGAAATAGATGGGTGGTTTAGGGCAAACATATGCATTTCCTCTAACCATTAACACATTGATCTCACCTACCTCTGTTCCATTTAAAACAATTTCACTTGTATTAAGTTCAGTTGAGTTTTTTATTTTTATTACATTTTTTTTTCCAGTTGAGTTATTTCTGCTGAGATTGAGGATGTCTGAGATAAACATTAATTATAAAGCCCACAGGTGGTATTAGCACTTCCAATTAAACTTAATCATGGAGTACTTGAAGGAAAGGTCTTATTAAAAAGTGGGTCTTCACAGATAAGTGGACACAGCTACAGTGTTTACAACAGAGTGCGCTGGGCCACTGCAGACACAGGTTGTAAATAAATCGAAACCAGATTACATTTATGGGAAAATGTCTCCTGTGGTAGAAATCATGTCGCTTCTTATTGCAAACACTTCTGACATCATCATAATCCTCAGACAACACTGTAGGTGTAACTTGTAACAAAGGCCATAATTTTAGGAGTTTGACCAATACCATGGACTAAAAATAAGAATATCTTGATGCATCAATTTGGACCGTCCTATGTTTAAAATCTGTCTCTTGCAGGTCCTCTAACTTCCTGTATGAGTGATGCAAAATCCTTTCAGAACTCCTTTAAATAAATGTGCAGAAATCAACAGCAATTTAGAAACATGATTTTCAAAAAAGCCTCTTGTAGTTGCTACTATGCCATTTTCATCAGTGGTGCATGTGTTGCAGAAATGCTCAATTACTGTAAAGCCGGTGAATAAATAAAAAGATTCTACTAAGTGATGCTATATTTATGTGTGATAATTGTCAACAAAATGCAACTGAAGCCTGCTCAAGACTTTGCATTACTGGTGTGATGCCACAGTGAAAAAAAAGCATCTCAGGTTATAAAACATTTCTCCTCTTGCTTCAACAAGGGAGCCACAAAGCGAGATCACATTAAAATATGATTACTAAATAATTACAGTTATGCAGAATATTTATCAGCTGAGGCTACAGGAAGTGCATGAAATATGAAGTACTTCTGGCATTCTACACGACAACATGATCTTTTTCACCATTGTCTTTCTCTCCTTCCCAAGAAAATAAATAAATAAAACTGGAGATGCTGGTATTTCCCAGTCAGCGCACTGACGGATGTTTGAAGTAAAGTAACTTTGTAAGGCTGCTGAGTTAAAGCAGTAGCCTCAGCTACACTCTGAGAATCGATTGATGGCTTAGCATGTATGCACACACTACTCTACACACTTCCTCTCTCTCTCTCTCTCTCTCACACACACACACACATGCGCTCATATTAAACAGAAGTGGTTCAGCCAGGGGACAGCCAAGTTGTTGAGAACGATGGGGAGAGAGAGATGGAGAGCAGGAGTGAAGGAGCCAGAACAGAACGGAAGAAGTGTGGCTTTAGTCAAACTTAAACTCTCCTCGGCACAGAAGACTAATCATGTAACTATCTCAGCTTTATTTACCATTCGCTTCTCAACTCCAGGATGTCCTTGGATCATAAGAAAGTAGAAAGGAGAGAAAGAAACAAAGAGAGGGAGAGTTTCAGATACCAGCGTCTGTGTATGACTCTTTAACTTTACATTGACATGACAGATGTGGAAGGTAAAATAAGTGGGGGACAAACAATGGGAGACAGTGTCACTTAAGACTCTTTTGAAAAAGCACAAACTTGAAATGTCCTTGTTGTCTCAAAAGTGGAGATAAAAACATCACTGTCATTATATTGTGGAGCTCAGCAGAAAACTCTGTTAACTGATACATTTGTTCGAGAGTTGCTAAATACCTCCAGTCTTAAGGACAGGTTTACTTGTACATCTTGTCAAGTGGCACCTGTCGTCAGGTTTGTTAGAAGAGGTTTATTTTCTGATGAACTAGTGCTCAATCTTGTTGAAGCACTGCACTTTCACCTCTGTGGGATTTATCTTGTTTTGATCCTGCATATCACAAAGAAGCCAGTTGAGTGCCACTTGTCCGTGGAGCCAAATGTTCCCCCGGAGGCTCAAACCCTGCTCTCCCTCATGTCTGCCTTGTTATGAGGAGTGGATTGCTCAATTTGCGTTACTAGTTTTGAAACAGGCTCGGCGAATGATAGCTAATTTACATTCCAAACAAACGCTGCAAAGGAAGCGGGAAGGCTAAGTAATCTCTGTTTAAAAATTAAAACCCAAATGATACAAAAAGGAAATCAAAAAACAAAAAGCACGAGTGCCAAAGTCAGTATGGAACTTGTCATGATGAAAACTGAGCCATCTCCATCCACTGATGAAGAGACCGTGAGATGCAGTTGAAAGCTCCATGTTAGTAAGTGGACCTCAAGTTTGCTGTCAATATAAAATGAAACATGACTCAACTGCAACAAAGTTTGATGAAGTTTCCACTGCAGCCATGTCCTTTTTAAATCAGCACCAAAGAACAGTGAAGAAAGAAGAAACAGCCACTGAAGTGGTACATTTGTCCAGATGGGTGTAATGGTTGATGTTAGTGTTTGAGTGGAAGAAAGAATTGTCTCTGATTAGTTTTACAGCTACTTTAAACAGTGGGGGTGCAGTTGGATGCACAAATGCTCACTTTTGTACTCATGTTAAATCATTACCAGATGAGTAAAAGATATTTTTTCATCTTGAGTGCAGCTTCAAGTTTAAGCCACTTCCTTTCAGGCCGCTCTCTCTCTGTCCCGTTCTTTGACTTTTTTCTGTCTCACGGCAGTCCCACCGTGTCACAGAAGAAACAAAGGACAGGAAATGACAAGGAGAAAAGGAGAGCGGAGCCAAACAAGGAGAAAGGGAAGGGAGGCAGTTGCAGACATCTAACAAGTTTTGATCAAAATTCAGAAGCGGATCAAGTGGATATGAAGTTTGCTTCAAACAAAAGTCCTCCCCCCCGAAGCTCTCTTATGCCTCAATTCTCTTTACCCCTGGGGCTCTTATCATCTTTCCCTGTTCCTCATGCCAGCATCTTCTTTTCACACCTCCTCCAACCCCAGCCTCATCTCTCCATTTCCCTCAAGGCCACGGGTAGCTCTCTGCTTTACTCTGTTTGCGTCTTACACCCCTCTTTCCCACTCTGCTCTTACTCGCCTCTTTTGCTCGCCCGCTCCACCCCCCTTAAGGCCCTTTGCTTCCTCTCTCCCCGCAACTGATGAAAGGAGGAATAAATGAAGGAGTGCATGTTAATTTGTGGTGGCCACTCCTGAAAGCTTTAATCAGAGCGTGGTATCATGGGCCAAATCATCAAGAATACAGGGCTAGATATTAAGAGCAAGAATTTAGTCAAGGTTAGAGGTTTGAGAGAACTCACTGCTGTAATGAGGACAGTCCTTTCACTTCACCTCATTCCCTGATCCAAGAATTTAATAGGACAACAAAAAAAAATGAATACATAAAATGTAGATTATATTTGCTTGTAAACTATATGATTGGTATGGGCATCTTAATTTTTTTTGGTCAGTGTCAGTTTTCTTAGTCTGCTTAAGACATGTTTTAAGACAAGTAGGTGGTTTAGTTATCTTTGAGTATTTATGCCTGTATGTCAAACTTCTTTCCCTTCATGTGAAACATGAAGGCCTTGTTCAGACTGCCAGTCCAAATCCATGTTTGTCATATCCAGTTAGATTTTAGAAAATTTGGACAGCAATAAACTCGAAATTCGATTTTTGCATAGTCGATCCAAGTCACATTTGGAGGTGGTTTGAAATGCCAGTCCAATCGGATTTCTACAGATGCACCTCAGTCTGTCAGTCTCAGCCAAATGCAGAGTGATAGAAGCACATTGCAGCAGCTGAGCAGAATCCGTAGTGCTCCACGTTGAGCAGTACGGAGGACTACACAAAGAAACAGTCTTCTGCACAACAACTTGGCTACGACTGCTTGGAGGGTGAGAAGATGGATCTCCATCCCTCATGTTTCTGTGCTGGACAGCCTCATAATCAGTGTAGGTAGTTACTGATGCATACGTTGTTACAACAGAAACCCATGTAGATAGGGTAATGGTACAAAGTGGTATCAAGAGACAGGATGGGCCACAGATAGCTGGTTAGCATGCTAACTTCAGTAGATATGTAGATGTCTTTGCATGCTGTCAGAACTGTTACTTCTTCACATTCTGTTAATAATGTTCATTTTTTAACATTCTAAACAGAAATCCTGGTCATATCTTACACATTGTGCATTTAAATGAAACCATGTAAGAGGTGAAATTTGTCTTTGATGGAACTGAAAACAATTCACAGACATCTGAAATGTGACGATGGCAATATGTTGTATTTTCTTGATTTGAAGAGTAATTCGAGCTGTCAGATAAATGGAGTGGACTCAGAAGTGCAAACGCATCATATTAGAGAAGATTAGAAAGACTTAAATGTTGTTTGTATTGTAGTCATTGTCATAAGGCAGACATGTTACCTGGTAAAATAAACAGGGGTAAAAAAAAGACATAAATCCAGCAAAAAAGAAAAGCCATTCTTTGCGCCTTTGATCCTGGACAGCAAAGTAGAAATGACACAATATGGATTATTCATACTTTCTTTCCAAGCCATAAAGAAGACAGCCAAGCTGTATTTCTCTATATAGCACAAAGGACAGTGAGACTGTGCATCACTTCCTTTTAGCAGTGGACAAGTGTTTTGGCTGCTGTATCATTAGCTGATCCCAAACCTGTCTTATTTTACTCTTAACACTTGATAAGCAAGAAGCCAGCAGCATGAAAGTCATTCGACTGCTCAAAGCTGACTGGCTGTGGTGCTAAGCTGAGTTTTTAGAAACACTTCAGTCTTCCTAATTGGATCGCTCTTTCCTCCTTCTCTGTCTCTCATCAGGTAATCAGTCTACAGTCTCCAAAAAACTGCTGGATGTCAATGGATGGATTTCTGTAACAACCCTTAAAAAGTGTAATGCTTCAGGGAGTCTCGCTTTGCTTCATCTCTTCCTCTCTTTCTTCTTTCTCACTCTCTCTACCTCTGTACCTTTCACTCGTATCAAAGCCATGATGGCGAGCGGTTCAACAGAGTGACAGTCCCGACGAGGAGAAAGAAATGGATGTCTGTTTTCTTCCCTCACCGCTGTGCGCTCCCCTCTCTTTCCTCTACTCCTGTTTTGATTCATTCTATTTTCCACATTGTCACATATCCAACATCCTGCCGAATGAAAATAAAGCCGGCTATGAAAGACACGATGCAGATGGAGAATCACAGTGGGAGAGAAACAGCTAAAAATATGAGGATTTTTAGCATGGCCAAGTCAAAGCAACTTCTTCTACTCTCTCATTTGTCACTAAAAATGATCCTTAAAGACTGATGATGACTCACTGCTCACTGTTCCAAAGTGGCCTTTCTTTAGCCCAGATTTGGCAGCTGTACCTTTGAAATGTTCATGCCATCTTTGACAGGCAGTGTGTTATCAAAACACTGTGGCTGCAGAGCACCAAAGTAAAATTTAATGGACCAGAAAGGACTAATTGTACATGTCCTACTTCTATGATTAGAGCAGGGTGATGGGAGTATGCTAGCACAGACTAAACATCGGCTGAGAGGCAGCAGACCATGCAGTCTTGTAGCCCAGTTGAGGGAAAGCCAAAGACAAGCAGCTGGTGTCAGACAAAGCACATCTTAATGTAAGTGTCTGTGACATTTTGTATATAAAAGTCTGTTTTACTACCCTTCATCACAGGTTTGTAGATGTAAAACACAATGAGTCACCATTCGTCATGAGCAGTGTTTGCATTTGCTTTAGTAAACGCCTGGAAGAAGGTAGCTTGTGATGCGTTATATGTTTGCATATGTACCATTGTCTGTTAGGAAGAAGTAAAAGAATGTGATAAGTAGCTTGAGCAGTGATAGCATCCAATATAATACTGTAAGGAAAATCCACAGAAGAAACTGAAACATTCTCAAACTGCATCAGCAAACTGTAGAATTAAATTCGCACAGTTGAACCTGTCAGTGGAAGACATGCATGCTAAACAGGAGAGGGACCTTCCAAAAGACAGAACACTGGCATTGCTTCTCCAAAACAAAAAAAACCCCAAAAGATAAGAGAAGCAAGAGGAAAGATGCAGATGTAGCTCTCAGACTGGCTCTCCTTCCTCTTTCATAACGTATGAACCATAGCTTTCATTGATTAACTTTGATGTTGAGCCAGCTTGTTGGATACTGATTCATTACTGCTACTAACCACATGCATATGCAGCTACTATAGGACCAAGGTGCAGTACAGGCTTTCGTAGTAGATTAAAGGCTCAACTTTAAACTTGTTAACGTTTACAAAGTCAATGGCATAATGGTGTCAAAGACACTTAGCAGTAGGACCAATGTGTAAGATATGGAAAATAATATTCTTTAGTATGTTTTCATGAGTGCATAATCATCTGAAGATAGGAATTATCTTAGAATGGGCTCATTATATCTACAGAAGGACCAGGTCCTCTTTCATGGAGTTCACCATGTTGTATTGCCATATTTCTACAGTAGTCCAGACATTTTCACATGTTTAATTTCTTTGTGGCCACCACAGGGTCTCCTATATGCTTAGAAAGGGAGTGGCAAGGCAAGGCATTTTCACTTGGTTGCAATCTGCATACTCTCTGCTAGATGCCACTAAATCCTACACACTGGTCCTTTAAGCGCATACACAATATGTGGCTTCACATCACAGATAATATAAATCATTGGAACACAAATTATGTAAGCTTCTTTGGCTGACAACTGTGCTGCAAAATCAATTAGGGACACGATATCAAAACCTTTTATGACCATGTAAGAAATGTAAGTTGTTGAAACCTTAGTATGACTTAATGAGTGAAGAAGCCTGTGATATTATAAATCAATGGATCCTGCTTCAGAGTTTTCCTTTCTTTTTTGCAGCTGTATGTTCTGATTTGCACAGTGACATTACAGTGGTTTCTTAATCTTGTAGATACAGTCTCTTTGTCTAATGTTGCTTATAGTTCACATATCATTAGCATTTCCTTGCAATTCCATTGCTGTGTTTTCATTGTTTAGGTGGTTTTCAGCTCTTCCTAATACATCTTTAATGATGTTGATGCTGGTAATTAGCAGGTTTAGCCTCAGAAGTGTCTTGGCTTTATTGTAGGCCTATACATCTTTTTACCATAAGTACTACAGTTTAGAAATAAGACTGCAACAAACAAGTTCCTTCTTGTTTTATTTGAGTACTATTACTTTGTTGCCTTTGGTTTCCAGGAATCTACACATGCACACTTTTCTACTGGATGTGTGTGAGCCTACTGGTATTAATGTGTTTATGTGAGTAGGCTTGTGTCAGTTATGTTAGAAACTTCCCAAGTGTCACCTCTCTGACTAGATGTGAGTATCCACAGAGTTTGAACATGAAGAGGAAAGAGACTGGGGAAACAGTTAAATGAGGACAGACCTGCAGAAGATGAGGAGAGGATGATGGAAATCATAAAACATGAAGGTACAGATGCAGAAAAGGAGGGGAGACTTAAAGCAGAGGAGGTTATGCTCGCAGCTGGAAAAGCAAAATAGAGGAAAATGGAGGACTGTATGGAAAAAGGTAATCAGAAGTTTCGGTATGGAGAGGTGAGCAAAGTTGACACAAGGACGTGTTCTTGTCAACAAAGTGCACTTCCTTTCTGTATGTCTGGCATTTTCCCCTTTCATTCAATCTCCCGCATTCACTCTGACTCTCACTGTGTTATTTTCTGTCTGAGTATCTTTCCTGCGGTGTAGGTGGGCGCCATAATGGTCCTCATTGCCGATTTGTGTGTGTAGGTGAATATTTTGTTTGCTTTTATGTTCTGATTTTCTGTGTATTGTTGGACCACATGTGTTGGAGAGTGGGTGTGTGTGTGTGTTGGGGGGTGAGCGGGGCACAAGCGTTCATGGAAGTGTGTGCAGAGAGGATCAGGTGGCAGATTAACCATTCAGAGAGCTCCAGACCTTCTGTAGAGTTCACATGCAGAGCAATGACACAAACAGAAGACAGTAATCCTCCTGAAGCACCAGTGACATCTGCTATCTCATTACTTCAGCACAGCTGAGATATGGGAGACTGAAAGATTACTTTCAAAGCTAGCAGAGCTATCTTTAATTAATACACACCTGTATGAAATTTCACTAACTCTTCAGGTGTTACCTGAGCACAGATAAACGGCGGCTTTCTGAAGTGAGCACCTTGGTGTGCAGTGTGTGTTTTACCGTATATACTGTAGCTGCCAACTCTCACAGATTTTGGCCAAGCTCCACACGTATAACAGCACAGTTTCCATGGTCCTTGGCACAAAAACACTCACTTTCAGAGTCTAATACATCCACTAGCAAACTATATTTATCTCTGAAAATTATATTGGAATAGCTGCATTTATCTTGACCAACCAAGAGTTCAAGACAAAGACAGATGCACTGCTTACTGAAATTTCGCACTTGAACCACATAACAGAAAATCACACTCATATTCTTCAATAGGATTTTCGCACACAGTGTGGGTGGTGCATTGGTCAACTCAGGAGTTCTCATGTGTTTTCAGAGGGCAAAACAACTATAGGTTTCAAAGCTGTATGTCTCTCCTGCTACTGAAATAACAGTTCACCGCAGGTCGTACAAAGTGCTCTCGGCTCCGTTCTATTCACCCCCGTCTAAACAATGATTATGTTTAATAGCTAACCATTCACACAAATGAGCACACTGCAAGGAATCTGCAGTTAATGGTCAAATACACTCACTGCTCCACAAAAGCATGCACTTTGCAGGAGATGTTAGCACAAGTCAATGATTTTAAAGACTTTACTTCATGATAAGCACATACTTGAGAACTGAAGTGATAACATTCTTTGAAAGTAACTCCGCGTACCCTTCAAGACGTAATGAGATTAACAAATGCATTTTCCAAGTTGTAATGCGGTCCTGTGTTTGTTTTAGTTGTTCAGCTGTGCTTCAAGCTACATTTAAAACTATTTTTTCAGTGCTATTATATCAAAATCCATCTCTTTTCTCCACCTGTAGCACTCTACATTATATCCAGTTAAACTGAATGGGGTGATCAACTAAAACTGCTTTTGAGTGTTAGCTTGTGCTAGCAGAGCAAAAAGTGGCAACAGATACAGAATGGGTAGCAAAACTTTGCTAACATCTACAAAGAATGTGGTTAGTGTTACATGCATTTATCTCTCCTTCATCGTCTTGATCTAACATCACAGGTGAGGGAGGTGCGAGTGGAGGTCATCCTCTGCAGCTCTGCAGCTCTGCTCTTTTTTGTTCAGATTTTCAAAGCACTGTGTCTGGCACATTCTAGTGGTAAGGGCTCTGTGAATTCCTTCAGACATGCACCTTTACTTAAGATGAACTCACACACAAGGCTTTAAAATCCTCAAAGATTTGAAATCTGGCTGCATCACACACACAAGAAGAAATGGCCTGCTCATGAGCACAAAGTGCAAGATCAGAAAATAACACATCATCACAAATGACATGATACTAAGATCATCTTTGCAGCAGGAGCTATATATCATCTCTCACACAAGCACTTCCCAACAGGTTTTTTTTTTTTCTCAACTTGTTCAAGGCCAGATTTCCTTAAGCCTCTCCACTACATCTGCTTCACAGTTTCTATTTTACTTCTTGTAGCTGGTTTGTTTGCTTTTGTCTATTGTGGGTGCACACTAGATCAGCGGCATTGAGGTTCAAAACTTTTCAAACCACTGTAGCCCTAATCAGGTCCAAAAGCAGTTCAGGAAGTGAAAACATTGTTTCTAAAGTGCTTGTATCATCAGATAGTCTGTACTAGACCCAGGATTGTCCCCCAATTCTCTTGGGGGGTTAAATCAGGGGTAAATCAGCCATATAACTTGTAACCCGAGTCTGGCAAGGGAAACACACATATATGGACAAAACACCTATACAGTACAAATGCTGTTGCAACCACGCTATTTGCTGTGATGGGCTTTTGTAAGTGGTTACCATGGTGAAAATTAGCAAGCCAAACCGCCTGCGTTGATTACCCTTTCAGAGATATGGGGATACAAATAGCAGTAGTTAATCTTGTTTAGGCCACACAAATTCATTGTGACAGCTCGGCTGCTTCAACCCTGCAGACTGTCGCAGTGTAAATTGAACGGACTGATTGTAAGAGGGAGAAAGAAAGGAAGAAAAAGCAGCTACTATAAACTAAAAAAAATAAGAGAAAGAGTTTGGGGTCTAGTTTGGGCTGAATTTAAATTGTTTGCTACAGTCTGTGCATTATTTTTTCTTACTTAACTTTTAAACTAGAAAATAGAACTGCGGTATTTGTATGCGAATATGACTCGGCCAAACTCTGACTGTGCAGGGGTGCCTTTGGGTGAATTATAGTCCCACCATTTTTCATAATTTGCCTATTAACATGCAGAGAGATATTGGACCCATTAAAAACTAGGCAGGCAGGCAGAAACACACACACACACACACACACACACACACACACACACACACACACACACACACACACACACACACACACACGCACATATACATACACATTGTAGCAGCCGGCCAAAAAACAGCAGACTGCTCCTTCGCTGCACAGCACAGCAGAGGATTGAGGACACCTGTGAGGGGCTGGGCGTGGCACAGCAGAGGAGAGGGGGATTTTTCCTGACACATGTGAGGGAGTGTATGCGAGACACGTTGCCAAGCAAGTTTAAATCCATTCTGACTCTCATTTATTTTAAGTCATAGCCAGCTTTTAGCAGAGTGGAGAATCTCCCAGTTGCATCAGACGCTCGGATGAGCGAGACCAGGCTTGATTGTTCTTTTGGGCTCCTGTGATGTTTTATTGGAACTACTCATTACCTGGAGAATCATACTATTGGATCTTCTTTCTGAACCGGTGACAACCTCCCTCATTATTCCACTAAGGTGAATTGACCCCTCTGCTCTCACCACTTCAAGAACATAGAACTGTCTCATATTTACCTCCTCTGTCAGACATTAACTTCTCTCCTAGACTGGACTCTCCCCACACTCCTGTCTCATCAATTTTGAGGCTAAATCCCCCATACAAACAAACAAACAAACAAACAAACACACACACACACACACACACACACACAC
>JBBMOE010000020.1:3345022-3378663 GCA_037975065.1 Chaetodon trifasciatus | reverse complement strand
ATCATCTTTCCTTGCTGATAGAACTGTGTCGTCAGTCTAATTCAGCTCTGGCCTTTTCCCCTCCAGCTTTATATGATAACTTCATCCCCTCCTCAAATGGAGAAACGATGCCGGCCTGCCACCAACTGTACTGCAGCAGTAGAAACATTCTCTATTACAAATTACATTCACATGCAACTATGTTGACTTGAAAAGCATGCTTTCGAGAGACCCCTTTGTCCCCTGGATTCCATTTTTCACATTGTTTCTAAAAAAACATCAACACTGAATATACCCCCAAAATGTTCAATGTTCATCAATGTGATTGCATTCTTCTTCAGCACAAAAGTGCAAAAGTGAGATTCACATGCGGGTATTACTTGATGAGGTGTTGACCTTCAGTGTAGTAAGGGTCACCATCAGTGACATTCCCCCTCATGCCAGTATCTGAGCTTTCTACTGTAACCGACTTTGCTTGTTGCTCATAAAAGCGCCTGCTCAAACAGAAGAGAAAACTGCCCCGCTGTTTCTCATATGTGAACCACAGCTCCCCACAGTATTATCAAATAAGATAAACACCACAGACAAAAAAAATAAAAATCTGTATTTTAAAAAAAAAAAAAAATCCTATCAGTGTAATGGTAAACTTGATGATTATAGCTTGACAATTAATAGTCATGCACTGAAATTTGGAGATAAATAGCAGTAATGTTTACACTGATAACTTCTGAAAATTCATTTATTATTTTCGTTATTTTTTTTTTTTTTTTTGCAAAAGCCTCAAACTCTGTTTAATATGGTGACTATAATGAGTGAGGCAAGAGTGGGCAGATCTTTTCTCTGCGTTGTCCTGTCTTTACCCCCAAACCTCAGGTGGCCCAATCAAACACTGGGCCTTTGAAGTGTAACTGACTGCAGGCCTTCAAACTCTGCTGTGTGTGTGTGTGTGTGTGTGTGTGTGTGTGTGTGTGTGTGTGTGTGGGTGTGTGACCAGTATCTGCCTGAACCAGCACATAATTGTCTCCACATCTGCAAATGCTTCTAATAGTGTACATATGACTGTTTGTGTGTGTGTGTGTGTGTGTGTGTGTGTGTGTGTGTGTGTGTGTGTGTGTGTGTGTGTACTCTCCCTCAGCAGGAGCAGCATTAAGGAAAGGATAACAGTTGTCCATCTGATCTGCTTCCCATGACAAAAGGGATTAAAGAGTCCAGTGACTTGGTCTGCTCTCCCTGACAGAGCAGCTAAGCTCCCTTATTACATGAAAACATCTCCAACAAAACCAGGTTTGCACCTGTATGCTGTTTACACATCACCATGGATGACTCCACTCTGACCCCTGTAGCTTGGATAGCTAGAAAGCCTCCACTGCAAGAGCTTTGATACATGACATCTCTTTTTTTCTATTAACATAATGAGAAAACATTAGTTAACGTACCTGACAAGTCGCAAAAATGTTGATACTGAATGTATGATTGCAAAGCATATTTCATTTTATTTGATAGGCAATCTTGCAATGCACTTACCACTCATAGCGACTACAGCATTATTCAACTTTTTATGGTTATGTTCAGACACTGGCAGTGGTTGGTTAAGTAAATGTTACGCAAATATAATCTCAATACTTCATATCATATCCTGAAATGTTAGTCGAAGTCACAATAAAGAAACTAAAGGAATATAATTAAGCAAACAAATGCTAACAGATAAAGAAGTAGGTGCATTGGAATTGATTGGAATAAAGGGACTACACAGTATGTCATCATAACAATTCCCCTCAGAATAACATTAAGGTACACATCCCCAAGGACCAAAGGAGGAAAAAACCCAACAGGAACAAGGACTAAAGCAGCTGCAGCCATACAGTCAGTACATGGGCCATACTTTAGTTCACATTATATGCTACAGTGTGCACTTGTGTGATCAAATCCATCCATGTCTGTATTTGTGGCTTTTATGTTTGATGTTGTGTGTACTCGCTTTCAGTGCTGTAGCTCAAAAAAATCTTACCAAGTTTTTGTGTTGTTCTTCTGCTATATGCAATGGACTCATACCAAGAAGATGGTACTTAACGTCTGGTGGGAAATTAACTCAGTTTCATCTCAACTTCATTACGTATTGCTTTTCAAAATGATTTTAATACTGCGTGCAACCATTATATATGAGAGAGATTGGAATTGTAGCCCCCACAGTTCCTCCAGCACCTTGAACCAATCCTGTTACTCTATTCTACCTTTTTATATTGTGTTACAAAGTACTGGAGGTGTATCATCCAACTAATTAGGGATGTACATCTTTAATAGTTTCTATACATACTTTATATGTAACTTCTAACCTGAAGGTAATGGGAAAAGATGTCAATGTGGTAAATTACATTTCTTATTTTCGTCTTGCATGCTAATTCTAAGAGATTGTACCTGTGCTTCCAGACAGTAGTTTGTAAGACCAGGTCAGCTAAGTCCACAATTTACCACAGGTAAATAAATGTCTGGTAAACATATATCCCAGTATTTTATAGCAAAAATAGCATTGTCAGTTAGGGGACATCGGAAAGAGAAATAAAAAAACGAGGTAGCGCATTCATTGTAGTCGCTCTAATCAGTTTTCCCAGTCAATGTCAATGTTCTTAAAGTGTGACTCCCAAAATTCAATTTAAATAAAAGCCGTAGTTACTTGGGGATGACAGTGTTGGCAAAACTGGATCACCCAGCATCGTGGCCTCTGATTTAAGATTCCGTTTGTAACCTGACATACTAAACAGATGTCATCTGTCTTATAAATGCAACCCTGATCGGTATTTTACAATCCTGCTTTTAAAATGTACACTGAAATACAAAAAGGAACATCTTTACGATCAGATGCAGTCAGTACAACATTGTTGAAAATAATTTAGCCTTATGTTAAATTGTGTCTGAAAGGTGTTATTTGAGAAGTTCCTGTTTGTGCTGTTGTATTGGATTAATTTATACTGAAAAATGGTTCCATTGTTTCTTTCCATCACAGTTTAAATACTCGTCTAACAAATGTGAGAGCACTAAGAATCCAAAAGTGACAGCTGTTCCAAGTTCCAAAGGATGCTACTGGTATGCCCCTGTTATTTCACTGGCATAATTATATTGGTTCTTATGGGCATATGGCACTGCTGACAGTCAGTGTTGATCTGGCATATTCATATTCCACTTAAAGCTAACAAAACTACATGTCTGTAGCCAATAACCAATGATTTGACCTTTGATTTTATCCTAAATACATCACACACTAAATGCGTAAATACTAGTATCACTGTATTTTAACAGGAAAGAAGGCCTAGCAAACACTATCTTTTCAATTAAATGCACAAAGCAGACTAAGTGGGGAGATTACATTAAGGCCCTACTTCGCCCTTGAGCTGCACTTTGTAGAAGTACCCAGAGAGTTGGTAGCTTCAGAGGCTTTTATTTAAGCACTCTGACGTCAGCTCCCTGGCCAGATGTCTGCTCAACAGATAAAGAAGGGACAAGTGTGCACTGAGAGAGAGCTCTCTTCACACTCTTGATCCTCCAGATACCACTCACACGGGGGATGGGGATGTGTGAAACGCAGGCTGAAGTGGTTGTCTGCTGAGCAGAACCTCTAGAGCCAGTTACCAATCAGAAAAAGCCATGTCTACTCCCTGAGAGCTTTGATCCTATCAGACAGTGAAGAGGACCATGTAGCAGTAACCCTGTCCGACTCTGGAGTGTAGCCTGATTGGCCACATACAGTCACACACACAAAAAATGCTCTTAACAAGGAGATAGGTAGGTAACAGAGAATCATGGTGTCTCTTGTTCAAGGCTGTGGCACTCAAGATTCACAATTGTGTAAACTGTACCTGTTGTTAGGTGGTTAAACAAAGGCAACACGCAAATGTTGACTGAGTTGATCACACTAACAGACACAGAAGGGCATAAGTTATCTTTGGTTGAATGACAATTAGCAGCATTTGTCAGCTATGAAAGAGGTCTGGTAATCAACACTTGAGTCCAGAAAGCAAAACGAGGCAAGGAGCAGAGCTGCAAGTGTCCAAATTTCAGCACTGAAAACACAAGCAGTAGCAGTGGTAGTAACAAAAAATGTAAATATTAATGTTGCATTTACCCTAATGTCTTAAGAGACATGGACATGTGGAATTACTGGATTCATTAATTTTATAGTATATGCTTATTCTGACAGTTAGAAATGAGACTGATACCACTCATGTGCAGACTTGTCAACCCTCCCATTTTACCATTTTTTAGCTTGACTGTGATGTTGACAGGAGACATAACCGCCTATTTGATGTGTTTGCTACATTCTTTCCCGTACAGCAGGTGGCAGTGTGTAGAACATAAGCTGTAACATCTACTGATGAGCAGTCATTCAAATGCCAACTGCTGCTAAAACGAGAAGAAGCAGAAGAGCAAGACGCTGGGTGAACATCAGAGGGATGAAGTGCCTGCCAAAAAGGCTAAAACTTTGTGCAAGTATCTCACTGAGAGAAGGCTTACATGTACTTAATGAAGAGCAACATCAGTCAAAGTGATTATTTTTATAAAACACAGATTGCAGTGTATCACCCGATTTTGGTGTTTCACATGAAGGGAGAGGTGATGTGAGCCAGCATGACAAATCTGCCAAGCATCAGTGAGCACATGCTCCACCAATGACTGTATTTATATTATCTCTGACATCCATTTTCAGAATCAGCCTCTCCTACCAATCATCTCTCTTGCCAGCAGCCTCTATGGAAACCACAACTGAAGCATGATGTGTAAGTGATGTGTACATATCCTTCGAGGAATACATTAATAAACTAAGTGCCGAATTTATAATCTCAGGGGGTCTGCTTTGCATTAAAATAGAATATTGGTATCGTTTTGTGTTCTTGAAAAGGTATTAGGCTTAAACTTTGTAAGCAGGTGAAAAATAAGGCACAATATGATGCTATCACACGGCCTGTGTTAATGAGTCCTACAATATCACTGCTGACCCAAAATCAATAGCCAAGCTCATTGTGGGTATTTAGTAATTAATTGCTCTTGCTCTGTCCATCTACCAATGCCTTGAATAATTAGGCAGGATAGTCATCCTGATTGTTGGTTGATTAAGCGCTTTGCATGACAAGGTCAGAGCCAGGATATTCCAGCTAAATAAAGATAAACCCACCCTGTCTCATTTATATTCTTCATTTCTGTAACTGAGTCTGACTTATGAATATTGATAAGGGCTGGGAAAGGAAAATTTCCTCCATTTCTGGCAGTTTGTTTTCCCTCATGTCCTTAACAATGTTTATTACCAGCCTTCATCAATTCTTCAGTATCCCCAATTCATATCTTCTTTCCCCTCTACCTCTTGCACTACTCATACTCGTGCTGCTCTTTGTCATTTTCTTTGTCATCATCACCACTGTGAATGCATTATCTCGCAGTTTGGTAGTACGCTAAAAAGTTTGGATCCGTCCTTTTTTGGGACAGTGTCCTGCCTTAACTGTTGTTTTTTGCTGACTAAGGCTTAATCGAGGTGATTAAACATGTAAACAGATTAGAAATATTAATCCTTTGTTGTTTGAGGTGATGGACGGCCCCAAGGCGGCAGATTTTGTTTGTTCATTTTCTTGTTAATTTTGTTTCTTTTATCTACTCTCTCTGCACCGAGAGTGTGCGTTTCCACACAAGCGTGCTCATGTGTGTGTGGCAAAGGCCTATCTCTCCTGAGATGGTTGGAGATGGAAGCAGTGGTTTGTTTTTGTTCTCTACTCCTCTTTTTCCCTCTCCTTCCCTTCCTCTTGGAGAAGACGACCGAGCACTGTACCACCCGCTAATCAGCAGTGCTGAGATTAACTCCACGGAAAACCAAACAAACAAAGAAAGGGAGAGATTTTTCTTCTCCGCCTGGACTTGGCAAGCACTCCTCCTTTCCCTGGATCCCTCGTTCCGTGTCCGAATGGAGACGAGAGAGAGTGTAGAACAAAGGAGTAAGCGTCCCTTTGTTGAGATTAAGTGAAAAGAGAAATGCTCTTGTTTTGGAGGCACTGGGCATGTTTCACATCTAATTTAATAATGTGCCTTTGCGCACATTATTCCATTGATATATATAATGTATATATATGTGTGTGTGTGTGTGTGTGTGTGTGTGTGTGTGTGTGTGTGTATCTGTTCTTCAAGTACAAACTTCACACTTATATCTGTATCTTATACCATGACGGGAGAGACAAAGTGATTCTCAATAATCCTCCCTGACCTGTGAAATGGCGCGGAAAGCTTTGAAGACACAAGTATTTGTGCATGGATCTCTGTGTCACTATTTGCACGTGTGTTTGTTCATGATAACGGCGGGTGTAAAAATAATAACTGCAATTTGCAGAAGTGTGGCACAGCCTTATGTGGTTTGATTGGATTTGAAACGCCCTTGTTAATTTCCATTCAATTGCCATTAAGGCATTTGCACAAAAACAAGCATGATGTGAGTGCTTTGTCTATCTGTCGGCACTTGTGTGAGATTTACTGACTCTGCTGCTCTAAGTGACAGAATCTCACTCATGGGATCATATTCTATGCATGTGTGTCTGAGCTTGTCATTGTCACTGCTAAAACGTGTGTGTGGTGTGAACAAGCATATATGTAACCTCCCTAAATGGATTCAGAAAATCATCACGACGGGGCATGTCTGCCGCAGCCACAGCTGGTGTCACCTTTAATTCCTTTCTCTGCGTAAACTCTTCACCTAAGAGCCTCCTCGTCTTCAGTGAAGTTGCCTCTAACCTGATACAACATGATAGCTGTGATTAAAATACTATCATTCCATCCCCTCTGTCTCAGGGTCAGTTGTCCTTTGGGAAATGGGCGGGGCAGACGGTATTCATCATGTCTGGAGCGCCACATCCTGAACATCTTTCGTTTGAGGGAGGGATTTGTGGATGTAGAAAAGATTTGATAGGGATAATCAATTTAGCTGCTAATCCAAATGGCCTTACAGGTAACAGGATGGGGCTATTGACCTTGTGTCAAGCTGAAAATCACTTTGAATGAAGCATTCAAGATCTCAGGGTCTTCAAGAAGCTACCGCAGAGATAAGAGCCCCATTGTCTGTGTCTGTGTGCCATACTTCAGAATGAATTTTGCAGTTTTACAGCCATCTTTTACAACACAGTAAATCAATACAACCTTAACTAAACCTCTGAATGCAGTCCTCATTGCTATTGGCTGCTTCTAACTAACCGATTGACCTCACTCTGAATGTTATTGGCCAACACTCACCTCAGCCTGTCTGTATTCACCTCACTGGAACCAAGAGGTCCACGACTGGTTTATTTATTTAATTTAATTTAATTCATTTTTGGTTTTGCCCTGTGTATACAGTTCGTGTGTTTGGGCCCAGAGCCATGCTCAACCTAATCAGTTTTTCCTTGTGCTGACTGACACATAGAAATGTGTTTCAAAACACCAGGCACTCAGTCAGCAAGACAAAGTGTGGAATAAGAATGAGGAGACAGAACGGGGAAATAAAGAGTGATAAAAGAGAGAAGAAATGAAAGGAAATGAGAGGGCTGGAACTAAAAAATTGAGTCAAACTGCCCTTTCCTGAACAACCTGTGACATGTAAAGGTCGATAATCACACCACCTTTTTACTCTTTGTACAGCTATTGGTGTTCTGTCACACATGCACACACACATACAGACACACACACAGACCTGCGCTCCGAAACATAAACACACAGTGACACCTCTGAACCTTCTGCAAGAGTAAATGAGTTCTTTCCTTTGGGGTAAAACTCCTGAGTGAAAAACTGTTTACAAGTGACTGTGTGCTCTTTGCAAGTGTGCATCTTGTGTGCACTTGCTTGTGTGTGTCCGAGCGTGCTTCTACATATGTGCCTATTGCTGCGGCTCTCAAGCCAGGCAAACACAGGTCTTGACCCTGTCATTGTGTGGGAGTAGGGAATAGCAGGAGGCAATGAAGCTGGAGAGACAGAAAATCAGAACAAGACCTGCTAGAAGCCCCTGTGGACTTTTTACAACCAACTACAGAACAGGCCTTCGGCACGACAAAATATGACACAAAAACACACCACAAGACAATCAGAGGGATAGATGGCAGAAAAGAAGAGAAGAGAAGAGAAGAGAAGAGAAGAGAAGAGAAGAGAAGAGAAGAGAAGAGAAGAGAAGAGTTCATTGTTTTCATATGTGTCTGGATGACACTAAGAGCAAAGAGCTGTCAGAAACAGGAAGTGCGAAATGGGAGATGTAGGGAGTGGCGAACAAAACATGTTAATCATCTCCTGGCAGTCCTTTAGAGTCGAGTGGCCTCATTCTGTCCAGTGCGTGTATGTGTGTAAATGCATGTCTGTGCTATGTATGTGTGACTGTGTGTGCGTGTATGAGTGTGTGTGTGTGTGTGTGTGTGTGTGTGTGTGTGTGTGTGTGTGTNGTGTGTGTGTGTGTGTGTGTGTGTGTGTGTGTGTGTGTGTGTGTGTGTGTGTGTGTGTTTGTAGCCCTCCCCTGCACAAGACAGGCTATCTCATCTTTATCTTTGCTGAACAGCTTGACGTACAGCAGTGTGGACAGAGACATGATCTGCATTCCCTCAGCTGAATCTATTAATTATGTATATGTATTCACCCTCTGTTAAGACTGCTCTAATTTAAAACGCACAATAGCTTTTGGTCTTTTACAACCTGAGTCCAAAAAAGCTGGGATGCTGTGTACAAACAAATAAAAAACAGAATGCAATCATTTGTACAATTGTTGTCAGTGAACACAGTTCGTTTGGAAATTATTCCAGAGCCCATGTAGTAACATCCTTTACACAATCATGTGCTCACAAAGCAGTGAACCTCACTCCATCCTTGCTTGTGAATGACTGAGCCTTTCCAGGGCGTCCCTTTCATACCCAATCATGATACCGTCACCTGTTACCAATGAACCTGTTTACCTGTGGAATCTTCCAAACAGGTGTTTTTGGAGCATTCCACAACTTTTGTTGCTCCTGTCCCAACTTGTTTGAAACACGTTGCTGCATCAAGTTCAGAATGTAAGATATTACAAAAATCAAACATATTCTTTGTTTGCCTTTTCAGTTGAGTCAGAAGGACTAGCAAAAAGGATTAGCAAATTATCACATTCTTTATTTATGTTTTACACCACGTCCCAACCTTTTTTGGAGTCGGGGTTATGAAACTTTCAGGTCCTTTGGAGGGTTGGCAGGACCGTCCGCTCCAGAGGGAGTTTGAGTTATTCCCCTCAGGCCACAGTTTCAGGGGACCTGTTCAGAGGACTAAAAGACTCCATGTTTCTTTCATTCCAAGAGCTATTGATATACTTAATAGCAGCTAGCACTCTGGCTGCAGTCTACCCTGGTCACATTTTGCACACTTGCACTCTAACGCATTTGTACTTGTAATTTCCAATTCCCTGTAGCGTACTAGTTACATGATTTATTGTTGTCGTTGCTGATGTTGACCTTTTGTATTCTCTCATCATGTGAACCCCTGCTGCATAACAAATTTCCCCAGGTGGGACAATAAAGATAACCTTGAACATTGAACCTTGATACAGTGGTTCTTTTAAATCTATAGATCATTCAGTCGAAGGAGAAGATTTCAGTGAAGACGGTACATGTGTTGTACAGAACGGTAATCACTCAGTCATATGTTTGGCAAGTGTCTCCTGGCACGAACAAAACACACTTGAATCCCTATGAAATTATTTACTTTTATAGTTAAATATTCAAACTTTTGTGAAATCAAGATTGAGAAACATGACAAAGATAAAAGCATCTGATTAAAAACATGAATATGTTGGATCCCTCAGGGCCAAAAACAGGACTTTCTGTGAAGTTATTCTCATTACTAATCTTAATGACTTCAATTTTAAATAGATATTGAAATCTCGCTACATTCTTGTACCATCAAAGGTCAAATTAAAGATCTTCTGATAATGACTCACATGCTGCAATTTATGCAAACTTTTAGCAGCTTCACAATATATCAATGAGCCTTCACATTTAGGAGCTTAATACATTTTCATCCTCAGTGGGGCCATAAAATTAAAAAAAAAGAAAAAAATAGTTCCATGTTCTGTCTCCTGTTGGTGGTTGGCCTTTGGTTGGCCTTTAGACAATAGATTGGACCTTTAAATGTTTTGGGTCTCGTTTGGTTACTCTATTATCATGACACAATGTATAGATGAGCTGCTAATTAAGGTTAAGTGGTCTGCTCGTCCTTTTGCCACAATACAAATGATGTTAGCAGGCTTTATGAGGAGATGCACACATGTTTGTACATGAATAAACATAAACAGGCCTGCTTATGAGCAACTAAGCAAACAAGTGTCATGTGCATGCAAACATATACTGTCCACATACGCATGCATATGTATGGAGCAGCTGTGCATGAATTCACAAACGCAGACACACAGAAGCACTCCTCTTCTCTAGCCTGACCCTGCGAGCTTGTTGAGCTGTGTGATGTGAATGTGTTATGACACTCTCTGCAGGCATGCAAAATTAAACAGGGGCTCCCACAGGAGGAACCATACATACTTAAGCTGTGATTTTCACTGCTTCATATACGCAAGGACGTGGAGAGCTGCTGCTGGAGACACCCTCGCACACACTTTTGCACACAGGCGCGCACACATATACACACACACACATCTAGACATTTACACAATGTTGTGTCACTGAAAATGTAGAGTTTGCATTATGTATCCATACTTTTCCATACCGAACAGCATGTCGTAGTTTCTTCACAAGGCTGTAGATATTACTTAGACATGCACTCCGTCTTTAGACTGTTCCTCATCTCTTATTCTCTTTGTTTCTCTCTGTGTATTGTCTCATGATGGATTTATCCTCAAGTTATCCTCAATTTACTGTCTAACCTCCACTGATTTCTTTTATTTTGCTTTACTTGCTACTGTTGCATGCCGCCATATGCATGAAAGCTTTAAATGGATAGATAGAAAGATAGATGGATAGATTTCTTTATTACCACCTTGTCATCTATTGCTGGTCCATTTACTCCAAATAATGCGACTGAAAGTTTCAACCTTTAGCTGGTGCTTGGTTTAATTCAAACACAATTGAAATCTCACTGTAGACAGTTCCTCTGTTTAGGCATGTTTGAGCAATCATTTGATTGGCTGCAAGTTTAGTAAAGTCCACTTCTGAAAACAGCACTTCTGATTGTTTTATTTTGATTCTAATAGCTTTCTCCCTGGCAAAATGTATTTTCAGTATAGCAACAGTCCACTGTGTCTTCACCATTTTTAAAATAACAGTGGTGCATAAATATCTCCAGACGCCCTTTGAGCTTGAAGAGATAAAGGTCTGGCCACAGCTTGCTAAACTGCTGATTAATCTTTGCAATTGTGAAGCATCCAAGTGGCTTCTCTAGGTAAATTGCAAATCAGAAAAACAAGTGGTAACCTGCGACAAAAAAATATTCACTGTGCACTGTTGGTTTATCTGAAGAACAAGTGGGAAGTTCAAACATCTCCTGATAATAACAAATCACTCACTCCACCGTGTAAGCAGTTAGCATATTCAGCTCCTCTTGATATAGCTAAATTTGTCACATTTGTCCTCAAATATGCATAGTGTATTTCACCCACATACAGTACACAGATTAGCATTGATGCACAGAGTTAAATTCAGTACTCAGATACTCAAGATGTCTTATTTTTATGGATAGACGTCTCTATTCTCATGCATAGAGAATGACTCATAATGTTCAGTGTCTGAATAATAGAAAACCTGAGGGTAACTCACCCACAAGGGAAAAGATGATGACGATGTGTATGTGTGTGAGGGTGTGTGCATGTGCATGTGCATGTTTGTTATTCGTCTTTCAGTTGGTCTGTGTATGTGTGTGTGTGTGTGTGTATGAGAGAGAGAGAGAGAGAGAGAGAGAGACAGTGAATGAAATAGATGGAGAGACAACAAGGAGTGATAACGTGTGAAAATACTTTTCACTTGGAAAATATTCTTCCTGCACCCACATAGGAGTCATTGGTAGGATGAACTTTTTCTCACCTGTGTGTTACAACCACCTTGAAAGCACACGAGCCGCCGACTTCAAGCAGAAGAAAGCCAGGGCACCTGCAATGAAAGCACCGAAATGTAAAACAAGTGGTGCACAGTCAACGTCCAGTAAGGCTGTTAGTAAATGATAGAAAGAGACACCAGTCTTAAAAGGAGGAGCATGATTATTTCAAATGATTTCTCGTGAGGAGTTTGGTTCCACCAGCCAGTACGCTGAGCAGTCTCTTACTGCATACAGATGGTTTCATGACTTCTGAGGTTTAGGATGAATAAGGTTCTATTCAGGTTTCTTTTGAATATCTGTAATAACTTCACTTATGCTGTGGTTGAGTCACTGAGAAGTGTGGGAGAAATAATAATTCAGCATTTTTTTTAAAACATAAACATGGTTTAGCAGGCTGAGTTCTTCTGCACAGAAGAATATGAGGTCAGCTCATCTGTATTAGCAGCATAACTGCTGTGTCATCTGGGGCCAGAACATGGCAGAGAGAAAACATATAAAGTCTCTACGCTTTGATACTTTTATCTTCAGCAGAAGACAGAGCATCAATTGGCATAATGAAAGTTCCACCCTGAACCCCTGTTGAAGACTCTTTACCTGTAAATATTAAGCATTTAAGATCCCACATGGACCATTCAAACAACTTCTGAGGACAGCCCCAGGAGCAGATCCTGCTCACAATATCATATTCATTTACTCCTCATGCACAGACACATGCACATGCATACTCGCACAGCTAGCATCTTTTGAAGAACCAAATCCCAGTAGGGAGAAAACTCCAGCAGTGGGGTGAATTTTCACAATATAGGAAAATAAAGTTGTGAGTAATGCCTAAATAATACCCTGAGCAGAATCTCAACAGGCCACCTGTAAACATGAAGCGCTTCAAAGTTAAACCGTACATACTTTAGCTAGTTTGTTTGCAGTGGAGATATGGGTAAGCTGTGCTCAGCAGGGCAAAATTTCTTCTCCGTGTGTTTAGGACTTGGTTTTCAGTCCCTCAATGAGACTACCTCTCTACTCTGGTTTGTCATATGTTAGCAGCTGCAACAAGTGGCCAGGTCTGCGTCTCAACAGATCACAGGTGCTGGAACTCTACTCTGCTCTCATTATCAAGCCAAATTCAATTATGTAATAAGAGGCCTCAGCTTCTATGAAGTTGAATGGAATTGATCTTGATAAGGAGCAGAGACCCGTGAAATCTGCAGGGTCTGTGACCCACAGACCAAATAATAAGAAATACTGAGAAGATAGATGAGGCTTCCATGATGAGCAAAGATCTGCTGTGTGTGTGTGTGTGTGTGTTTGTGTAGAAAAAATGCTTCACAGTCCAAGGCTTGGTATCATATTTAATAGTCAAGATATGTAGTGGATCACCTGCGTGTGTGTAAGACACTTCTTAACAGGAGAAACAGACAGGTGTGCCCCCACAGGGACTGGTATCATTCAGACAAACACGTGTAGATCCATGCACATGCACACACAAACACGTTGTTCTGTGGGGATGCCTGTGATCTTCTGTTGACTGAGTCTCCCAGGCCTTCCGGAGCTGGATACTTGTCTAAAGCACTGTACTTTCATGTCAATTTGCCATTTCACAAGGGGTGGACAACTCACTGTGCCATTCTAGATCTTGGCCCTGGATAAAAAGTTTCTGTGGCAAAACTTGGAGACAACACTGTTGTTATGTCATGTCTCCCATCCATTGCTAAAAATCATTTGCCATTCAATATCTACATTTATGGGTGCATCTCACATGAATGAAGGTTATGCAAAAACGCTTTCACAGATTATTGGCTTTAAGTGTGCCAAATTACAAACAGCTTGTAAAGGTGACATATTGTAATGTTGTTGTAGTTTATTTTCTTCCTTTGATCAGCTTCCAATAACTTTAAATAAATAACCTCTAGCAGACTTGAATGGACCACACACTAAGACAACAGACAAATGTGGCTCTCTACTTCATTCATAGAAAGAGCCATACACATCTGAAAATGCGAATGGTTTGGATTCAGAATGCACACCAACTTTTTTTCACAGCATCACTTTTTAAATCTTTCATGTGACGCTTCACCTGATGGGTTGGGATATCCCCGATTGGTCAGAAAATCAAAACAGGGAAGAAGCTGACAGTCTCTGACTGGCTATGAATTAACCATGGTATGCAATTACACTCTTACCTGTCGATATTACACAGGGAAAGTACATTATAGAAATGAAACTCCTGTCAACCTATACCTTATCTGTGCAAGCCTATTCCCAGTACAGTGATGCCAGGCAACCCATTATACGAAGTCTCCCACGGAAACTCCTTCTGTGAGTAGCCTAGTTACACCATGCAAAGGTCAAGTGGAGGGCCCTTCAACGTGTACTCTTTGGTCAGTCAGAACTACTTGGAAAGCTGCAGTTGTCTATTGCAGTTTTCCCCAATATACATTGTTCTGAGTGAGTCCTTGTTTCACCAAATGTCTACAGTGCATAGAGAGTGCAAAGTTAGAACAACCCATAGAGCCACAATAGCCATATTTAAGAAAAATATGCCAGGTTCTTCTTTGAGTAATCCTCTCAATGGGCTCATATAGTTCACAGCAGAGTAGCCTGACAGCCACCAAAGATTGGTAGACCATCAGCCTCTGTTGCCTCACTTACTGCAAAAATCTGTTCAAAGAAAAACTCAACAATGGCTTTTCACCAAACTAACATGACCGCAGGAAATTGCTGATCATACATCTTTTTGGACTTATTGAAGTTTTTATGAGGTACTTATCCATAGTCAGTGTATTACCTGCAGTAGATGGCAGCTGGCTCGCCCCCAGTTTGGAGAAGCAGACAGCAGACTGCTGTGGGCAGGGTCAGCACCAAAACACATTTTAGCTATCTAAAAAAAATCAGCGTCAGTTTAAGTATATGCTATATGCAGAATATTTTCACCACTTTGTCTTGCTGTCAGACAGACCTTTCCAATGGGAAAGTGAAGCTGTAAAATGGCTCTCTTGAAAGCTACTACCCACTCCTTTTACAAAAACAGTCATTAACCCTGCAGAACAGGAGAATTGCTGACACACAGCTACCTCAGTTGGTTAGTTTGCATGTGCTATTGTGTGACTTTGGTGTTTTGACATGTCCATTGTCTAGTTCTATAACTATAACTCCTGATTCATGTAACATTGGGTTGCTAGAAACTGAGGCAACCTTCATCAACCACCCCTGAATGTATCTGAGGGTTGTGTGAGGGTTAGCCAGTGGTTTTGTTTCAGCATATTGTGGTAATATCCTGAACAACAAAAGAAAAAAAAAAAAAAGAAAGAAAAAAGAAGAAGAAGAAAACATTGTCATAGTCAAGTTCAGCCAGACACTCCATTTTAGGTGCTGGTTTTGTTGGATTATGACAGAAATTATGCATGATTGTGCATGTGCTGGCGCATACGAGTATCTCTGTGGTTGTGTTTGTGCATGTGTGTGTGTGTGTGTCTGTGTATATTTGTGTGGTGACCATTGAGAGTAAATAACCACTGCTGTCATCTGTTTAGATTTTATTTGGATTGTCTATGTTTCCTTGGCAACTGGTGAAAGGGATTAGTAAGTACTCTATGTCTGGTCTTAGAGGTCAAGGATAGCTCTCTGTCATCCTCTATTCTGTCTGACACACACACACCCACCATCACACACGGACATTTTTTTTTCTTTTTTTTTTTCTGTCACTTGCCCCTGTGCTCTTGGTTTAAAATGCAAAGCAGCAGGAGATAAAAAGTCATAGTCCTGACTGGTCTCAGACTGCCGTCACCACTGTTTGAAAACACATTTTGTGCAGTCGGTCTGAAGTCAATAAGGTTGCTGACTAGATAAGGCCATAAGCAGACAGAGGAAGAGAACATGATGAAAAAAAAGACAGAGTGGGAGAGAGGCAGAGTCCAGGACTGAAACTGTGAGAGAATTAGTAGAGAGGTCATCACACAACTTCAACAGACCAGAAACCATAAAACAGCACTTGTGCTCTCTCTCTGTCCATCTTTCTGTGATCTCTGAGGGGATGAATGGGACTGGAAAAACTAAACTGGGTGAGGAGAACTGGTTTTGAATTGGAACCCGTTCCAAATTTTGGAGGACCATTAAACAGGCTTTTGGAGCCTGCTGACTGGAGAGGAATATGGACCTCCTCTGCTTAAACTGACTGCAAATTTTCAAGAGATACATATGGATCATGTTTACAATAATACAGACAGGAGCCAGAACTCAAAAGTGTGGCCAATCTTCATGAGTCAGACAATGAAAAGTGACTTTCATGTGAAGGGGTCTTCATTTACTGCAGCGTGGTGTAAGAATGAAACATTTTTGATGTGGGAATCAATGAGGACAATCAAATTTGACCAACAGTACCAAACCATAAGGATAGCAGCAGTGACATTTGAAGAGCATTTAACACTGCAATTGTAAGATGATAACTAAGTTCTACTAAGGCAAGTATGCAAATAGTCAGATTCAAAGTACATATTGAAACACACACACACTCTCAAACACCAAAGGTCACTATCAAAGAGCAGTAGTTAGAAATGTGAAACCCACTAGCTCGGGTTTCATTTCAATGGATGACACGACTAAAGGAGAGAAAGGGTGAAATAAGGGACAAGGGCAGAAGAAAAGAGGGAAAGAAAGGAAGAGTGAGGACATTCCTATTAATGTCATTATCACCCCTATTTAAAGGGGCCTTGATTTCATTTTACTCTCTGTAGAGCTATATTTCTACAACCTTTTGCTGTTTTCCTGGAAGCATTATCAATAGTTACAGCAATCTATCTAATAAACAAATAAATAAATATGTTTCACGTAATGTTCATTCAAGACATAGATAGATAGATAGATAGATAGATAGATAGATAGATAGATAGATAGATAGATAGANATTGTGATGATATGTGATAACTGGAGAAAATATTATAACTAATGGTAGCTGAAAGTAGTTGATTTGTTGAGCATGATATTGTTGTAGAAATGATCTGTTAGGATGTGATCTTGTGATAGCAGCTGACTTGCTGTAAGTGATATCATAGTAACAGCTGATGCGTCGAGCACGACACCGTAGCAGAGGTGGAGAGATCATGACATCATAGCATCCTTATCAGGGCTTTCTGGGCTTTCCCATGACCCCTTGCAGGTGTCTTGGCAGCTGCTACTTCTTTGGTTGGTGAACAGTATAAAAGCCAGAGCGCAGACCATTGTAAGTTGGAGCTCATCAGGATTGCATGCTGTGCATTTCTGTGTGTGTTTCCCTTTATTGTCGACAATAAAGTATTTTGCTCCTCGGACTTCTGACTCCTGCAGATCATTATTGGACATTTTTAAGAAGATTTTTTCCTGAAACAATTGGACAGCTGAATTTGAGTGGTTTTTTTTTGGCCTTCTGTGGTTTGTGCTTTTGGCTTTCACATTCCACGACACCATCTATAATCTATAATCTTGTCTACACAGAGATTGTGCATTTAAAATATGATACAGTTGAATGTTTAATATTTCTGTTTAAGTGACCTTTAAAGAAGAGCTAAAATTGGAAATGATGACACTGGTGAAGAGTGAGTTGGTGGCTGCCATGGAAAAAAAAACACCAAGTGCTACAAAAGAAATAACAAAATATGTTTGTCATTGTCTTCCAAAATTACAGTTTGGTACTGGAGTTAGATTTCTCTGCTCCATTGCCGTTAACAACATCATTTGCCTTTCATCTTTAGGGTGGTGAACAATTAGTTTTAAATAGTTAAAATTAAGGAAAGATCAATGTCATGGTTAAAAAAAAAACAATATTGACTGTCAGCAGGCAATTAGTGGTGTACAGAGCCACAACAGGTCCTGGTCAGTTAAACACAGGCTGTTTTAAGAATTGGAAAAAACCGACCTATGTTGTAATTTTCATCAGGAGGAATGTTTTAGCGCTGTATCAGAAATATTCTTCGTCCAGAATAACATGCCTGAAAATGCATATCACGTGATCATTCACGTACACTGGGCATGCCAGAGTTTGGTGTTTGCCTCCTGCACATTCATAGCACAGTAAAATGAAGAATTTAAGTGCACAACAGCTGCTAGCATAGGCAACAAGGTCAACAATGCGTGTAATTTTGTATTCATGTTGAATTAAGCACTGGTAGTCAATGCTCATTGATAAAATACAGGCTGTTTAACTTCTTGTGAAAAAGAGTCATATGACAGGGGCGTGACAAATCAGGGAAGGACATGTCATGTTGATAAGACCCAATCAGAAAGTAAATGTGGGAGTCTGCGTCATTGTTTACAAAAGTCTCTGTTTCCACCCATGCAGACTGCAATGCTAGTTTTTAGCTTTCAAACTAAAATGTTGTCAGTGGAATTTCCAGAAGTCTCTGTTTTAGGGCCTCTTGAATTCTTAAAGTAGTTTGGGCCAAAAATATAGCAAATGTTATACATTTTGAAATGAAAACATATTTGTATGGATGCAGCCTTTGAATATGGATAGCAAACCCCAGGAGCACCCTGCTATATTGCAGTGAGAAGTCAGTGAAACAGCAATTAGCCCAGAAGTGGCATCAGTCCTTTGGCTCTCTGTAATGAAATACTGAAGAGAGCTCTGTCTGACGGTGCTTTGTGTGCATGTATGGCACAGCATGTAATAGGTATTGTTTCTTACTAGATCATCATGTCTCTTTTGAAATGTAACACTGAGGTGGAACTGAATAATAGAACATAATTATGGTCGTGATGCCTCCACCTCTGCAGACCTTCTCATCTTTGGTGTTCAACAAGGATCCATCTTTGGCCCGCTGTTATTCAGTGTATACATGCTGCCACTGGGACATTGCTTGCATAAATAAAAAATTCAGTGCCATTGTTATGTGGATGACACATCAAATGTATGTGCCATTGAAAACCAGTGAAGGAGACAATTTTCATCATTTATAATCTTGTCTCTCAGAAATAAATTGCTGGATGTCACAAATCTTTCTAAATGAAAAATATCAAAAATACATTCTTTATGGTCCTCAAAAGTCCATCCCCATTTTACAAAAACATCTAGGCGTCCTCTCTATAAATGTCAAACCAACAGCCAGAAACCTGATTTTGATATTTGATGGTGGCATTTCAACTGAATTACAAAAGTTGCCACATTTGTCTTTATCAATGGAGGAGCATCTCAAAGTTTTACAATTGATTTCCAGATTTTTCTTATTACCTTGAAAGCACTTCATGGTTTAGCACCTATTCATATTGCTGAAGTGCTGCTCCTCTATGAGCCAGAGCACAGCCTCAGATCTTCAGGCAGGGCTCTGCGGGCTGCTCTTATGGTCAGAGCCCCTCAGCTCTGGAACTCCCTGCCAGAGGATCTGAGGCTAGTAGAATCAGTGAAGTCTTTTAAATCGCTTCTTCTCTGATCACTTCTCAAACTTATCTCTTTTATTAAAAAAGCTTTCATTGATGCTACCACCTCTCTGTTTTATTTCTAACATGTCTTATCAGTTTGTGTTATATTGTTGTTGTTATCTTTATTACAGTTATTATTGCTGTTTAAATAAAGTCTATTATTATTATTAATAATACAGCCAGGGGACTTGCCTCTACTACAGTTTATCCAAGAAGATATTCTAAAAACACTATCTGTCACAAGAATTTGGCATTTGTAATATTTGTGATTCTGTCATTTTGCAAAGCTCACTGACTTTGTTCTTAATTCAAATCCAAACACTTGCAAATGATTCTCTCAACCATTTTTCACTCAGTCTTGACTTTGTGAGGGATTTAAGTTTACTGCAGTAATAAAATGCAAGAGTGGAAAGCGCCATGCTGGCCCTGTTTGTCTTGCCTTTGTCTTTGGCCCATCCAGACCCCATGCTGATATAAGTCCTATGCTTTTCCAAGACAGCCTGTCGTTTTTTATGATGAAACCAGATGAGATTTAGAGAGGGATGTGAGGAGAGGCGGCAAGAGGGATGGATTTTTTCTCCTCTGACACCCCGGTGGAGAAACTACAACGTCCGATTTTCATTTCAGAAGAAAAACTCAGGGGAGTCTGAGTTATGGACATGACAACAAACGTTATTTTACTGCCCATGATGTGCTCTGTTTGTCCATCTTGCTCCATCTCTACGATGATTCTCTCCCCGCCTGTCCGGCTGACGTGTTTAGTCATCTGCTTGTGGATCGTTGCGTCTGTCTGCCTATCTATCTGTTTTATTGCGAGTCAGTTTGTCTTTCAGCTCGTCCCCATGTTATTTTGTACCTTGGTCTTTATGTTTGTCAGAGGTTGAAGAAGGACAATGTAATTCTCTTGCTTTTGCCATCAACTACCTGCCCAAATAATGGATGTGATGTTCAGTTCCCTGGCCAGTGTGACTTGTTCATATGATCTTTCCATTTGCTGTTTTTCAACTACCATTGCCTCCCCTTGTATTCCCTCTGTGGTGGTAGTATTGAGTGTACCCCTTTGTGCTTCAGAATTGCCTTTACATTCGTGCAGTCATTAAATGCCTTTGTTGGCAGATCATTTGGTTGTTCATTATGTGGGATAGTTTTATGAGCTGTCCCCTGGCTTGTGCAATAGTCATGCTTGTGATACATGCAGATAATTATCCACCAGCAATCATCTCTCAGATGGTCAATAATAAAATGACATTAGGCTGATGGAGTGGAGGTATATACTGTGTTATTGCAACCCTAGAGGGATTTACATGAGACCATGTACTGGACCTCTGTTGTACTTCATAAGGGGGAGAGAGATTGAGTAATATAGTTTATGTGGTATGAAGAGGAAGGAGAGGTGTATGTTGTGGCAATAAGAATGAACATAAAACCACATACTCATGTTGTTCTTGAAGGATGTACAAAAGGAGATGTGGAGAAAAGAATGATTACGGGAAATGGAAGTGTGATGCATTTCTGGGACAGTGGATACACACACAACACAATATATACTACATTCGTGTTCCCTTTGTTATATACACTTGAAGCATAAAAAATGGTTGTAATGCCCCCCTAAGGTAAATTGCAGAACCTGCCATTTCTGTATTACAGTTTATATATTAGTTGTCTTGTCCTGCATGGATGTAGAAGTAGGGTATGAGAAAAAAAAAAAAAAAGTATGAGGAGAAAGAATTGTAATAATGCTGAAAAGAAGAACTTCATTACTAAAGGCATTACTACTGGACAGCCCATTAAAACAATGACAATAATGCTAAGACCCAAACTGACTGAAAGTGCTCGAAAGGAGGAACGCTCTCGGATCTTGCAGAGACTTTACACCAACCCTTGTGTACTGGTTTTAGTTTCCTTATGGCCTGAACAGAAATGCAAAAAATTTCAAATATCAAGGAGTGGAGGCAACAGAACTGTAGCGAACTACCAATCTAATCAAATAATTCTTTAGAAGAGTGTTCATTTTTTGAAGCATGAATTACATGTTTATACCTGGATCAGACCACACAATTTTTTTGTCTTTGACGATGGTCACTGTGTCAGATCTAATGATCACAGTGCCCTAAACTCTTGTCGTGTCTTGGTCGGATGAGTGGCAAGACTTCGAACAACCCCAACCAATCACAGCACGTCTTATTTCACGATCACGCATGAGTAGTCCTGTAGGTAGGGCCGAGGATAATGTTAAAGCTGGTTTAAAGGTGTGGTGATAACAAGCAATTCCCAATTCCATGTTCTTAGCTGATAGTAGTGGAATGCAGCATGAATATTTGCTGCACTTTCTAATTGATTTACATGCACTTAAATCTCCACCTGCTCATATCTGCATCTGAAACCGTTAGCTTCAGTGTGTCTGCTCCACGGACTTCTCTCATCAACAAGGCTACAAAGATAGATGACGTGAACATATGGTAAACAGTGAGACATAAAAGGTCATAGTTTGCTGGGGCGCAATTTCAGTTTGACTCAGCTGACCAGAACTGATGACTACTAGTAACATTCTGTCAGAGTCTGTTCTGTCAGAATATGTTGGAGGAAGATGAGGGAGAAAATGTAGAGCAGAGACTGAAGATGTTTACAGCAGCCTTCAGCACTATTACTAGCATTACTGTGTTTTAGTGAGAAATGAGGGAAGATGAGACGATGGAAGAAACCGGACAAAGAACAGGAAACAGGAGAGAAGGAAGACGGTGGTAGGAGGTTGAATGAAGGAGGAGATATGGACATGCAGGACAAAGAGGGAGTAGATAAGAAAATTGAAAGGGAAAATAAAGGGACAAGATAATAATATGGTCACCAAAGGACAAATATGTGATGATCAAATCTTTCATCCTTATTGATTTGTCAGAGGACAAATAGAGGGAAATGGAAAATTGCTTTATGACTGTGATGTATGCTGCATGAACATCCACACACACAATAAAAAGAAAAGGACACTGTTGTACCTACAATTATACTGGCATACACATGCACACATTGGACACATGGTTTTCTAACATACTGCAGATTTTCCATGACCATGTACTGGCTGAGGGGTATGATATGCTATGTAGATATGTTTGTGAAGGTGTAGAAGAGGCTGCAAATGAGTTCCAAGAGCTCTCTAGTGGTGCTAGTGTGTGTGTGAGAGAGAAAAAGTTGTGCTGGTCACTTCTTTTCAGTGTCTTTGTACTTGTACAGCTTCATATTCTGTGATACTGAATTATTAGTTTTTTGTGTTTGTTAGTCTCTGCTTTCTTTCTCTTTTTCCATTTCTCTCTTTTCTCAAGCAGTTTGCATTTATGTTGTACCCAACTTCTAGTCAGTCAATTCAGGTATATCGCTAAATTGTGAAAGGTTATTTCCTCTCGGGCAGGTTTGGCGAACCTCCTGCACCCGGGCCATTTATGGCCAACGAGACTGTTTGATTTGACCCACAAGGCAATTCATAAAGCAATTAAGAAAATAACATAAAACAGCAGAGTAATGTGCGCTTTAAAGTGGTACTTGACCCTGGAGCAGCTGATCTCATGTCAATGCATCATGCGGACTGTCAAGAAAACATGAATAGATGTGGGGTGTCGCATTATCTGAGCGAAATGGACAAATAATTACTATTGTTTTGCTTTGTTTTGTTTTAAGTAAAAGGCAAACCAGTGTTCACAGAGACATACTCACAGTAACAAAAAAGGCTAGTCTTAAGCATCATTATAGCAAAAACATGCTAAAGTGCATGAGCTGCAAGTACAAATGTGCTTGGATGAAGTTAACGCTCACCGGCAAAATTTGTGTGCCCAACACAAAGCTTTCACAAGACCACATTTTGATAGAGACAGTGAGCGAGCCAATAGATAAGAAGCTAAAACCTCATTCTGACAGTGAACTTGTGAAGGAGAGCCTTGTCGCTGCTGCAGAGCTGCTAGCACCAGACAAAGTAAAACTGTCCCAAAGTGTCAGGTTGTCTGAAATGATGTGGAAACTCAGTGATAGCAAGTGTCCGAATGCTTTGGCGTTTGTGCTGGACGTTACCAAGGACCTCAGCTGAACCTCAAGCTCCAGCCAGCTTCTCAGCTCTCTGCTTTCAAATGAGAAATTATTTGAAGTGAAATTTAACCTGTGACAAGTACAGCAGGGAAGAGGAAACACTGTGCCTTTTCCTTCTCTGCAAGAACAATATATATGTTCAGTAAGGTAGTATGGGAGCTGCTAAAGGGGGGGCCACGGCCACCCTGATGCAATGCTGCTACTCCCAAGTGAGCAGCCCCTCCCCTGGTGTGTGTGCCACCCGTATGAAAAAATACTGGGAGGGTGGGGTGTATGGCCCTTGAGGGATGTTAGAAAAATGAAAATGGCCCTTGATAGGGCGCGTATCTTGTTCAAAATGTGCTCAAGACAATACTGCAATACTCTATTCTGATATTCATGGTTGTTTCCAGGTATGGGTGTGTGTGCCTCATCTCACTACATTTTTTATTGTTTCATCATAATGTGGATTGAGGCAAAAATAACATCAATGAATCATCGTAACAGGGCAGAGTAAAAAAATAAATAAATACTATAAAAATACAATTTTGAATGTCTCATTTGCTTAATGCCAACAGCTTAAATCAACCACACAATGTTTTCATTTATTCATTTTTCCCACTTATTTCTTCTCAGGGTCAAGGGGACTGAAGCTTCTTTTTTCAGTTTTACCTGAGTCTTCAAAACAGCTGTTTAACATAAAGAGATCACTGAGTCTCCAAATTCTGTACACAGCTTTATTTTAACCTTCTAATTAGTGAAAGATTTGAAATAAAGGGCCTAAGTGCCTGGACTGAGTATTTTTGACTTTCGTATTTAAAATATGTGAGCATTCATTTGAGTGCTGCTAGACTGTGTGTTACATGAGTCGAACAGGTCTGAAGCCTCATAATTCTCCACACTAATAAAGACAAGATGTGACACCACACCTCATGTCAGCTTCAGTATATCATCATAACACTCTGAAGCAATGCATACACATATCATCTCTTGTGCACACACACAAACCTGCATCGCAGTTGCCAGTTCACTGCTTTGCTAATAGATATACAGCATGAATTCAATACCATCTAACCATCTGTAATCATTTGTGACACAATGGTTTGGTCGGGCTTCCTTTTCAATCTCATTTTTCATCAACATTTCAATCTTTCATCAACATTGTGTCATACTCAGATCGGTATTAGCATCCCCATCATCTCATTGCACATAATGTTCAATATCATGCTAAATAAATAAGCATAATCCCATTAAACCATAGCTTGAGAATGCCACAGCTGGTAACATACAGTATAATATGGCACATACATTATACACAAAGTAAGATGTGCACAGTCTTCACCCCTATTATCTAAGTCACACATTCTTTAAGTACACACAGAGACACACACAGACATTCAAATACAAAGATGCAGAGAGAGACAGAGCAGCAGCCCATCTACCTCAGTGGGACTTCATTATGGGTGATATGTCGACTATGCACTGCTTTATATTTAATAGTGATAAATATAGCAGAGTCTTCATTGCAGTTTTAGGACATGGGGCATACATCAACAGGAAAAATGATGTGTGTATATATATATAGCAAGTTTATAGTCTTTATCCTGTCATCTGTGTTTCAGTTTTGTGATAAATGTCCTTATTTAGAGGCTGATACGGACTTTGACTAAGAGCTGTACTGTGGTACAAAGGGTCTTGCTTTTGTTTTCAAACATTTGGATTTAGAGATTCTGGTTTTACAGTAGGTTTACAGTAAGCAAAGCCCCGTTCATGTGGGGAAAACAAAAAATAAACTTCCTCTCTGTCTTTAGCAGTTTTTGTGCTGTAGTGGATCCAGTATGCTAGTTAGCCCAGACAGTCAAACATGAGAGCTGGCGGCCAAAAAGTACCACATTTACAAAATTGTTGATAAATTATTATTGATTTATTAAAAACTACACTGTGAAAATGATGTTGTGAGCTAAAAATGGAAAAAGAAAAAAAAAAAAAAAAAAAAAATGGGCGTTTGACGCAATTATTATGTGATTACATGCATGTAATCACGTAAAATTGTGTCCAACAGTTTCAGCAGAAACCATCCCAAAAGCTTATGCTGTTCAGACAGAGGATGGGCAGAATATTACCTTCACCTGTTTTGGTAGGTTTCAAAAGATTAAACAAGCTAAATAATAGGGGATATAATTAATAAAATCTGGACCCTGAAAAACTTTGTGGCACACATTTCAGAAAGTCAGAAAAGCTTCATGTTGCTCATCGATCTGGACAAACATTGGGAGACCATTCTGTCCCATGGTTTAACCCTCTGACACCCAAGCATTTGATGTTGCACATGTACACCTTTTTCTCCTTTTCAAACTGTTTTAACAAGCCACTGATGAAGGAAATAATGATTTAATTTTCTTTTTTAAATTTTCGGGGTTTTTGGAGGATTTTGTGAAAAGATTGAAAACTTCATAATTACAAATATCACCACTTTAATTTCAACATTACAGGGACTATAGTGATTATTAGGGATTGATGATTACATGATATCTGTAATATGTATCTTTAAAATGAACTGATTGACATGAAACTGTTTGATACAGCATAGTAAAAAGCACATGAAGTTAACTACTCCAAATTTTAATTGTAATCCATGATATAATGCACTTTCATGCAATAAAAAACTGGAATTTTAGTCCTCTCCAGTTTCTTGATATTTGCATATTGAACTTTGCTTGAACATTATAATGATTTTTGATGTCTGAGGAGTCTATTCTGATTTGGCGGATGCCATCATTGAACTCTGATGATCTCTTTTGGTATTTGTTCAAATGCTTGTTATTCACAAAACTAAAAAATTATTTCATCAAAGTAAATCCGCCAAGGTCGATAACAAACTTAACTAACTGAAATGTTATTTAGAGTTTAGAAGGAAAACTGTGTTGGGTAGTCGATCAGCCCAGTAATGATTTTATTGGTACACACATTGTACAGGTACACAAAAAGAGAAATTTAAAACATTTTGGTGGTGGGGCCACGCAAATCATGTGAAAGTGGCACTTTCAGTTCGGCCACATTTAATGACAGCAAGTTGTATATAATGTAAAAAGCAACTCAGAAGGTTGCTTTTGCGTTATTTGCTGGTAGTTGGGCAGGAAAAGTAGTCAAGGCACAGCACCAGCTGAAGACAAATGTGATACTACTTCTGCTCCTCTGGAGCATGGGAGCATGTCCACATTGGAAAAAATGATAGTGGTCTGATGCATCATTGCTGATCACCCCATAATGATGCATGCTGCTGTCGCTGTATGGGTTTACATAGAAATGCATGTCATACGTCACTGGTTTGCAATGCCCTTCAGCCTTGATCAGAGCATCCTCACCATGAAAAATACACATTTTTAAGTAAGTTAGATACACATACTACTTTACATGTACTAAAGCAGTTAGTAGTTCATTCCTGGTGATAGTTAACATGGCAGAGATGTTTCCATGGCTCCACCAAAAGACAAATTCATACTTTATCTCTGTTCCTCCACAAAAGTCCATGTTGTCGACAATCAGCTTTCCACATTAATTTTGTTGTGCATCCAAAGCCACTGCATCTAAATGAAAGCATATGAGCATCATCGAAAGATGTGAATTTAAACACACTGATTTGTAAATCTCTCATTTTATGGCAGAGGTTTAAATCAGCACAAATCTCTCTGACAAGAATGAAAGCCATGAGCGCAATTTATTGCAAACAGGATTTAATCTGCTCATGCATTAAATTGACTCCTGATCCTGGGACACACAGCTTTCTCAATAAAGCAGTGTCAGCTCTTAATTAAGCCAACATGAGGCAAATAAAATAAATCAGTAAAAATATATATTCAAATTGAACAACATTGTCTTAGGCAATCCTTACCCAGGCAGAATAATTAAAACCACCACCAATTTGACAGTTTTTTGCCCCCTTCTCCCCTAAACCTCATCCCCTGCATTTGTCCCTATCTTTTTCAGCATGCAGACTTACACAATTAGCCCCAGTCCAGAAGGTAGTGGGCTTAGCAGCTGGAAAGATGGAGATACAGAGTTTGAGTGGAAGACAGGTTTTTCTTTTTTAGCAGTTCCGCCTGCTTAAAAATTAAGTCATGACATCATTTCCATAAACCAGGTTGAGCATCCAATCTTTGAGAGGACATTTAGGAGATTTTTAAACGTATTGTTAGAAAGGTTACCTTGCAACAAAAGTGTATATACTTATTTGAATATGTCATTAAGAAATTGTGCCCTTTTAAGGCATCAGTGTATCCATCATCTGTGTGTGTGAAAGATTGATGATGTGGTGCTGATACAAAATAAGTGTACAATAAGTGGGCGGAGTGGTGCCTGTGAAAAGGTGAAGGGCTTTCATAACGGTGAAATATTGAACACAAATACAGAGAAAAAAAAAGTCAGAACTCATGCTGGAGAAGCTGTATGTAGATTCTGATTAGAGAAATCAGCCCTGTGTGTGGTGAGTTCCTTTATTTCTACATGAAGGATGTGTTATTTACCAAATGGGTAGTGAGTCTGTTGGTTGGACTTGCATCCAAACATCGTGGTTTGACGCATGTGCTTTGGTTGCAAGGTTTGTGGTCCTTACTGGAGTGTGGGCTGTTTGTTAACTGTTGGGTAACAGTTGGGTAGGAGGCCCAAACCAGCAAACAGATTGTGAACACTGATGAACAGCCTGCTTGCCTTGAACCTGCAGAGACCAACGTTGCAAGGTGTGTGTTTTTTAGTGCCAAATGTGTGTGTGTGTCATAGTTCCCTCTCAAGAAATACCAGATGGTGGTGGCACAGCAGAAGGGAAGACTGTCATTATTGTAGGCTTAGACTCTGTACCAGTGTATCTGCTAACCTGTGTGTGTGTCCCATAGAGAGAAAAACAGAGATGTAGAGATGAGATGGCAGAATTGGACACAAGATGCCCTTGATAAAACAAATTGAAATAAACACACAACCACCACTAAACAATGAGTATCTCAACAGTACTAGTTTGTCCCAGTAGGAACATAATAATGATGATCGACCCGTATATTGGGCTGTAAGTTCACTAGAATAAAATACCAATAAAATCATAAAATAATACAAACTTCAAATGAAAATGAATGCAATCAAATTACGATATCAATTGCTGTAATGGTTTGGAGTGTTCTGTATGATAAAACACAGTGGCTCACCTCTCCCTTAGGGATAATATCAACATTATTACCATCAGAGATTATTACAAATAGTATAACCTCCTCATAAAAACCCCACACACATAACCATGCTTTGGTGTGTGGGTTAATAGTACAAATAGATGGGATAGGCACCTGCACATAAACCATGCATAACAGTTACACATAAGCTAAACGCATACACGTGCAACCTCTGCATACACACACAGATGACAGGCATGACATTGAGATAAGGATCTAATGAGGCACAGTGAAAAAACTGATTAGGAGAATCTAGTGTGGATATTTCCTTTCTTCAGCCTCATGTGGAACTTCATTAGACTACTGTTAAGCAGATTAGATATTCAGATTCAGCCCCAGACAGATAAGAACAATGAGCTCTCCTACATCGCTCCAATACTGCATCAGCATCCCTATGCAGTAAGGAGGCGCACAGAAATGAGGATCATATATTCTAATGACTTCCGCAATTAGGAAGGATTTGAGATTAAAAGTGCCCTTAATGTGTCCTATTTGTAATCAGAGTCATTTAAAAAGAAAATGCAGGTACTGCTCAGGGTGGCAGGGAACGTGCGCTGTGGGTGATACATTGCAAAGAGCAGCAACCAAAGTGGGGTATTACAGTGAAATGGAGGTGGGGTGAAGTGGAGTTTGGGGAATGGATAGTGAGATAAAGTGAGGTGTGGACAGAGGGAGGGAGGCATGGAAAGCTAAAGAAAGGATTAGCCATGCGGCGAACCGGAGAGGTTGAATAGGTAATGAAGGAGACAGGCCAGTAATGCATGAGAATAGGATAGGGGGGCTTAGCAGGAGTCGTGCAGTGCATTGATTACCTCTATCTGTCATTAGCTATAGTCCCTATACCTAGAGGGTTGGGGGGTTTAGAATAGGGAAAGAGAGGAGCAAGAAGAGTAAGAACTGAGGTTGCCAGAGCAAAACAAAAAAAAATAAAACTGTAGCAATAGACAATAACTGCACAACAATTGAACATAAGTGTCTGTGCCAGCCTATGCTGTTGACCCCATGCTGGTAAATGTGCATGTGCATTTGGAGTTTACAAACCCTCATGCAACATGTACCCCCGCCTTCTCGGTGGATTTTATAAGATGTGGGGCCAATTTAATGCTTATAATTTTTATTTTACTGGGCCCGTGAAATGTGGTGTCATATAGTAACACACTGTAGCTGTAAAGAGAGCAGATGTGCTTGCTGCTCTGCCACACCTGCTTTGTGAGCTGGAAAATGGACCGGTGAACTCCACTGCTTCACACAAGTGAATCATTCCAGATGAGTCAAGGCCTCAGTGGGACCAGCTCAGTGATCATAAATGGTGATAAGCGTGCAAGAATACATGTTTGTGTGTGAAAAAGTGTAAGCCTACTGTATGTCATTCCAGGTCCTGGTCTGTGCATTCTCCAAGCTCTGTCATGGAGAAGTTACACTGCGATAACAGAGCTATTGATTCAGCTGTTATTTACTTCACCAATTTGTTTTTATGAAGTTATTTAAATGAAGTGTGAAAATTGTGGAAAAACACCCTCAAATGAGTTTCCCATCTATCAAAAGCAGTAAAAAAAGTAGATTAAGTCTTTATTACCCCTGGGGAGAATTTAGCTATGCAGCCAGCAGTGTATGTGTAAAACTGACATGGTTTACTTCATATATTTTGGATCATTTTACACAAGAGTGCATCAGGGCCAACAGATTTAATTCACTGATATGTTGCCTGTACACAAAAGTCCAGATACATGCATTATGGCCTGTTGTCATTGAGAAGGTATCTAATTTATACTTGCAGCATATACACATAAACACAGATCCTAGATTCTTTGTTTGCATTCTTTTAATTAAAACCATAATTTAGGAGTATGACACACACAACTGAATTGGACAAAACACAATAAGTCCTCACTGCATTAATGATAGTATTCCCCTTAGGAATGCAGTTCAAAAAGCATCCACACTAACACGTACTGTAACAGTGCCTGAGTGGAGACATTTTCAACAGATTCAGAAAATGAGAGTGTGGTGTGATTGAGTTCGTCAGTTCTAATAATCTCTGGTGTTAATGCCGTCTGTAAAAGTCTGTAAAAAGAATTAAAAGGTAGACATGAAAAGAGTAGGTGGTGGCCATTTTCTGAGAGCCAGCTTAATCTCCCAGCGTGCTCTAGTGGCCCAGCGGGGGTCCTCCACTTTGCTGAGAAAGGTGGCCGGCAAGCTGCCTGTTGCCCGGCGACTTAGAGACTGCATGAAGTGTCTGACTATTTGTGCTTGTGTGACTGCGTCTGTGTGTTTGGTGAGTCATGAGTGCCAGGACAAAATTAAGCCACACAGGCAGGGCTAATGAAGAATTCAAAGGGACCTGAGCTGATGCAGGGCCATGACACACACACACACACACACACACACACACACACACACACACACACACACACACACACACACCCCGACAGGCTAAGTCATATACAGTCCCACAGCTTGGGACTAGCTTGGAAGGGTTTTTAAATGAACCCACAGAGAAAGGTCTTTTTGCAAGGATGTTGTTTTGCTGCAGTAAATGAATTAGCTAAACAGCAAAGCCAGCGTGCACACAGACAGCCACTAAGCTCCCATCTGGCTAGTTCTTTACACTGAGGTCTGTCTGAACACATCCAGTCATACAAAACTATTGGTGTTATGTGTGTGTGTGTGTGTGTGTGTGTGTGTGTGTGTGTGTGTGTGTGTGGGAGAATTAGACAGAGGAGCAATGAAGTGAGCTCACCTAGATTATCTTCTCTCACTACGACTGCTCAACTTTGCTTTTATAAATAAAAATGAGTCAGCGAGGAATGCAAAACGCTGATATTTCCTGATGTTTTATGCTGGAGGTCGAACTAACCCAAATAACACCTTTTAGTTGACAGTATACAGAAGATTTTCAAAAATACCCCAAAGCTAACATCATATTAATGTTAACCAGTTGTTCCAATGAATTTAAGTCTTTGTTCTGCTTTTAGTGTGAATGTTCGCCCAATGTTGAACATTACAAGCACAAAGAACTGAAATACATCCAGGAGTGACTCAAAGAAACATTACCATCATGATTAGCTTTTTTTCTCCTCCTCTGTCTGTGTTAACACAACTAACTACAACAAATTATGTTGTAAATTAAAGACCTTCAATGCTAATTTGCCTTTATGTGTTATTGTATTGTAAAAAGTGAAAACACAGAATGGGCTCAGAGAAGAATTTCTTAATATGTTGTCACTTGGTGACAATATAAATTATGCATTCAAATTCACCTAAGTGAACCCCGAAGAAAACAAAAACAACAAGTGTGGCTATTTGACATTTAAAACACACTTCTAGTCGCTGAAACTGTGCCGTAGTTTCTTGTCATTTCAGTCTCATTATCACATCGCCTCAGAAGCTCAACACTGCTTACTACCACATCTGCACCACAGCCTGATTTGAACTGAATTGAATTCCCTCCTCTCCCTGATAGTGAAAGTGTGATACATCTATTCATTTCTTCCAGACTTGATTATTGTAATTTTCTCATATCCTTTCAACCTCACTCATCCGCCAAAAGCCTACAACTTGTTCAGAACGCTGCTGTTAAAATGCAAACCATTTCTTGGAAATCTGAAGCCATCACACTGGTCCTCATCTTCCTACACTGGTTGCCCATACACGCCAGAGCCAATTTTAAAGTATTACCCTGACCTACAAAACTCTGCTTGGAATAGCTCTGCCTCTCAGCTCTCATTAAATCTATACTGTACACCTCTATGCACAGGTTCTCTTGACTCCAGTCACTTATCCATTTCAAAGTATTTCCCTCCCATGGTGCTTATCTTGGGAACAGTCTCCCCAACTTCATTAAAACAGCTCCTTCATTGGTCCTTTGTGGTTGGCTGTGTATGTTTTAACCCTCAATCTTTTCTGCTTCTGTTGTATTGTTTTCAGTCGAATTGTTTGTTTTAGATTGTTTTTTTTAATTTATTATTATTGTTTGTTAGTTTCTATCTGACACAAAATGGATACTAAAGTTTTTTGGACTTTTACTTTTAATGATGAGAACAAGTTGTGAAAACAACATTGGCATATCATAAACTTCTGATGAAACAGTTGCTTATTTACACATCAAGCAGTCACGGAGCAACATTAGCATTCATTTGGAGTCGTGTTTCTGACCACCTGGTGAATGTCAGCCCAATATTAACTCTTCCTTCAGCTCTGATTTGTTCTCTACAAACTCCCGAGGGAAATATCTGATTCTATGCTTTCCACCATGTTCAACAGCAAGTCGCTAACTTTGTCTGTCTACTGTTTGGTGTTAGACAGGTATTGACAGTGATTTTTAGAACCTTTTCACTTAAGACAGTTTCCGCCAAACAACAATGCTATGAGAGAGATGAGAGAGGATCGATGAACTGAAATCAACCTCCGTAACGCTGATGGGAGCAGCAGATTCAAGTGATAATTCTCTGCAGGTTCATCACTACGAGCGACGCCTTTCACATTGTCATGTATCTATAAAGGTTCTCACTCATCCATGTCATGGTACTTTGAAGTGCTTTACACAGACAACTGGACTTGCTTTAGGTTCTAGAAAATTTTTCATCTTTCATCCAAGAGATCGTTGTTGTCACATTGTTTTCCATTGTCATTTTATGCATTGTTATTGTAATTTGATGCATTGGTACGATTAAAATATGGATTATAGCCGCTTTAAATAGGCTTAACAGGAAATTATATCCTTGTGATCATTACATACTTGTCCTATTTGTCTTGATTTAATTTATTTCAAGACTTTACTGGTAACTTTTTGGGGTACAGTGGTATCAGGCTCCTATCTGCATAAAGTTGTCTTAAATGCCTTGAGCAAAGTCCTCAAGCAGAGTAATGCTGTTTTTTTCCAAGGTCTCAAGACTCATCCGTCTACTTCTCTGCCTCTAAGCCTCTCTCTCTCTCTCTCTCTCTCTCTCTCTCTCTCTCTCTCTCTCTCTC
>JBBMOE010000020.1:3288263-3331707 GCA_037975065.1 Chaetodon trifasciatus | reverse complement strand
ATATATATATATATATATATGACTCAACTTTCCTTCTCAGCTTTTTCTCTCCCTCTCACCAAAGTATTCAGGGGTAAACCAAACACCCTGATAACTGCAGTGACTGAAATTGATGTGACACGTTTCAAATTTTCTCCAGTCCTTTAATACAGCATCTCCCCTCCCCTTCCCCACCCTCTCTCTTTTCAATATCCCGCTCTCTCACTCCTTCTGACTCTCTTTCTGGGAGGTGAGCAATTCTAAAGCTAGCAAAGTGATTCCATTCTGCAGGCTAGTTATTAAATTTGTTTGCAAATCTCTGCCCTCCTCGCCACCCACCACCCCTCCCTGGATGTCTTCCTCCTCTCATCCATCTCTTCATCCCTCCCTACTCTTGGCCCTCCGCCACAGTCCCGACTGTCATCAACATTCAGACCCATAAAACCTACAACGGCAATGAGAAATAGAGAGAAATAGAGTGAGGCAGGCCAATGGAGAGACAAAGAAAGAGGGATCATAAGCCAAAAGAGAGAGTAACAGATTATTTCCTAGAAAAATAGCCCTCTACTATATTCTAAAACATGGAGCACTCTTTAATAATCTCTTTTATTACAGCAATTTGTTACCGAGCCCCTTGTCTGCACTGGGATGGTGGAAGTGAGGGACAGAGGATGGGGAAAGAGAGCAAAGGAGAGAGTTGACTGGTGAAAGCCAGGCATGATAGCATTAATGAAGATGGCTGGCTGAGGCTGGCACATCTCATATATCTAATAGGTACACTGCTAGATGAATATTTATACTGACGACAGAGTGGAGAGCAGAGAAGAGAAGTGTCACAGCCTGTCACATGTGCCAAAGGCAACCAGGACAGAAATAGACAAACAAATAGCATCTTGAATCCTCAAAACAATCCAGGGGAACCACATTCTGCAACTTCTGACTGAGATATGTGCACAGCACATGACACGGGTTCATGCATTTGTGCATAAGGGAAATCATAATGTAATGGTCGACCTAATAATATCTCCACAGCTGCATGCCTGCTTAGGCACGGATCAGGGGATGGCAACAGCCACCACACAAAAACAAGTCCACACCACTGATGATGACAATTGGAATACAGCTGTATGAACACAATATGCCAACAAGTATCTGTGTGATTATATGCACAGTGCAAAAAAGGAAGACACTTAAGACTCTTTTACCATTTTTGAAATGTCTTTAAGGAAGTTGTGACCGAAGGTGAAACACTGAAAGGTGTTGAAGTGACATTTCAAATAGAATCCAGAAAATCGAGAGTTGAGTAAAAATGTATTAGTTGAAAGTCATGAAAGGAGTTGAAGTTCAAGCACAAACAGTATCTGAAATGGGTTAGGGTTATTCTTTTATAAGTGAAGTAGTGTAGTACATAACTTATGTATGTAAGCAATATGTGTCACTAACAAAGTTATTTAGGCTGAACCATGACCTTTTCCCTGAACTAAGCAAGTTCTATCTAAGTTGGTTCCTAAACTGAACTGAAGTGTTTCGCAAAATTTTTTTGAAGGTGTACCCAGACGTTGCTAACTGAAAGTGGTATATTTCTTATCGCTAAGTAGACTGCGGAGCCCTGCACCTTACAATATGTCACAGAAGGTGTACCCAAAGACTTAAAAGGCGACACCAAGGGGTCCTGACCAAGAATCCACATGTGATGAGATATGAGTTAGAATGTGTTTCTTTCAAGTAACATCTGTTCATTTTCTCTCTAGAATCCATCTAGTTGGCAGGGGTTGATCCAGGTGGTTAGATACTTTATTTAATTGCAGAATATTAGAAGTTTAGGGCTTCTTTGTGTGACTCTGTGAGTGTGAGGGGAAATGATGGTGATGTAGAACACTGTATGTCAACTGTGTTGCACATTGCTTGTTGGAGGTGTGCAAAACACCACCCCTAAGAAAACAGTAGGAGTCTAACAGTAAATATAGCAAAGCATTCAAGCCTGCCCCTACTGAAAAATAACTAAATGGAAATAAAAATATGAAACTATATAAAAGCTCAAAAATAATGAAAACTGCATCGACCCTACACAGAATCATTACTGCATCCTCCTTCGGACTCAGTGTTTGTTTTGGTTTTCACAGATACAATTACTGAATGCTATATAAACACATTACTTACTTGAGCCTAATTATCATTACAGTCTAGAGGATCACTGTTTATTCCCATACAACATAATAATTATTTGTGTGGTTGAAACATTAGTCCTTATTTGTGCACTTCTATATCCAATTACATAACAGCATTGAGCAGAAGTGACTCGGTTATGCACTGTAGTCAGTGAATGAAGCACTCATTTGATGAAGCCATGCACATGAGGTTAAATGCTGATTTTCAGGATTAATTTGAGGGAGGAAAAACATTTTCTTGACATCATAAACATTCAAAAAGTACCCATCGTTTGAACCACTATTTTTCAAAGAAAGGGTTAAAAGGTGGCCTGCAATTTAGAAATGAAAGGTGGCTCTGGGGGTCAAAAGAATGCCATGTTCTCCGCTGTAGTTTTTACGGTAAGATGAAATGAAGCCTGAGCCACAGGCATGTCGGTTTTCAGCCCTGCTGTCAGCCCTGCCAGGATGAGAGGATTGACAAATAAAGGCAAAAAGGGAGTGCAGGAGGGGGAGAAGGAGAAGGTGAGATATATGAGAGAGGTGTGCTAAACCACTTTTCTCGCCTCAAATCAAAAGCAGAGTGGTTTTCCTATCTGGCTGTTAGAGGTAAGATATGAGCCAGGCGCTGCACTCTGACAGGGTAATGCACCTGGCTACCAAGAAACACACACATACACAAGCACAAATGTACACAAGCACACAAGTGTGTACAAGGGACACAGGCAAGTGAATACACACGTACATCCACCTACAGCACAGCATAGAGATAGGTCCACTGAAAGAAACACACACAAAGATGCGCACGTACCCAGCAAAACTAAAAGTGGTAGTTTCAAGTGATGACAGGTTAATACACATAGGACAGTCATAGTTAAGATAAATAAAGCTCAACAATTTTCCTATTGTGTAAACTGTGTGTGTGTGTTCAGAGAGTGTGCACACTGGTGTACTTGTATCAACCATACAAGGAAACTCAGCAACTATGTGTGATGTGTTTGGGTTCATCCCTGCATGGCTGTTCATTCTGTGTGTATGACACAGGCAGAAGCTGGGAGGCGCAGACACACTCGCTCATGAAGCAGGTAAAATATCTTGACTGGGCTTTGATTAATTCCCCTGGAGTTTAGAAAGACAAGAAACTGCTGAGTACGAGAAAAAAGGTGAGAGGAGAGATGAAGAAAGAGGTGGAAGAGGTATGGTCATGTCATTCGCCTCCAACCTCATGCCTACTCCACATCTTTTGGATTTGGGCCATACATTCCCCCTCCCCCCACCTCTCTCTCCTCCACTACTATTCCACTCTATCACATCACACCTTCAGTGTAGTTTTATAAAATTTAAAGAAAGAAAAAAAAAAAACATCTTAACTGCAATGCTAACATATTGCAAAATACTAAATTTGAGTAGTAATCCGCAGAGATGATGCACATTTTACATATATTAATAGTATTTCCTTATGCATTTTCTTATGCCTATATTTAACTTATACTTATCATATATTTAAATTCGTGCCCCACCCAAACTCTACTGTGTGTGTCTTTTCAGTGTCAGCTACTCACATATGTAGGTGAAAGGTGCTTAGCATCCTCTTTCATAAAGCCAGCAGGTGTGAGACAGATTGAATCAAAAAATGATTCAGTTTTTTTTGCCTTGTTTTTAACCTCCAAACTGTGATTGCACCATATTTATCATTGTTGACTTGACCATGGAATGAGAACATGTTTTCATGCCTAGGCGAGGCAAAACGGGATAAGGTGGAACGGCGGGTCTATTAGACGTTTTGCTATGAGGCCAGCTTGGCTGCAGGATAATCTACTTACCTGCTGTCCATCCACAGACTCAGTATGTTAATTTTTAAGCCAAAATATGATTTGATATTCAACCATTGTCAGACATTGGGAGCTTCTAAGAGAATGATAGCAGGAGACAGAAGCAGATTTGATAATACTGGATGTTTTTAAAATGTAGGTTTTATCATAAAGTGGGTATGCCCCGGTTCATTAGATGGCTGTATGCCTCATCTGAATCATGATCTGAATGCCGTAACGTTCTCCTAATACAGAATCGACTTTAAAGCAGCTGAAAATGATTGCATGTAAAGTTCTTGTCCCAAAAATATGTGAGAGAGGAGGTCAGAGTGAATGGTTGGGTAGAAAGGAGATGTCACTTTGATACAAGAGGCGAAGTCAGTTTCCTTTAACCATGACTGATCTTTTCCTAACCTTAACCAAGCACCTTTTCTACCTAAACCATTTCTTAACATGTACATGTACATTTACAGGTCATCCCACTGCAACTGCATTTTTCTCTTAACCTTAAGCAAACAATAATACAATGTAAAAAGCTGTTTTGGTGTCCTAAACCACCTTACTTTAATAGGCATTAAGCATTAGGGTGATGCTCCGAAAATTCTGTCATTATAAGACCACCCACTGGGGTCATTGTACAGTAGGAGGCACTGATAGACCACCTAATTTCTTGTTAAGGTACAAGGACCAATTAACAAAAACTGGTCCTTGTACCTGTTTGTTCGGTAGAGGACTGAACTAAACAGTGTTCTTGCATGATCAGAGCAAAAAATGGGTGAAAAATTATAAACTAACCTTTGTTTTTCATTAGATATTCAAGGGCAGACATATCCATTTATCATTTTTGTATTTATCAGAATTACAGTCTGTACTTTAAAGTCCTTGAACTTTTGATTTGACTATTTGTAATAAATATACATGTTTTCAATGTGGGTTCACACAGAGGTCAACCACTATCACAGCTTTTCATGAACTGCTGGAGCTGAGGATGTTTTTCTCTTAAATTCTAGTATTATAAGTCTGTCTAAAAGCCTAAGGACCTGAGAGTTTTATTCCAGAGTGAGAAATTCATCATTTAAAAAAACAAAAGGACTTCCACCTTCCCACAGGGACTGTTGGCACGTCAGAGACTTGACACCAGAGTAACACTATGGGGTACATGCTTAAACAATTATTCATTCTTTTTAGGACAGAAAAATGTATGTTTTGCATCGCAGTGGGTTTGCAGATGACGTGCTGGTTTGAAATGAAAGCCTTCATTTAGACTCACAGAGGCAGACTTGAGACTGTGCTACTGGCCCTTTCTGTCAAGCACAAGGATGAGAGTGTTCAGTATAGTGTGGAACAGTGGCATCAGCACCGTTAACAGGTTTCTGACCTGACGATATGAACCCAACATGAACTGTGAATGTGCATTCTGAATGTCTCCATCAGCGTCCTTCTGTCTTCATTCCATGTTTCAGCATGTACAAGTTCATTCATGAATGAAATTACTTCAGGGTCTTTTATTCTTTTATCCTTCTGTATATTTCACAAGCATATGTGTGATGACTGTGTGTTTTTTTCTCTTGCTAAGCCACTAGCTCTGATTCCTTCCTTCTCTACGGTCTGTGGCCCAAAAGCAGCAGTGCTGCAATTATTGATGAGGTTCGCTTATCAATAATTCATCCATACATCTGATTAGCCAATAGGATTGATGATGGAGCTCTGCACTGAATCCTCACACATCAATCCTTGACTAGGCCCTGGGTTGTTGTTATCTCTCCCTCCCATGTCTTTTTGCCTTTTCTGTCTTTGTCTCTGTCATTCTGTCCATTGCTCTTGCTGCCTTTCTTTGCTTTTCCCTCATTTGCATATTTCTTTACCTCTCTCACTCTGTCTCTCCCCCTCCAACCTCTTCCCTCCTATCTATCCAATCACTCTACATTACAGATATCCAACTCCCTCACTTTATTGTCTTTGCAAGTCATTGATACACATGTAACTGGCTGCCACATTGTCAAGAGAGTGTCCCACCGACATCATCTGGTGGCAAATGTCACTCTGGCCAGAAGACATGCAGGAACAACAGGAGAATGAAGGTGAGACTGCAGGAGTGAGTTATACTGTGTGTGTTTGTGTCACAGGAGAGACTGAAGGATGGGGAAAGTGAAAGAGACTGAGTCAGTGGGTATTCGGATGGAACAGAGAGCCTTTTCCAGGACAGCAGAGATCGATACCCACGCTGCCTGCGCTCACAACCCCCATGAGCACAGTAGAGGTCCAAGAAATAAAGTGTGTGTAAATTTGTGCATGGGTGAACCCATGGGTGAGCCATCCCCCTCCCTGCCTCCAGTCTGTTTTTGTGTGTATTTGAGGTTGTGCGAGCCAGTGTGTTTGTCTGTATTGCTGTCTGCTGGGCAGTTCAGAAGACCAAGCGACAGAGAACGGAGGGAAGCGAACTTGCCAGCAAAGAGCCAAAGTGTTAATTACTTATCGATCCAATTTGGCAGATGACTCCCTAAAAATGTGGAGGGCAGCTCAGTGCTGAGCTCAAAAGGAGAGAGAGGAGACAATCTACTGTTCAAAAGTCCCTCAGACTCCCATCTCTGCCTCACTAAATGTTTACTACCAATTCCTGGCCTTTGAGCCATGCCTGGCTGCACAACTTATCACTTCCCGGCTATCTGACTCCTCTCTTCTCTCTGTTTTACTCTCATTCCACATTGCCTGCTTTCATTCTATCCTTCACATCTCATCTATGTCCTCTCACCTCTCACTTTTTCTCTCTGCTCGGCATTCCCTGCCCTCCCCGGGATATTCAGTGAATCAGCATCTCCATCAGTGTCCCTTATGCTGTAACATTTGTGTCTTAAATCTCTCTGTCTTGTTTTCATCCTTGTTGCTGTACTCTCCCTATTTTCTCCATCATCTGTCTCTGTTTATGTCTTGTTCTCTCTCTTCCCATTAGTTTTGCTTTTCATTTTGGTACCCAACCACTCCTTTAACTAAATCCTCTGCCTGCAAGAAATAGCTTTCCACTGTAAAGGTTGGATAAAGTAGCACCCTGCTGTGGACTGTTTGAATAACATCTTCTGCCCCACAGCTGAAACTGTTTTTCCAGGAATACTGTATAAGCCATGACAGACTAAAAATGTAATTGCACACTCAAATTGTAGCCTAAAACCTCACTGTAACATTAAAGTGAATCATTTTGTCTTAGTGTGTATTTAGAAACAAAGCTTTTGTGTAGAACAGGATTTTTAATTGACATCAGACCCAATAGTTTTCTATTATTCTCCTCAATAACCCCTGTAACATATTTACATTTTGTTGAAGTTTGGTGCAGAAAGTGTTGTGCAAACATCTTTGATTTTAAGTAATGAAACAAGGAGCTTAACTAATATTAATACATGCAAAATCAATTTTTACCTTTGGGTAGTGACTCCATGAGCAAAAGTGCAAAAGAAAACAAAGAACAATAACTTTGATGAACACTGTGAGCTGGAGTCATAGATCATAAGAAAATCATTATGCTGTTCTTTCATTTAAACACTACACACACACACACACACACACACACACACACACACACCAGCACAAAACAAGATAGAGGGTTTACAATATGTATAAACTCTTTCCCTGAAGCTGCACTTAGGCACAGAGGTGCTTTGAGCTAAATACTAACCTTAGCACGCCAAAACCATTTGCTATATAACACTACGCACAAAGCACAGCTAAGGCTGATAGGGGTGTTATTAGTTTTGCAGGTATTTGGTCATAAACGAAAGCATTGGACGAATCAAATTTTTAACCTAATGATAGTACGATAGCAGAAAAGTGAAAAACAATTGTCCAGACATCTGAACCTAAAACGTCAGCCTCATAGTGACACCAGAGGAGAAGTCAGGGATCACCAAAGTCACGAGGATTCATCCACAGGCAACCATGAATACACTCATTCAAAGCTCTGGGCACAAGTTTTCCTTTTCTGCTGTCAAAAACCGAAACTGTCACACTTTAGCTTTTTTTTTTAGATATCAAGTATCTAAAGTCCAAGGGTCTCCAAACGTCTCCAAGTTCTCTAATTATTCTATTTCTAACAACTTGAATACATGCCCAGAGAGGCAAACAAAATAATTACATGCTAGATGTCTGCCTGTTTATTGTAAACAAAGAGCACAATGATATAAACGCTATGTAAAAATTGCATCAATTAAATCAGCACAGATAGTAATAATGTTGGATATTAAGTGTGAAATGGGATCCAAGCCATCAGTAAACATGCCCTGCCCCCTGCTGCTGAGTCAGCACAAGTCATGTCGTGTGAAACTGCCACTGCTTGCTCACTAATGCTTAAAGTCTGTTCAGAAAATATGTTGCTTTGTGTTTTTTTTTTCTTTGAAAAGATAGCTCTCCAAATTCTCTTTTCATAATAATTGACATAATCATCTCCAAATAAGTGCAAAATAAATGTGAGATTTTTTTCAAGGCAATCACATTTTTGATGCACGATTAAAGTTTTTTTCTTCTTTTTTTGCATGTGCTACATTGCAAGATCATAATGATTGACAATTTGAGATGAAAGTGTGTCACACTGTCCAACTCTACTCCCCCTGTTAAGCTTACTCCTGCTATTTCAGGGCAGATTATAACGAGGACTCATGCATTTGATCATACAACTCCAGCCTGGGCCTCCTTGCACTGCTTTTCCATTCATGCTAGCATTGATTTAAGAACTCTTTTCCTTTTGTAAGAAACATTACATGGTGTTGCTCCACTCTACTTAATGCAGCTCTTGACCCCCTACATGCTTTAAGATCTCAGCAGGCAAGCCTCTACGCTACCCCAAGAACTAACAACATCATGATGAACTAGAGCCAAATTCTACTGGGTTCTCCTACTGCTTTTTGGAGCAATGTTTGTATTGCATTACTATACTTATAAAAAATGTGCCCCTGTGATGAAGCCAACAGTATAAGTGCAACATCCATCCTTACTAAAATATTATGAAAGCTATAAGTGCAAAACATTTTTCCCCATGCTTGACCATGCCGAAAAGATGGACAGAGATAGATGAAAGCCTGTAGTGTAAAATGAAATCCTCATGCATCAAACATGAATCTTTTTAACGTTATGAGGGAGAAAGATATAGAGGGATGCTGGGTGCTGTGTCCAAAACAGTTGGCACCCAGACCCTATCCATCACATCATATTAAAGGTAATGTAACACCCTCCTGTTTTCTACTTGGTGTTGCGATGAAATGTTTTCTAGAAATCTTCAACAAGCCTTTGATGAAATAGTAATTATACAAGATGAGAGCACATCGAAATTTTCAGGCCACCGCAGTGCATTTTCAAGGGTTTTAATAAGACAAAGGCTGTGCTATCGAAGTGGCCTCGGCAACGATTACCTTAGTAAAACTTTTCCTGGGCAATAATTCTACTTAATTTGTCCAGCCGAAAAAGAAGATCTGCCAACTGCTCTCCAGGGTGATTAGGACCATATGTTGTCTGTAACAACAAGTGAATACTGATAACTAAACAAGCCTGACAATGCAATTTTTGATGGAGATTAGGCAGCTGCAGAGTCACAAAAAAATATTAAAAAGCACCCTCATAATTAGAACACATCTATAATCGAGCAGTATGCAGAATATGCTTAAGTTTAAGCGGAGTGGATATTTGCTTTACACACATCAGGGGGCTAGAACCATGGTGGGCTCACAGCTTGTTTCTGCTGCTGTGTCATCAAAAAAAGTGGTTATATCATAATGCTACATAGCTAGCTTTGTGAGTCTGCATGTGGCTGCGTGTTTGTGTTGTGTGAGCCTTAGTTTGGTGGACAGCAAAGCCCATTGATTGTGTTAACATAAAGATTTCCCACATTGTGCTGTGAACACATTTAATGATTCACACGATGCGAACTTCCCTTTTGTCCCAATCAATATGACCACAATGTGACTGTGGAAACAAGTTTACGTCCTCACAACATTAGTAATACACACACGCACAAATTTGCAGCCTCAACTGTCCGTGAGCAAGTCACAGCCATATCAGTTTTGGATGGACTGTCTGGCTGGAGGATTTGGATGGATTTCAGCACTGGACACACATAGAAATGTGTTTCTGCCTGAAAAGTCAAAGGCATAAAAAGTGACACCCATACATTTTTTAATGAACGTGACGTACTTATATTTCTGTACACTGCATCTGCTCTGCCGATGCCTCTGACGCAGTAGCACAGCATGCATGCTTCCCCAGCACAGACCAGTTCAACTTCTAAAAAGCCCATTGCAGAGAAAGACTGTGCAGTTGATGGACTGCCTTTTCAGTATTTACTTTTCTTGTCTGAGTTCTGTGACACCAGCTTAACTTTCTGACCCCCAACTAAAACCTCCATATCCTGGTCTTCTGAATCTTATACCCTACGACTCTCTCACTTCTCCCTCTGTCTCTCACTCAGTCTCTCTCTCTGTCCAGATGGAAGTTGAAATGAATCTAAATTAATGAATATCATTACAGCCTCTTAAATAGCCGCGCTGTATTACTAACCCTTCTCGGCTTTATCTCCCTCCACACATGGGTCCCAGACAACCAAACCTTTCTGGGAGATACAGATAGAAAAGGCGAACTACTGTTTTATTTTTTTCCCCTTCAAATGGAAGGAAATGCTCACTCTTTCTTTCAGCAGGGGAGCGAGGCATGCCATAATGAGTTTTGTGCTTAACGAGGGCAGTCTAATGCCTGCCGACATGTTTTTACTGCCGATATCAGTGTCCTACAGTCTGTTCACTTTTAGGCAACATGAGCCACCCAATGAACAACATTTTATATTGTTTTAAAAATGAGTTTGATATTATGTGTGAGTGTTTTCCTGTTTTTTATTTTTCCCTACGGGGATAGTTAAATTATGAATTAAACGGCCTTTCATTGAAGATTTATTTCCTACTTGTTTTCCTGTAGAGTATCAAGCAGCAGTGCGCTCTTCATCTTCTTCTAAAAAAAACAAACATCCGTCTAAATAACTAAATAGCGAAAATTGGCTGCGAAAATTGGAGTCCTGTAACTCCTCCAGAAAGTTAATGAGCGATTGAGTGATTACATCTGTTTATTTGAGGACGAGACAATGAGTAATATTCAAATTAAAACGGAGAAATTTAGAGAAGTGCTTGAAATGTAAAACACAAACTCTGCTTGTGTACACACTATAGTGCAAGTGGATAGCTTATGATCAGTGGAGTGTCATCAGATATCTGAATATTTCTTTTTAGATATTTTTAGCGATCGAGACAAACCCCCCCCACCCCCCAAAGTGCTGCTCAGCTCATTCTTTCTGACATCAATGAAAAACCATTTTGAAATCTCTGCTTTTAAAATACAGCATGTAGGATTTTATCTTCCAACTGAAACCACATCATTCAAAAACGTGCTAGAAAAAAAAAAAATCTGCAAGGCCTTGCCTCGAGCTATACTGCAGACATTTTACTCATACGAGCTGGTGTGTAGCCTTAGATCCTCTGGCTGTGACCTTCCTGATGTTCCAAATTCTTCCAACAGAGACCGGGCTTTTGCCTTCAGCGGCTTGAGGCTTTCAAACACCTCTCCCGAGGAGCTCAAGCCAACTGAAATCAATATCTTTTTTTAAACCCACTGTGAAGCTTATTTTTGTCGGTTGAAGGATATGTCTTTTATCATGGCAGGTTTGTTGAAATATACATACATGTTTACTTGTGTTTTTTTTCTTTTTCATCAGCGTGCATAGAGATGAAAGACAAATGTATCTAGGCGGTAAATACTGTAAAAATAAGCAACATGTCCTTAGTTTACAGATAGTATTTGTACAATTCTACTGCAATTGGTGCGCATAGTGCATCAGAAATGCAAAGCTACACTGCCAGCATCATGCAGCACACTGTTTGATTAGCATTTATTTGAATGAAGAATGAGTGATCTGTGAGTGTCTTCATTTTAGCCTGTGATAAAATGGCAACCTGTTGGAGGTGCTTCCCTGCCTTTTGCCAATTGCTTCATAACAGCGGCAGATAAGTGCAATGAATAGAAATTCAAGAATTGAAGAATCATTCTGAGGTTGGAAATTTGTCTTCAGCAGGTATTCAAATTATGTCAGAAAAAAATGCTTCTGGCACACACACACACACACACACACACACACACACACACACACACACACNATAAGAGTATTAAAATGATAATTAATGGGACATTTAGAATAGATAAAAATGTGCGATTAATTTGCGATTAATCGCGAGTTAATGACATTCATGAGATTTATCGCGATTCAATATTTTAATCGATTGACAGCACTAATATATATAGTGCTGTAATCTGTAACAAAATCGCTTGTGTTTTCCTTTTTAATTCACAAGTCCACTACTGTCCATCTATTTTCACTATCTTTGACAACAGATGAATGTTTTACCTAGACCCTATATAAGATAAGAAACTGGCATGTATTGTTAAATGACTGATAATGATACAAACTAATATTAGGATTAACTAATGCTGATATAACTAGCTTTAATAATGTCTTATGTCTTGAAGTGGCCAGGTTCAGTAGAGCGAGCAGAAGCGTGATGACCTTTAGATTTTTCTTTGCTTTTTTTAAAGTGCATGAATAATTGGACTTGCGTTAGTGCATGTGTAGCCGTGTGTTTTGTCTTCTTTGCTCCTGATCAATGCTCCCCTGCCGGAGTTTCAGCTGTCTTGTAATTACACGACTGTCTGCGATGTCTGAGTGTTTAAAAGATCAAACACTGTCTCAATCCTCTCACACGGCACTGATCTAAGAAGAGTCAGACGTCGCTCTAAAAGGTCACTTGCTGTGTTCTGCTGCCACACAACAAATTTTTCTGTTTTTTTGTGGGTTTTCTTTTCTCTGTTCTATGCCTTACTTTTCATGTGTGTGGAATGAGTCAGTAAAATGTCACTAGTTCTCAGAAGTGATTATTGAGCAGCAGACAGTGGGTGGAATAAGTCAAGGAGGTGAGAAACATGCAAGCAAGCAAACAAGAAAGAACAAAAGGAAAGGGAAGAATGTTGAAAGAAATAGTCGCAAAAAGAAAAAAAATGCAGAGATTGATATAGAATTGGTAATTATCAGCAATTAATTTGTATATATCCCTTGCTCTGTGTGTATAAATAATGTTGTGGGGACATAAATCTGTTTATATAGTCACATTATGGACACACAGATGGGGACAGTTTGCATAATGTAAACCATTCAAATTTAGAGTGAAGATTTGGGTTAACGTTAGAGTAAGTCTCCAGGAAATTAATGTAAATCAATGTACTGTCCTCTGAAGTGATGGAAACTCAATGCAGCAACTGTTGGTAGGTGGAACAGCATATGGCTATTATGTAAGAATGGCTTTAACACAGGTGGAAGCGATTATGTATGAATCTTTATGTATCTCCATGTATCTTTCAATGTATGCAAGAAATTAAATTTCAAAAAAGAGAGTAAAGCAAGTTCAATGTAATGCACACTGAATCTGTTTCTATCTTGGTCATGTTGACTGGCAGTGTTTGGCAAGTTACTTAAAAAATGTAATCTATTACATGACTAGCTACTTTGGCTTGAAAGTTATATGGTACTTTGCAATATTATTGTAGAGTCATATGTTAATGATTACACAACTTTTGCATGACTATATAGTTATGTTTATATTATGGTCTGTAATAATGCTACTATAGCCTAATGTCAGCCTGCCTTATGATCGGTTTAGACAGGAATTTTGCTGACAAGCTGTATCAGACATGTTTTTCCTTCTTGTGTGTCTCACACAACAGATAAGATCTCATTTTAATTTTAATCTGTGCAGCTGTCTGTACTGGCTCCATGCAGGCTCATGTCTCAGCTGCTCTATGGACAAAGCCAGCCAGCCAGCCAGCCACACACACACACACACACACACACACACACACACACACACACACACACACACACACACACACACACACACACACAGAGTCATGTTTCCATGTTTACATAGACTTACATTCATTTCCTTAAGACTTCTAACCACTAGTTGCCTAATCCTAACCTAAACCTAGACCTAAGCTTAACCTAAATCCAAGTTTAGCTCAAGTCTTCACCATAAAATTTAATGGTTTACATTAGGGGACCTGCATTTTGTGAAAGCCAAGTCCCCACGATGTGACTGTGTAAATATATTTGTCCCCTAAATGTGAGCATTATACATCCGCACACATACACACACAGGTACACACACTCAAGAAAGCATGCACCACACACACGACCAAGCCCACACATTCACACTGCAACTGCAACATCTCCCTTTCCCACACTCTCACGTATCCCACTTCTTCCCACATGGAAACCAAACATTACAACAAAATTACATGAGTTACACGAACAAGCACAATATCGTGTCCAGCCACAACGTGACTTCATACTGTATTAATCTGTTCTCATGTCTTTGGTCTATGAATAGGGCTTCTCTGCTTCTCTTCTCTTGCTTACATAATGCTGAGGAAGCAGCACAATGAGGAAGTGACTAACCGTGAACGAGGCACTGATGAGGATAAGAATACTGAACCTGAGAAAAAGTTGAAAAAGCCAGTATGATTCAGCCTTTAGTCATTCAGAAGAATCAACAGAGAGCGCTAAAGGCCCTAAGGAATGGCACATAGAAGTGGAAATTACATTGTCCCTACTAGCAGGACAATACCATTGGTTTTGTGCTTCTGAAGCCCTTACAAGTCACAAAAAAACAGCAGCTCCCATGTTAACGTCTGTTATTGAGCCATCCGTTTACCCCAACCCATGTGGACTTTGTCACTCCATAATAACATCACCTGACTTTCTCCTTTGCTCCCATCATATGTCTTTTGGGGCACTGGCTGAAAGTACTAATGCTGTCATTCTTCCTGGGTACACAGTCTACCATCATGCCTAGAGGTATGGCACGGTAACATATTAGCCGTATGTGTGCGCAAAACCTTTGTAGAGTGTAAAGTTAATCCAGCCTGGAACCACAGACACCCTCATCAAGGACCAAGGAAGACCTCGTGTGGCTCCTCATTCTAAAGGAAGAAAAGACAAACAAAAACAACGCCAGCTCTGTGCCCCAAGACACATGAAAATCAACACTGTGCCACAAATGTAATAAGCTTTTCTGAACGCCATCACTCTCACATGCTGTTACTCATGTCCGTGAACATCAAAGCACCCTTCCACACACTCCCACGCCCGCCCATACCCAAATGCATGTGTAGATTTACAATTTGGAGAATGTGGTACACACACTGTAGAGCACGAGTGCATGGCAGGGCATATTTTTACTGAAATATTGCATGGAAGTTCCATTATTTATAGAAGTGGTGTAATGCACAATTTAACCCCCTTAAGTGTGTCAAATATGTACATGGCATTGCATTGTGCTTATATTATACTGTACTGAAATATAAGAACATGTATTTACAGTAATGATAATGTAATGCTCCAGTCTTATTTCAATTCAATTTCAGTTTTGACCAGAGCATTTTATTAGCTGTTTAAATGTGGGCATATTCCAGTGACAATCATTTAAAAGAACTGGTTTGGTCAGGGTTAGAGGATTGTTGTGGAAAAGCGGCTCACCTGCTCTCCGTCAACATTGTGTGAGGCTAAGATAATAATGCAGTTTATCAGTTCATCTGCTCAAAACATATGCGTGAATGCAGTGTGTGTGTTCTCATTACTTCTCAGGTATCTTGACAAAACTTCACAAAAAAATCAATCTCCCAATCTCCATTTGGTTTTTGGCAGCTGGCCTAGTTCATGTCAGATTGTCTATTTTTCGACTTTCCATTATTCACTTCTCCACGCACACCCCGTCTTATCTGTCTTGCTCCTGTTATTTTCGTGCACTCCTTTCCTGTTCTTTCTTCAGTCAATAATAAGTGAAGCAGAAATTTGGTTAGTGCCATGAGGCTGGATGTAATCCAATAACGGGAAAACACCCACATATGCCTCAGACTCTGTGAGGTTCACACACTTCCCCCACACACACACACACGCACGCACGCACGCACGCACGCACGCACGCACGCACGCACGCACGCACGCACGCACGCACGCACACAGGCACATGAATACAGACAACACTTTGCCTTTGACTTTACTTACATTTTCCAGGACATACCTCTCATTTAGTTCGATCCCAGAGGCAGTTGGGTTGCATTATATTGGCACCCAAACATCAGTTTCACTACCTGTGTATTTTATTACTCTTTTGTTAAGTGACTGTTCTACTTCATGCAGTCAACTGGATTGTAGTCAGAACACCTTAAGACAGCTATGATCCAGTCTTACATCCACACACATACAGACACGCATAGCAAACATATTTTATTGAATATACTGTGTGTGTGAACTTCCTCACTGATTCAAACCATATAAACACAAAATAATTTGTGCATGAATCCAAAACACACTGTCTGTCTTTACATTGCTGTATGAAATTAAGGGGGACAACTTGAGCAGTATAGTGTGAGTAGACCGGAAACTGGAGTAGGATGTGATAACAGCAAGGTTAATTCTCTCCCTTTTTCTAAAAATAAAACTCTGTTGGTATTAATATTGCTCTTGTGTCTCCATTTGCACTTCTCAAGCCTGTGTTTGAATTTTAGAAAATGTTTCGTGACTCTGAACACTCTCCTGTTGAATCCACAAATCAGGGGTAACACTTGAAGAGCTCTCCATGACTGCATGACCCACACAGAAACATGAGTCATATGGAGGACAAGTGAGCAGCAATGAGAGGAGATCAGAGCAAGCTGTTCACTTACACTGCAGGATTATTTTCCTAGAGAGCCATTCATCACTCCAGATCATCTGCTATGATCTGTTTATGAAGCGCATCTGCTCAGCTGACTATTTATAGGGAGCTACGCATGATAGAACATGCTCACACACACACACGCACACACACACGCACACAGACAGACACACACACACACACACACACACACACACGGAGGACAGCCAAGGTTCCGCTACTTTTTTTTTTTTTTTTTTTTTTTGGTTAAAGAACGTGGAGTGATGCTGCCTGGATAATTTTGGAAAGGTAGTTGCAGAATGAGGGTCAGCAGTTATAGCTAATAGTGCAATAAGGCTACTTTCCCTGTAGAAAACAGCTGTGAAATCAAACTATTTTTTTTACATGGATAGTATTCATTTGTGTAGCATTTAAATATTAAATAATAATTTTATACATATATGAATTCTAAGTATTTTTAGAAAATACAAAAATTCTACAATAATGATTAGTATGAAGAACCATTCTCAATGCTGAGCATTTTTTTAGCCATTTTTAACCTGTGTTAGATCATTGCAACTTTTTCCCAAAGCATATAGTTTTGGCTCATGACTGATGTCCCACCTTTCGAGCAGCCAAAGGTGATCTGACCATGGGCCTAATATTTAGTGTTTAATGGCACTATGATGAGCAATGTAAAAAAGTACTTGCTTTTGAGCAAATAGTCAACTAATGACTTTTATACTTTATATAGTGAGTGAACATTTGTCAATTTCACATTTGTGAAAGAACTGGCTCGGTACTGCACCTAACTTGATTTGCTGTAACCATGATCTTGTCCTAAGCTGAAGCATAATGCAGTTTGCATGTGCACATAATGTGGAGATCAAGAATTTGCATTTATAGTATGAGACATCAGGAACACCCATGCGTTGACTACACAGTACTGACTGGATCATTACAGGTCAGGGAGTCGAAGCCACATGCATGTGCAAAGATACAGTGAGATACAATAAGGTACAATGATGGAGATGTGTTGCATGCACACGATACAATGTGCATATTATAATACACAGGGACAGAACAGCACATGTTTTATACACATGGTAGGACACAGTCATCATTATGTAGCCCCGTGCACTGTATACATTCGATGAGATGCGTGTCTCTGCATAAATACATTTTCTCTGCCTCTCTTTCTCACAAACAGTCAAACACAGATTCATGTATTGCATAAGGCACTGCATTATCAGGATCATGAAGCTGTACTTGTTTTCTCAGTGATAGCTTACCTCTGCTGTGGCTGACAAATAACTGTGGGTATACAGAGATAGGACGAAAGGAAATGTGTCAGAGAAAGACAGCGATGCAGCGCGGCAAGAGAAAGGGAGAGGAGGACGGATGAGAGACAAAAGGCAAGGAGAGGGGATACTGGGATGAGAGAGAAAAGTGGAAGCAACTGAAAGAGAAAGAAAGAAATACAGAGGGCCAGAGGGAGAGGGTAAGCGGGAAACCCAATCTGTGAGTTGATGGGGCTCCTCAGCACAGCGGCAAAATCAATTTGACTGGCGCTGCTCTGCTCTGAATGAGAGGCAAGGATGATGGAGCGAGAGAGAGAAGAAGGGAGAGGGGATGGAGAGCAGGATGGCTGGACAAGGATGGAGCTGTGGAGTCAATAAGAGTGTAGCAGTAAAATGAGAGAAAACGGATGGAGGGAATAAGAAGGAGGAGAGGAGGATGAGGTCGCAGTGGGGACAGCAACTGGAGAGAATGGAGAGGTAACAGTTTGGCAATATGACACATGCAGCCACCTGACAGCTACTTGTGGATATGAATAGAGGGCAACCTCGAGATATACAGTCAATAAAACAATAGAGAAAGGGAAAATGTGCCTTCCCCATGTCAGTGTGTGTAAGCCAGGTGCTGACAAATGCTGTGGGATGGAAAAAGCACATTAAAGTGGGTTTAGTGAATTTGACCACTTAAAATATGTAGTTAACTCTAACACTCTTTCTTCCATTATAAAAGAAGATAAATAAAAAGATAAATAAAAGCAAAGCAATGAATGGCTCTGTGTTACTTAAACCCAATGAAAAGCAACTGTGAACTGCACACCATGTAATGTATTATCCTGCTAAGTCAAAAAGAACTACTGCGTAAACATAAAAAAATGTTACTTGTACACTTCAGCCGCTGACTACTGTAAATGTTTGAAAGGCCTGCTGATGGAAGTTGAATTTAAACGCCCTGTAAGAGCCATGATGGTAAAATAGAGTTTGTTTTTACACCTTATCAATGGCAGTAAACAAACCCATTGCATTCTCTGAGGAGAAGGAAATGATATAGCTGACCATTATTATACTTTGTACCCTCTTTGCCTTAAAGACAATAGATTTACTGGAGTAGCACTTGAGCTGATTAGCTGCTTAGCTTATTAGCTAATTGCCAAGAGAGAGGGACGATGATGCCCGTCAGTTTGCAGGTAGCAGCGTGGCTGGCATCCAGCCATCCTCCACATACAGACTTTGGCCGTACTTGAATAGCACTGTGATCAATGTGACTTTATACTGTAGGTGGACTACAAAACTAATAGGAATGCTTCGTGGGCCTGGGATGGATGCTGCTCTGGTATTATTTTAGGCCTGATGCCCAGTGGTGTGTGATCTGTGAGTGAGCTGCACTACTGTACTACTACTAATAAGGCATAGCATTATAAGTGGAACTGCAGTGCGTGTGTGTCTGTGTGTGACTGTGTGTTTCTGAAGAAGGAACAGAAAAGTGATTAGAAATACAGAAAATTTGGAATATGAGATCTTGTGAAAGAGGCCCATAGGCTTTGAACAATGTCACCCAGGGAACGCTGGCAGAGGAAATCCTCTCTGAAAACATGAAATATCAAGCTGGGAGCTTCTGGAATAATGAACTACTGTGCAAGACACGCTCCGTACAACAACTGTGAGGAACTAGAGTCTTCACACTCATCTCATATTTCTTTGTTTCTTCCTCTTGCATTGTTTCTTTGTACCCAATATCTCGCCTCTCACTTCTCTCTCTCTCTTCAGGAGACGACAGATTTCCCTTGAAAATGGATCAGAGTACAAGATTGGGATCAGCTGTTTAAAGTGACAGAAAAAGAGCTCGACAGAAAAGGTGGAGGACTGGTGGAGGGTGGATGTAGCACCGTTAAATATCTACAAACCATTTACAAACTACCCAAGAGGGCTTCCTATTGTTTAGTATCAATATGTAGTCGACATACAACACAGCAGCAAAAGCTCTTCTCTTACACAATCCACTGAGGGGAGGAGTACCAGGGCTAAATAATAAAATAGTAACATGCAAAATGTCAATATAAACAATATTCAAAATAATTTTATCTTATGCAGTAGTATAGTTCAAATATATCAACTAAGCAGTGTTAATACAGTGACTAGAGTTGCATCCATTTAAAGTAATTGTGTGTGTGTGTGTGTGTGTGTATATGTGTGTGACCAGATATTTATCACGTTGTAGGGACAAAAATCTGTTTACATGGTCACATAGGGTTACTGGTTAGGTAAGGTTAGATTAGGTTTAGGGTTAGGAACAGGCAAATAGTGGTTATGGTTAGGGTTAGGGTTAGGGTTAGGGTAAGGCTCCAGGAAATGAATGTAAGTCTGTGTAATGTCCCCACAAGTGATAAAAACACAACGTGTGTGTGTGTGTGTGTGTGTGTGTGTGTGTGTGTGTGTGTGTGTTCCCTCAGCCACCCTATCCTTATTGTATCATGAACGCTGCTACCTCCAGAATGGAACTCCTTATTTTCTCATTGCTGCTGACAGCCTCAGCCAAGAGGCTGCTATTTTTAAAAAGGAGTGGGTGACTGTGCGAGCTAATAAACGAACACACACACACACACACACACACATACACACACACACACACACATTCCCTTACACAGATACAAGCAAGCAAACTTGATTTGCATAAAAACAGAGATATATGTTCACCATAAGTCAGTCTTACAACAACAGGCACGTTCACAGAGGCACCTTTGACATGCTCACACACCTTTATGCAACAAACAGCCACCCACAATTCAGCACACAGCCACACACATGAACGCACACTCACGGCGACGGGAAACTGCATTTGCATATCTCTGTATCGAGCGCTTCTCTTGGATTGAATAAGTGATCTTCTTTTATTTAAAGCTGTCTATGAATAGTGTTACCATCTGACACCAGCGTACTTCTAGAAATCATTCCTGATCTAATGTAGCGGAAGATGTTACCACATCTGTTCTTGCACATTAAGGGGCGGAGAGGCGGACAGAAAGACAAGAGAGTGGAAGGGAGGCAGGGAGGGAGTGAGAGACTGCAGTTTTTGATGTAACTCCAACATCGCTGCTCTCTCAAGTTATCTTCTTGTCTTCCTTCTACTTCCACATCTCATATTTGTCTAATTGTCCCTCCTCTCACAGTATCCTTATTTTCGTCTCTGTTCATTCGTATTTTCCCCTCTCTGCTGGTTGCCATCTCCCTGATCTCTTTTCCAGCCACCATATTTGATGTGATTGTCTCTGGGTGATGAAAAGTGGACTTGCAGTGACACACATTTCTGTCTCAGGTCAAGTTTCAGTCAGCACTTGTATTTCTTTTTTTTCTCTTTTGTTCAAATCATGCCATTTTCTCTCTACCCTGTGATAGATACCGTAGCCATAGATTGTATATTGGGATAGTGTTGGAGCCTAATTAGAGTCTCCACTGACATCAGTCTAATGTATGGCTATTGACCAGTAGGGTCAAATGCATTAGTTACTGTGTTGCTGAATGCCTCATTTATATCCCACCTCTAAGGCAGAGCAATTGGGCAGATTAAGGCAGTGGAGTGTTCACTAGAGCAAACACTTGTGATTTATTGAAAATAAGACATTTTTAAAGGTTAGTGGTTATGGATCTAAAAGTAACGCATGAAAATGTGAATCAGGGAGATAGAAATGGGTCGGTGTCAAAATGCATTGTTTCTGTTAAGCTGCTATTCAACCATCTCAGTGTCGTTTCGTTCGACTGACATGACGGGTTTGTGTCAGTGTGTGTGCGCCTGTGTTCACGTACCTCTATGGATGCACTGTACTCCAGGTGACTGCACACACAGGTACAGTTTGCTGAGTGCACATGCCAGAGCAAAGGTTGCAGCAAGGTCACAGTCAGTCAAGCAAATAGCTGTTGTAATGTGGTCAGGGAAAAACAGGAAGTGAACCCAAAATGCAGACCAAAAGGAGGAACTGGTGCTGGAACTGGAGGGCGAGGCAGGTGAGGTCAAAAACAAGCAAGGTCCAGGGGAACAACGAGGAAAAAGGCCAAACACACAGGTGAAACAGGGAAGCACCCACAAACCAACTGGAAATGACATGACACACATGTGGACGGGATGAACAGACAAAGACAAATCTACGCAACATTTTGCAACATTGACCATGTGTTTGTTGTTGTTATGATGATGAAGGTCACCTGACTTCGTCCTTTCCTGCGCATCTAAACCTCTTAAAATGTGGACACCGTTAAATGACATGTTTTAGCTTAAAATGCAGAGGCATCACACATGAAATGTTATTAGAAGTGGTGTTTATATGTCATCCCATGAGATCCGGTTGTGTACGTGCATTCTACCACTTCCAAAATGCAAGTTGACTTATCTTTCAATTTCTGCTTCTGGAGACCTTCAGCTGCTGTCTGACATATACTTACGCTCAGTCCCTGAGCAGCACAGTCTACTACATATTACATTAAATGCCCCTTAAACCTATTTGCACTTTTATTTTGCAATGTTTCATTACTGTTAGTTAATGCTGCCAAAGTGACAAAACAAGACATCGAGCTGAGATCTGGTTTGTCTTCAATACTGCTCCATTACACAGTGACATGAGTCTTACTGTCATCTAGGCCCTGTGACATTGAGCCACAGTGTGTGGGTCATGTTTAATACATTGTGATCCTGTGCTCCAGCTCCATGCTTCTCCTTCCTGGAGTGACATTGAAAGAGGCTGCTTATCCCTTGATCACCGCCAGCTTCATTTGTCTCAATTAGCTACGACAGCTTTTGCTTTTCTCATGTCCACTTCAATTAGCTGCTTTCGCAACATTGCACATGCGTCTGTGTCAGCGTGTGCATGTGTGTATGTTAGCATGCCAATGTGGGACAGAAAACAGGGAAGGGAAGGAGAAGAGAGTCATTTTTCACATCCTCTTTTCCTAACTGATGCTGCCTTGGTACACTCTCAGTGACACACACAAACACAAAGCGCACATGTAAAGAAGAGGCATCACCTTTTTACAGGACGACAGACACCAAGAGTCACACGCTTCACAACCCATATACTGACTGTTTGTTTGTGTGTGTGAGTGGAGATGTTAGTGGAATGTCAGCTGACGGAGGGGATAAAGAGAGAGAAAAATGATCAACACCTTCTCCCATGTCACTAACAGGTTGAGACGAACTTAAACACACCATATGCTCTCTCAGCGACAACATCGTCCCGTTTTCACACCAAGCAAAATGTGCTTTCTTTCGTGGGTAAGATGCTCTTTCAAAGGTGTTACTCTAAAGTGTGACTGACTTTCTTTTTGGTGTAAACATTAAAAAAAAAAAAAAAAAAATACTGTACTTATGTTGATGGAGATGGGGGCTGCTGTTGATACCACCAGGATCGGGATTTCATGAGATATCTTTTAACAGAGCGCTGACCTTTACTTTCATAGCACCCTCTCCTTCATGAGGTGAGGTGAAACATTACAGCTTTTTCTCTTCACTTCTCCTGTTTCTTAATCAAACCTGAACTTCAAGATTTAAAGCTCTGAAAAATTGACCCATTTGTAGTGTTTAAATTTTGTGAGCTAGTGACAATGTTTGCACTCATTAACAGCTATTCAGTAGCAATCATTTGCACTCAATCACTTCTTTTGATTAGGTGTCATTTTTAATAATTGTCATCATGTTATTTTCTCTCACATTCAAACTAGCCTCCAGTTTTCAGACAGACTGTCGTCAATGCTTGCTTTTTGTTTGCATTCTTCTCGAGGGTTTAAAGACCCTCTGATGATAACTAAAAACAATGAGCTGCAGAACATACTGAAGACATTCATATGTTGCACATGTAGTGCTGAAATAATTTCTACAATGGCGTCTCATGTCTGCAATCTGCTTTCATCAATTGCGTTCTAATAGCTTTGATTACAGCAAAGCAAAAGAATTCCTACGAGGCTCGAAATACAGGTGTAGTTTACAATGGAAACATTGACTGGTCCCTTGCCTGTGGCAGCATTGCAAAGACAAAGATCAAAGCAGTAAGGCTAGACATACCTTGGGGACCTGAGGGGAGAGATTTTCCACTAAGCAACAGGAGTTCACCAGCATTCCTGCAGGCTTTGAGCAAAAGTGATCGATCTTGGTGCTGAGAATGCAAGCATACACAGCTCTGGCTAGGACTCAAGGTTATATTTTGTTGTTTTACGGTGTAGAGTCATGGTTGAGGACAGAGAGATATATGTCGGAGCGTCTTTTTTTTCATTCACAGACTTGGAGCCGCTCTCAGACTCATTCTGACACAGTATCACTCTCTCCCTCCCTCTCTCTCTCTCTCTGTGTCCCTCAGCTCTGTTTTTCCATCCTTTCTCCCTCTTTCTGTCCTTCCGTTTTCCTCCTCTCGCTAGTCATGGGGGGGCAGTGTTCCCTTTTGTTATGTTGGCCCTCCTCCTTGATTCGCTCCCTAGATGTTACCATGGAAACTACAAGACACTACATCACCTCAAGTAGAAGTTTCTCAGAGTGCTTGTCTGTGTGTGTGTGTGTGTGTGTGTGTGTGTGCGTGTGTGTGTGTGTGTGTGAGAAAGAGAGAGAGATGGTGTGTGCATGACTGAAAGTATGTATGTGTGTGTGTGTGGGTGCAGCTCTGTCAAAACGCTGATGTTGGATTTCAATTTTACTGACAATGAACTGCGCTTATAGAGGGACACCCCCTCTAAAACTAACACACTAACACACACACACACACACACACACACACACACACACACACACACACACACACGTGCACACATGCACACCACACACACACAAGCAGTTATTAGTGCCAAGATGCTGAGTAACAGTTGAAGAAGTGGGGGGAGAGATTATGAACTGTAAGGGGGGTAATAGTGACAAAGGAGGAGACAGGACTATCCTAGATCTGGAGGCAGTTACCATGGTAACAGCGGTACAGTAGAGATGGTTTAAGAAAAGATGGCTTTTGTGTCATTATCCGGTGTCAGAGCATAGGCACAGCTACCTCATCTGCACTTCTTATCACACAGGCAGCTACAGACATGCAAAAAATAGACATACATCATAGGCGCAAACACAGACATCCACAGACACAACTATTGGACAGCTAGTTTACTCCTTAGATGGAAATGTTGCAAGTAACTGTCAGCATGATGAAGTAAAAAGAGAGTAGGAAAAGGCCCGTGAAGAAAAAAAAAAAGAGAAACTAGATCATAGAGCACATAAACTTTTCCTGAAGAAGGAAATTGGTTGTAGGCTCCAATAGGCAACTCTACAGAAGCATATTCAGGATGTAAAGAATAAACAATCGTTGTGATCTTGTGTGTTCGATTTCAACTTGATTTTGCACGTTCTGAATCTTTAAGAGCATTCTATTAGAACAAGCTACTTTTCCTTGGATATGGCTCATACAAACAGGGGTTTCCTGTGTACTGATAGGATGTCCTGATAAGGATTGTAATATAATCACATTACTGTGTGTGTGTGTGTGTGTGTGTGTGTTATGTGGCTCAGCCGACTGCAAAGACATAGTTGTGACTGTGCTGATCTCAGTTCAGATCAGCGAGGCACCGCTCCTTTTTCAATGCAATGGAGCGTGGGATTAAATGCAGACCCGGGATCAGCTGGTATGACTCATGCTGTGCTCTGGGCTTTCTCTGCACTGTGCTGGGTCAATGAGAAGGAGTAGGCGATGATTATGAGGGAGCGAGAGAAAGATACAAACACACTTCTACCACCAGCACCACAGTGCCTCCCCTCATTACCTGTTCTATCTTTCTAAATAACCAAGACTCGTGGAACCCATATACAGTTCACAATGACATGGACATAGCATCTGTGACGTCATAGCTTTGTGTGAAGGGGTGACTGCAGTTGGGTTTATTGCTCAATGCCCTTTTGGCTGTTGTTAAAAGGCAGAAAATCTGAATTTGGCTGGTGCAGTGCAGCCTGAGGGGACCTGGGCTGGGTCGAGTGAGCAGCATCTACTGTTGCAGAGTGTGATAGTCTGAGTAAATCAAGGCAAACACACATTTTCTTTAAGCCTTAATATCTTCTAAATGCAGCCCTTTACAAAATCACCACCATGACATACTTTAGACAGCGAATTAGCTACTGAGAGACCATCGAGAGGAAATAGAAATTGACTTTGTATCTCTTGAAATTTAGGGGGTTCCCCCTCACTACAGATAAGGGTATTTTCAGAGCCGGCATCAAGTGGTCATTAGAGGAATTGCATCTTAAAGTACCTCTGTACTGGAAATATTCAGCTTGCCACTTTTAACATCCTGGCCTCACTTATTTAATAATTAAATCTAGATGATATTTGAAATACTGTAGAATGTTAATCAGGTGGGCACCTGTGGCTCAGGAAGGGGTCGTCCACTAATCAAAGGGTTGGCAGTTTCAGTTCCCCAGCTCCTCCTATCCACATGTCAAAGTGTCCTTGGGCAAGACACTGAAGCCCAAATTGCTCCCAGTGGTCGACCCAGCGCCTTGCATGATAGCTTGCTGCCATCGGTGTGTGAGTGTATGTGTGTGCATTGGTGAGCAAAGGCAAACTGTAAAGAACTTTTGGATAAAAGCACTATATAAAGGCTGTTATTTACCTTGCAGACAGACTGCTTTGCACATACTGTATGTGGAGAACTTCAACTATGTTGGCAGCCTTGTCAGTAAAGACAAAAAGACATAAAGGGACATTCTTTCTCAACATCTTCATCACATCACAGCCTAACAACAAATGCCCAACTACATAACAGGAATGTGGAAGCACGTCTGAGCACGTCCGAATCTCAGGATGCACCGGATCTCTTCGCGGAGTTGAGGATACTTCGAGAGGGAACAACTACAACATTTAAAACACTTTGGTACCTCAAAGGGATAGAAGGCACTTTCCCTAACTGTGAGATTGCACTCAGGGTCCTATTGACTTTTCCAGTAACGGTGGCATCGGGCGAGCGAGCTTTTCAAAGTTGAAACTAATTAAAAAACTATTTGCGCACCTCCATGACACAGGACAGACTTTGCTTCCTTGGCCTGCTATCAGTTGAAAAGGCCATTGCATCCAAACTGGATTAGAAAGATCTTATTGCTGAGTTTGCGGCCAAGAGGCCAAGGAAAGTGACTCTGACATGATCAGTTTCTGCGCAATTTAAGCATGGTGAGTCCATCCCATTTGTTAAAGTTACAGTGCAGTAAATATGTTGTGTATAGTTGTAATGAACATGAACGTATATTATGAATGAAAAGTGTCCTAACCTACTTCTTTAAAATGTCAAGATGCCAAAAATAAAGTGACTGAGCTGACTTGATGTAAAGCCACTCGTTGCACAGTTGATTTTTCCCCCCTTTGAAATAAATAGCAAAAAGTCATAGCAGAGACTATGTGTATGATTATGCTGTATTATTCTACTTGATAAAAACATATTGCAGCGGGATTATGCATGCAGTAGAACTAGAATAGCTGTGTCCGTGTGACTGTTATTCATGCGCAATTGCGCATCCATGTCAAAGAGCAGGGCCTCGCATTTCAAGTTTGCACAGGGACGACGAGGTGCAGAGCTGTGACCAATGAGCTGGCAGATATGAGTTTACTTTGGAGTGAGGGTCAAGGTGTTGCCATGTGATAGGACACAACAGAGGGAAGCCAAAGTGGCCTCATATCACATAGAGGACAAGCAGGATTAAGTGAGTGGTTTACGGATGTGACAATGCTGAAGCCATTTAAACAAAGGAAAAAAGTAAAATGGGCCATGTATGAGATTTCATTTTAAGATATTATTACAAAAAATATAGATCAAGTGAAATAGACTATGCACAGAAGAGAAAGGCATGTTGTTATTACCCTTAATGCTGACGTTGTTTTGACAATTCGTCTTAGACATACTGATGGAAAAAGCTTTGCATTTAAGAGCCCTGCCAGATTAATCATACCGCATGAGCAATTCTGAAAGAGATGCTCTGGATTTTTTATTATAAGAAACCCCCTAAATGAGAAAACTAACTATGGTTTGCTTATGAAGTATGTTACATGTGTCAAGCAAGTGATTCTTGATGCAAAAGAAATATGTTATACAACACCTCTACACGCATCAAACACTGAATGTGAAGCAGTTGCATCTCTAAAACACACAAACCAGAAAAAAAACAGCAGCATTAACATCTTCTTGAACAATGGTAACGACAAGTTTTTAGATTGCCGCAAGATGAGAGCAAAACTGTTTAATTCAAATGCTTACCTTGATGTTGACTGAAGCCATGGGAGCTTGATCGTTTGGCATTCTCAGAGGCTCAAGATGTCACTGCATGTGATAAAAGACACAGGTCTAATGAGCACACAGCGCTTAAGATGTTGTGTGCAGGAAAAACACTGGTTTCCCAGGTTTAAAGAGACAATTTTAATGAGTAACACTCTATATTATGAACTGTTTGCTCACAATCACAGCATGCCAGCAGCAGCAGTAACAGCAGGATGCATGGTGCAAACACAATCACAGTATTTCCTTGACAAAGCCTTTTTGATTGAGTGGACTTTGTTGCCAGAGGGGAGCTCGGATGTGGGTTAGTTAGGTGGACAGCAGTACCTCTGGAGATTCTTCAACTGGCTCAAAACAAGGTATCTGAGCATGAGAAATCAGCAAGGCAGTAATTGTTCCTTGCACTGGTGCAGCAGGAGTTAGAACGCTAACTAACAGCAGCTGGGTGATTTCAGTGTAATCTCAGATCTTAAGAATACAGCTCAGTTGGTCTGTTCATGACAGGTCTTATTCCCTGTTTTACCTCCAAATAAAGTTAGTGGCTAATTTGACAAAACTGTGGGCTTGTTTAAGCCCTGTTTCTTGCCCATTTGGACCTATTTTTAGCAGTGTCCCTGTGTTAACAAGCTATACTTTTTCCTTAGTTGTTATCCATGAGAAGTACGAGTGACAATACATTCCTTCAGCACTGTTATGCAGGAAATCCTCTACTACTACTTTTACCTTTTTACTGGGTTATGCTGTAGCTGTATATATATATGGTATGACTTTAAAGTGGGATGATCCAAAAGGATGCATTCAAAAAGTTAATAAAGTGGTGATAGAGTATTCAGCTGAGAAGTCACAACTGTTGCTAAAACACTCATTACACTTACTTTTATGCATTACTCTGCGTACTGGTGTTTGGGTACATCTGAGGACGGGTTCGTTCGGGCCCATGTGAGCGGTCATCAAAAGAAAGCTGACTCACACACATTAAAGTGAGTCCATTAACGAGAGCAGCACTCTCAATCAGGACCCCCTCCCCATGAGGTCAGGCTGTTTTTGATGTGTAATTATCCTTGCCGATACATTCACACTCAAACATACAAACACAAGGAGGCATTGGGATACACACTCGAAAACACCCTCCCCCACCCACACATTAACGCACAAATCCAAACCTAGAATAGGATGTCATTGTAAATTTAAATGGAGTTACCTATTTTGCTTGTTTGCAAAGTTTAACTTTTTTTTCTTCATGCAAAAAGTATCTAAACTCAGTGCAACTTTCCACATTAATGCTGAATCACTTGAATGAGGCAATGGGAACATAATTTGTGAGTCTAACTTATGATCTTAGTTCTATTTTAATGAAGTCATAACCTCACCAGGGACAGCCTGACACACAGGAAATAAAAAAAAGGAAATAAGCAAGCATATGCGCTTTTTACCACTGCCCCTAACAAAGGAGAAGATTAATGCATCAGATGTATCCCGTAACTGTGTGTGTGTATGTATGTGTATACAAGTATGTCTGTGTGTGCATTTGTGGGGATATGTTTATTTATATTTTTATGCCTTGCCGCAAGTCTTTCCACTACTCATAGAGAGAGGTTTCTGACTGTTTGTAGAAACTTTAGCTTTTTTTTTTTTATTTCAAAAGGCAAAGCTTTCGGGCTGCCCCTTTCCATGTGCATTTGAACCTTAACAGGAACCTCCTCCTGCACTCCAACTCAGTGAAAAGACAAAAAGTTTTTGCAGAAAACTTTCTCAAATGTTTCTGAGAGTTCAGCCGGGAACATTGTGTCTAATTTGAAGAGAATGTGTATGTGCGTATGCATGTGTGCGCATTCATGTCTTTATCTGTTTGTGGCTGAAAGCTTGAAGGCATATCCTGCTGCTGGAAAATTACCCAAAGTGGTGTGGGGAGGACGCAGTGGGAGGGAGCAGAGGAGAGGTGAAGGGGGAGATGGAGAGAGGAGCAGAGAAAGGGAAAGACAGAGGAGTGATCATTTGGAACCCCAGGTCTTATCAAACATTGTTAGTGCACCCTACTGCTGCTCATTTATAATCTTAATTTTTTTTTTTCTCCCATCTCAAGTGCACTCACATACAAGCTACAAAAACACATTAGAGAAACAGGCACGTCAGAACATGATATATCTGCAGAGCATATGAACACAGTAGGACACGCATTTTCACACTTTAAATCTTCATACTACTGTATCGACTGTATCTTTTTTATATACACAGGCCTATATGAGATTATATATAATAATGTGAGTTACACAGACACGAACACCTGCACACACACGCTTACCCCATATAGATAATACACACAGGTATTGGGGAAAGGGCTATTAATCCAACAAGGGAGTAACATGGGACTTTCCCAGAATGCACTGCAGCATCTTTCATCACTTCTATTGCTCCCTAGTGATTTGATACTCTACTGTGTTACAGATAAGCAAGCACTGGATTGTGCACGGTTGTTTCACAAGGTGTGTGGTCTATGTTGTGCACATTAGCATATGTATGTTATTCCCTGTAATGATGTATACCATACAGTACCATACCTGCCATTGTGTGTTTGACAATATTCAGTCAATGGACAATAGGATTATATAGTGTACATTCAATGAGAAACAATGAATTTCACTAGACCATGGAAGGTCCAGTGCCCCACGTGTGTCTTTATGGGGCTGAAAAGTTTGAAACATAAGAAAGAAAACTATATGGTAAGTCATTCTGGACAAAACAAACTAGCACTCTCTGGGGGTGATGGAAGTATCAAAGTTATTTTACCATTTTTACATTTTTATAGCTTCAGGAGCCTCTTGTGTTTTGTGCCTCTCTCCCTGTGGTGCTGTCTATGGTTCAAAATGTTGTATAAACTAGCATTTATAGTCAAAGAAACATTATAGAGAACAGAGTGTAAGATAGATGGAGGAAGTGAGACACCACAAGGTGTGAAGGACATAAACAGAGAAATGTATTAAATAGCAGTGATGACGACAATATGAAGGGTTTATAGAGAAAAAAGAAACCTGGAATTATCTGGACATTGGTAAAAAGAGAAAACTGCAGAGATTGTGTGGATTAAGTGTTTTCTATCACATCTGGCAGCTGGCAAAATGTATGCATCTTGACATGTGACTTTCTGTAAATGGATGGTGGATAAGCACGGGGTCCAGGCTCTGCCACAGGATTAGAGGGATGGGGTCAATTCCTCTAATGCAAAAAATCAAATGTGAATCAAACACATGGGGTAACAATGACATTGATTCTGAGATGAGGAGGACAAGACTGTGAAAGGTGAGGAAAAGATAAGAGTAGAAAGGATGGATCAACATTAATTCAAAACAAATATCACTGCTGTGAGTGTTCATTTCTAGGAAAATTGAAGTAGATGTCTAAAAGTGACAGAAAAGTTACTTTCCCTGGTGACTCATTACCTTTATATGCAGAAACTGGAAAAGTAATTCAATTACCTTTGAAATAAGTAACGAGTAACTAATTTTCAGTACTCAACACTGGACATAATACAAGACGTCTAGTCTCAGTGTCCTTTTGTCTGTCTCTCTCTCAAAGCGCAAACCCTTTTGTAGTGAAGTTACATCCTGTTCTTTCACAGTGCATAGCCATTTTAATCACAAATACAATATGTGGTGACATGAAATAGTGACAAAATGGTGGTTTATGCAATATTGGTGTAACTACAGCAAGTAGATAATTATATAAAGGACTCAAGCAGCACTAAACAGCGTCTTTTTGTGGTATGGTTTGATGTGGTACAACTACAAAAAACAGATATGGTACAATTTTACTTGCATCACATTGCTGTTTAGACAATGTGCTTGCATACAACCAATCAAATATTTTACTTACTTAATTCTTTTCTGCCTTCTGTTTAGGCACTGACAGCACTTGGTTAATGTAAGGGAAAGATAAAATAAGCCTAACATGCCTATCCAAGGCATATCCAAAATAAACTGAAAACTCTTGAACCATTTAGAGTACATGCATGGGTTTGGTCTCTTTTGAAATGCAACACTCTGAAGTTTCATCCTCACTGAGTCACCGTGCTACTGACATAATATAATGCTAACGTGTAAATATTCCAACACCATGACACAAAGGAACTTTGCTAACTTTTTGCTGCTTTGCAAAAAGCACATGGAAGCACCCTTCACATCGATATGAATCCTAACAGGTTCTGATGTGTGCTCACCCAGCATGCATACTACCATAGAAAGGTCATGTTGTCATATGAACCACAATGCTGGAGACCCATTATGGCTACAACTGGAGTCATCATCATTAGCGACAGACGCATATTACAAAAGGTTGTTGACTGTCAGGTAGTGAGAATCTGTAGCAACCAATAACCATTAGGTTAGGTCATAGCTGGATTAAAAAGACTGGCTTGGTACTGATGAACTGACGGCACCCATCGCTTTAGTGTTATGCTAAGTTGTAGAGATGAGGGTCGGGTGTTCTTGACTGAAGAAGAGTTCCTGACTAAAGGGAGAACATAAATAAATCAAAAACAGCACAATTACATCATTAACTGCAAATCTTTTGCATACTATGAGATGAGCCTGTTCAGAGGGAATAAGGATTTTGGCAGAGAGAAAGAAAAAAACTGCTTAATAGACTGCTGATGTGCTGAATGACAGATCTGTTGAATGCCCATTAAAACCGCTTTGGTGTAAATTGCTCAAAGTTTCTTGAAGTTGTTCGATTGCATGCAATCACCTTTTCCAACTCCAATTTCCATTTCTGCATGTCCTTTTTTTTTTTCTTAAGGGCCATTTTCTTTTCCTCCTTTTCTCCTCTGTCCTCCCATCCTACCCCAGTCTTTCTTCACCTCTTTTCTTCTCTCCTATTACCCATTCTAATGATAGCCAGTCTTCACAGAGAGAGGCACTAATGGCAGTGAGTGCCTATCGTTATATTTAGATCTAATTAAAGATCATTATAATCTATCAGCACAATGGAGACCGGCTGTGATAGAGTCACAGGAAAGGGCATGGCAGAGAGCGAGGGAGGCAGGGAGTAAGAAAGAGAATGATTGTGGGGGGAAGGAGGCAGGAATAAGAGAGCTTGAAGGGACTGCAGTTGAAGAGTAACCAGCTGGCTAACACTGGAGCATTTATAGAAATGTTGATTAATGTGTGTTACCTTCATAAATAAATAAAAAGAGAGAATGTGTGTCAGTCATCCACAATGTCAGACACCCCCCGCTAACCCCTATTATTCCAAAACTAACCCTTGAATTCCCAATTATCAAAACATGATTACAACACATTACAATGATTGTAACCCTTGTGCAGGCACAAGAGGAAAAAGGGAAAGGAGTGTGGATGAAGTATTGAATAATGAATAGTGGAAATGGAAATGGAAACCAGAGTTTTCATCAGCAAAATAGCATCTTTCTTATCTTTTTCACTGTTCAGAGGGGCTAAAGATTGCTTCCAAATCTCCCTCCCTGCCTTTGTATTTCCAGTTGATTTTTCACAGTACACCCCTAAGCTGACTGTAAAGTAACTGAGAAATAGGGAACCATTGGAATTTGCCAAACCCTTTTCTGTATCAGTTGTACTGTAGCACTGTGGTTGGCATGGAATTGCTTTAAAAGCAATAGGAATGGGTACATATTTCACTGGCCATGTCTTATATTACTCTTTCTTATCAGTACTGGCTCTTGCCAATAGCTTCACGGAGCTTATCGCAGCCATAGCCAACTCCTTTCCCCTTTGAATCCCATGCTGAAAGTATTATTGCTTTATTTGAAACTTTAGGCCACACAGAGGATTGCCAAAATGGTCTTTTAATTGGAAATCAAAGAACTTAATACATTCAGTAAACCTGTGGCAATCCCAATTTGGCATCTGACTGGAGAACAGGTTATTACCTTGTTCTAATATTCCCATGAAAACTAGAAGGGATACTCTAATGTTGATCCCTCAAGCCAAGTGTACATGGTGCTGATAGTAGAAAATAGGTGGATTTTATTAAAACATATGCATGCACACTTGGTGCACATAACTTTTTTAGTCAGGTACTCGGGAGAGTACCAAGAGATGGAGTTTAGTACTCACTCCATGCATAATATGAACTTAATAAACAAACAAACATCCTCGCTGTCCTCCTCAGTGTCTCCCTCACTGTCCTCTGCTTCAGCTTCCTGCGTAGTAGATGATGACGGTGCAATAGTCCCTTTAGCCTACAAAATGGCCACCATAAGTTCATCTTTATATTTTCCAATGGTCAACTTTGGTCTGCAAAATATTGCAAATGTCAAGCATGTATGCCAGGAAACTCTGAAAATTGTCTGTGCAGATATGCTGCAGGTCGCTGTTATCACTCGTAGCCAGGGTGATGAAATGTCTCACAGTAAGTAACGTTGTGACCAGCTGATTTTGCACAGTTCTCAAGGGTGTGTGCAGTGCACAGAACGTGCACAAGGAAATTCCTGACTGCAAGCAGTCACCGTAGTTTGGTAAAATGCTATTGTACAAACTGACATCAACAGCAGCCCTATCTTGTGCGCATGGCAACCAGTTTTGTCATCTACTCATTCAAGCCCATGGAAGAGCTTTGCAAGTCCGTCATGGCCTGAACAGTATGGTCAGCACCAAGTTTAATCAATCCAAGGAAGCCCGAGGTCAATTCTCCATTGTTGGAGAAACGTGGATTAATGACAATTGACAGTTGCTATCTGGCATACAAAGGCGTGTTTTGAAACAGCTGACGTTACCATTTCTCATTTTTGTCACACAAGCGCACCTGAGTACCAGTTATGTGCACACACACAAAGACATGAACGCACACAGTGGGAACTTTGCTCCAAGTGAGCGGTTGGATAAAGTGGTTATTATTGTTTTTCCATTACATCCTCTAATATCAAATTTAATCAAAGGTGCTGAAAAGGGGAGCAGCCTCATTTTTGCATTTCCTCCCTGCCTCTACCAAACACAGCACATGCACACCCCCAAAACACACACACGCACACTCACACACACTTAAGGAGAAATCATGATGAGTCAGTGAACAGTAGCACTCTCTCTGTTTGCCAACGTCTAACAAATCCTCTTTTATTTAAGCAATGTAATGACTGGAAATTAATTTTTCATGCCCGTTCCTTGTTCCCCTATTACCAGTGAATTACACAAATGTGTGTCAGTCCTTCATGCTAATAATGTGAGTGCACGGTTGTGTACATGTTGTGCAAGTGACTAGTTTCTGAACTTGTGCAGCAGCAGCTGGATGCTTGGCTAGATTTAATTAGGCAGAGGCAGCCTTCTTATGTTGCACTAGTGCAACAAATTTCCACTTTCTTTAAGGTCAGTCATGGCTGTAGAGTTTGAGCTTTCATCCCTGCTGTGCTCTCTTTCTCTTTCAGCAATTTGCCTCACTTTCACTTGATTCTGTTGCTTTCAGTGTTTGTATCTGTTAGCAATTGTTTGTGTTTATTAATATTTGCCCTTGTGTGTATGCTGTATTATGTACAGGTATGTATGTGTACCATCCCTCTCCCTCTCTGTGTGCATATGTGTGTGTGTTGCTCTTGCTGTTGCTGCTGTTATCATCACCCCAAGGGTGAATGAATAAAACAAGGCCAAAAGAACAAGAGAATGAGAGGAAGAGGTTACAACACTGAAGTATAGACAGCCTATACTGATACAACATACACTGGTGTGCTACTTTCGCTTTATCAGTCAGCATTTACAAACAGCTCTCAATATTTCAGAGGCAAGCTGTCAGAAGTGGCTGTGCTCAGAGGTAGAGCGAAACTCAGATATGGGAACAGCATGGTTAGAGGAATTCATGGGGGACATTGGGAGAGATTAGAGGTCACATTAAAGAGGAAAAGCACAGGTTAGGAAAAGTAACAACACACCATTACTTGAGAATATTTAAAGGTACAGAGGCAGGAAGACAGAGAAAACAACATAGAAAATAAAAGGCATACAAAGATAGATGATGGGGGTGTCCTGGGTAAATTAGCAATAAACAACTTCAATCAACTTAATTTTTGACAAATCCTATTTTTGTCTTTTAGTTTGGTATTACTCTGACCACAAAAACACCCACTGACCTCAGCTGCTGTTGCCATGAAAAAGATGTGCTGAAACATTGTCATTTGAATCTGGAAGAAAACACTGTGCCATAATTGCTGGATTAATCCAGCAAGGAGAACAGATTTAAACTGATGGTGTTAGTTTTTTTTTCTCATAAAATGCATTCTTTAGCTCCTCACAATGTTAGCCGCACAGGATGCAAAATTTAAAAATCAGTAATTGGGTGTTTCTTAATGAAATGGAACCTTGTGAGTTGTAAATGACTTCTCTCTTAAAAGATCTCCAAAGACATGTTTGAAGACATAAATACACCTTTTTCTGAATAATGAGTTGGGTCCTATATTTCCACAAAAAGTTCAATGACCTTGTTAAAATGTCTTCAAATTGCATTTACTCCCCCTTTCCCAGTGAAAAGCTCAGTTTCTACTGTGTGGATATGCAAATTTGGTTCATTTCAGTGGTTTATTTTGCTGGACACAAGATGTCTCCTGTTTCACTGAACTGATAAGTTGGCGTAAAACTCCATTGGAAATGCACCGGAAGCTTTACATTCCACATCACAACAAGCTCTGCATGCACATCATTCTGCACAGTGACGGTCAAACACTCAGGTGAGGTAACAAGAAGCAAAACACATTTTTGAGTGGAGGGGGACTTACAACGCACTCATACTAAATTATGCTAAAGGGGTACCCAGTGCCTTAAAAAGTGACACCAAAGGGTCCTGACCAAGCATCCATACGTAACAAGTTAAATACTTTCCCAAGTGTTTGTTCCAGGTTAAAAAAAAAAACAACCAATTTGTACTGATGATTCAACGAGTACAGTTTCATGTCCATTCTAGCATTCACCTAATATGATCATTGCAGAAACTGACTGGACCCTGGATGCACAAAATGAACCCACTGTGCACCTCTGTTTAAGATGCTGCTGAGAATACATTCATTTTCCAGTTGGTAAGATCCATTATAAGGCTGTTTTGCTGTTCTTCACCAAGGTGAGATGGCAAAATGAACAGTGACAAACTTTCTATTGTTACCTGCCTGCGTTCACCTTAATTTGCTCATGTTTACTGCGTTGTACTACATTTTGTAATTGGCAGTGGGCAATGTGAGAAATAAATCTCTTCACATTGCAATTCCACACTATCAAGTCAAAGATCTACCCATCTTTTTTTCCAGCCTGACCTGGAATTTTTACAGTGCCCACTTGGTCAGTGAAAAATGATTCTACGATGGAAAAGGAAAAACAATACCTGTCTGTAGGTCTCATGCACTTTCTACTCTCTGCACCTCTCATGAATACTTCAACAGCCACAGACCCCCTCACATCATTCATTCTCCACTGTTCCTCCCTTTCTCACTCCCTTGTTCCATCCATCTTTACCAGAAGGGAGAGGGCACAGCATCGCGCCTTTTGTGTCTCACCCTTGGAATTTATGTTCATGACTTCTGTCTGCTTTTTTGATCACTCTCGATCTATCCTGTCTGTGTGTCTCTCTGTTTTTCATGCTGCCTCTGGTTGAAGATTCTGCAGGGTTGTCAAACTCTCGCCCTCCCTGCTCCCTGTTGAATGGCAACAGTTCAAGATTAAACCAAATAAAAGACGAGACGAGGAAAGAAAGCTGAATTTATGTTTGTTAATTAGCGGAGCTCTAATGTGAGTTCGAAAATATTTAATGAATGCAGGGATACACAGGCAGAAGGAGCACACACACACAGATAAACACATTTGTATATGCACACGCAGAGACACAGATGACTTGGCAGTTAACCAACATGTTTGGATCAGTCCATTGTGCGAGGGACGGATAAAGGGAAATCTCAAAAAAGCTTGTTCTAACAAGCAGTAATTTGCTGTGTATTTAAATCTTAAACAGAAACAAGCACATATTCTCAACTCTAATAATAACAAAATGAAATGGCTTTGTTACATCAGTTTGAGTTGAGTCAGCAGTGTGGCAGTGGGCTGCCACTCTTGAGTGAGACACCGCAGGGGGCAAGAGGATGATTTAATATGAAAAAAAGTCATCCATGATGGCTGGTTATTAGACAGATGTACTGAGATTAAAAAGAGACAGAGAGAGAGAGAGAGAGAGAGAGAGAGAGAGAGAGAGAATGAAGTAGAACTGTACTCCAGTGTTGACACAAAAAAAAGACTGAATGGGAAAAAATGAAAGACATAAGGAAGAGGGAGGTGAGTGAATGAAAAGAACAAAATAATTAAAAAAAACATCAAAAAGTGTCAAACAGCATGTGAGAATGAGAAAAGGATTGAATTTATGTCCTTGTTTTTATGAACACACAATTAAAGAGTAAATATATGACAGCACTAATGGGCTATTGGAGCTCCCATCGCACATGATGGACGGAATTAAAGTAATTGCCTCTGTGTGTTTAAATCAATTATAGAATGTCACTGCACGGAGATGTGACAGATTGTAGGAAGAGTCCTCACAACAGTCTTTCCTGCCTATGTGTGTGTGTGTGTGTGTGTGTGTGTGTGTGTGTGTGTGTGTGTGCCTATGAGAGGATCTCCATCACTACGTTTCAGCACAAGTATTCCTGTTACATGTTTACATTCATGCTTGCATTATGTTTGTGCATGGATGTGTGTTTATGCCTGCCTGTGTGGACATTTAGTGGACTGGGACTGGCCGGGGAGTTTCACATTTGGAGTTGTTGTGTCCTGAAGGCAGGACCCAAGCTGACACAGTCATTTAAAAGTAAACTTCTATGGACAGAGAACACTTGAGGTTGGAAATAATGCTCACTCAAAATCCTGAGAGTTGCAGTATTTGGAGTTAAGCATTGCTCATTTCATTAGTCTTATTTACATGCTGTGTCAGGTGTGCTAGCATTAGCCATTGAACCACTTCATTGTGTTATATGCAGTCAGGGCTAAAGCTAAGCTAGCTGTTAATGGTTTGTAAATGCCTCTAAAATGTAGGCCAACTGCTTGTTAAACTGCAGCTTGTTTTGTGTCTCTCCACATGTTAAATACAGAATCTGTAGTGGATTTGGGGCTCATAAAATGCATTTTTGACTGAGCTCATCGTTGGGTAATGATGGAAATGGGAATGCCTTGTGGGAAGAAGCTGTTTTTGTGACTGGTTGTTTTTCAAAGGATTTCTGTCAGTACCAGTATGATATCATTTGTATTACGGCAAATATTGAAAGTTGTGGCCAGGGCGTGAAGTTGTAAAAGACTCTTCAAGACAGCAGACAACTGGCAGCAATGCCTCTGGTTGAATTTCCACTCCAGAAGATACAGCTTACAATAACTGGGATTGTCAATTATGTTCACCCAGTGAAGCTCCCTGCTGTCATATAAAAGAAAGCAGCTGGCAACTTTTTTATGTATCGATGGATATGAGAGTAATCTCTGATGGTAGTCTTGAAAACAAAAATGATTCAGCAAAACATCTGACAGTAATGATCCATGTTGGTTTGTGGTTTCTTTATTGGAAGCACTTACTGAAAGCACTCATTAAATGAATAGTTTTTAGGAAACCTACATTCTTGCTAAGAGTTAGATGAGAAGAGTGCTACCACTGACATGTCAGTATGGTAAATATGAAGCTACCGCCACAAGACAGTTAGCTCAGCTTAGCACAAAGACTGGAAATTGGGGGAAAAGGCTAGCCAAGTTCTATAGAAAACTACCAAAATCCACCTCTAAAGCTCACATATAAAGACTTTACACTTGGTTGAGGAGCACTGTAATATGGTTTTACAGAGGGTTGTGCTCTGTAACTATTTCTTGATTGGGCAAAGTAACTAGAGTCCTGTTGTCACCATGAGACTGCCATGCAACCAGTGTTTGCCTTATGTAGCAAACAGCCAAACAGCACTAGAAGGGGAACTATGGCCTGTTTGCGTTGCGTTGATTTCACCCTCTCAGTACCCCGTTAACAGGACCCCTAAATGGCTTTGGCAGCCAGGAGTTTAAAAGCTTACAGCCTGGCTGCTCTATTTCTGTTTCCCCTCACTGTTTTTTTTTTTTTTTTTTTTGTATAATAAAAGTGCTAAAATAAAACATTTCTAAAATCACTTCATAATCAAGACATGATGTGACATCATCATTGCTGATGTCAGTCATGCGTGTGTGTTGTCTCTTTCACTTATGCAGTGTGTAAGTTAGTTAGTTGTATTCTGTCTGTGTGGGCTAAAACAGGGACAAAGTACAAATCAGGAGCACTGAAGCATAAAGAGAAAGAGCAGAGGCACAATCTTATGGCCTTGTCTTCCATTCACAAACCTCTCACTCTCAACATTGCAACCCTCCATGTCTTGAGCTGGTGAAACTGTTAGCGAGGCGCACACAGTTAGCTCTGTAAGTGGCTGTGTTTGGCCTGTTCAGCTGTGCTGTTTTTGGACATTGGACATATTGGACACTGAACATTTCATGTATGCTATAATGGATTTCTTGTCATTATTGCTGGATTGGATTCAACAACTGACAACTGCTGGATGAAAACATCATTGGCAAGTTGTTTCATATTCATCATTTGTGAGGACATAGGCTTGCTTGTTGCTGCTTGTGTTGCAGACCGCCATATCTGCTTGGTTATTGTAGTAACTGCAGGCCACATGCTGCTTGCACACTCAGTTTGTCAGGTTGATTATGTGGCTTGACTGTGTGGGCTATATGGTGGTGGATGGGCATCCGAAATCACTGAATGTCAAACTGTGCTTTCATTTGTCTTCTATCCTTGGTTGTCTGCCCCGCTAGTTTAGTCTGCCTTTCTTTTCATTCTTTATCTGACTGAGTTTTGAGCAAATTATTGGTAAAATTCATGGCGCAAACCATGGCTCTGAAATTGTCTCTCAGCAGTTGTCAGCTTAAATACCAGCAGGTCACTGTTTAATGATAAATTCATGGCACTGTCCATGGTGCTGAAATAGCACACCTCAATGTAATCCACATTTTCTGCCCGTCCGTCTCTGCAAGTTTCCCCTTGGATCTGTCTCACATCTCAAGGGCACACTACAGGTCCTCGCCTGCAATGAGCCATCAGCTCCACGCCTGCTTGCATGTTTGATTTTTCAGTGCTAATTCCTTTCAAAAAGACAGCTGATCATCAATTCTACGCTAACTGCCAAAATGTGGTATCTAAGTTTCTTTCTGTCTGTCCCGTACTCTTTCTCAAGCGCTACAGAGTTCAGTGGTTATTGAGATCTGCTGGCCCACGATTTGCTGTGTAACTAAAACATGGCTGCTATTGTGTCCTATCACACACTCTTTTTCATTGCCCATGTGTGCGTGTGTGCATGTGTGTGCGCGCATGTGTGTGACTCCTTTCAGTCATCTGGAAGCAGCTTACTCCTCTGAGCTGCTCTGCTGGCTGCAATCCCAACCAAACCAAAGCTCCCTTCCTCTTTTCCTCTCTTCCTCTCTCGCTCTCCAACCCCCAATCAAAACTGTCCTGTCTTTCAATCTTTCCTCTCCATTCAGCTTTGTAACTCTATCATTTTAGTTTTTTCATTTCACTCTTCTTTCATATCACCCTAGTCCGTTTTCAAAGTTATTTGAAAACATTACTTTTCCCCCCTCTGGTTCAGCCCTTTCTCCTCCTTTCTGAAACCTGTTTATATAAGGTTAATCTGTCTTTGACAAAAGGATGCCCCTCTGCTTCTTTGGGTGTCTTGGAGAAGTGCTTTGAAAACTGTGTGGAAAGGATTAAGGTAAGACCCGGAGCCAGGACTAGCTCTTTCTATCTCACCATACTCGACTCTTGAGCCCCCAAACACAGACAAACTGATGCACACAGACTAGCCCTCCCTTTCTCTGTACTCTACTTAACCAAACTCACTCAGTGAGAAACTCAGAGTCCCACAACAAAACTTTTTGGACTGCAACCAACATCTGTTTCTGGAAGGTGTATCATGTTTAATGCATGTGCTGTGTGTTGTAGCAACACACAGCCTTTCGTTTTTTTCGATGTTCAGTAACTTATAATGAGCTGTATGATATCACCCTGCATTCTAACAAAATGTTGAATGTAATGGAACCAATGACTGTAAAAATACAGACTACAATAACATTTTATTTATCCCCATGCTGTTACATTTTTCAATGTTTTGAACAGCACAATTTAAATGACCTTCATCTGCATTATATTGGGATGGGAGCAGAAGCAAATATCTAAAAACCAGAACCATTTGTATGGCTTGATTCCACCAGAGGTAAGTAAGAAAACACTTATTTATGTGAGGATGAACTGTCCCATTCAGTGGATCATGAGCCCTACTTGAAGATTGTTTGTCTACTCTGTTAATTTCAAAATGCACTTGAGAGCAGTTATTTTTGATTTAGCACTGCGCTGCTGTCAAATTGTCAGGATTGGGTTTGGAAGGTCAGGGAATGCTAAGATCTGTTGGTTTATGCTTCAGCAGGGGAAAAAACATCACTTTCAAATAATTGCCCAATCGCTTCATGATGTGAGCTCTGGTCTGGCCTGCTGCTGTTCAGTGATGCATTCTTTTGATGCAAGTGACACCACAGAGCATCGTCTCTTGAACCCATACTGATGACTTCTCATAACAACAATAACCATGACAACAAGATTCAGCCATCCCTGCATCACCCAAACTACCTCTTCAAATTGTGTTTTGAATAAATCCAAATTGTTTCATTAGGATCAACTGCCACTTTACAGTTAGCGCCACACATCTGAGCTCTGTCTGTGTGTATTTCATGTCACGTAGTGTCATGTGACTAGCATTCATCTTCTGTAGCAAGGTGTGTGTGTGTGTGTGTGTGTGTGTGTGTGTGTGTGTGTCGAGTTTGATGAGATGGGGTAGCGCTCTGCGGTGTCATTATTTTTGGATTTGTTGAGTGAGTAAACAAGGCGGAAAGAAGACAACACTGCAGCATACAGAAAATGAACTCAGCCACATTCATAGATTTGTTAACTGAAGGTGCCAGAATGCCATGCTAGATTGTTTCGACCCAATTTTACACAGCACCTGATGTTGTCTTTCAGGGGCAACACATCTAATTCAGACACTGTATGGTCTGATTTTATCGGCGAGCTAGTTAGTGTAGATCTGGATCTTCCTGTCCTCTCTCAATGAGTCTGTCAGACAGATTGCTTCCCCCCCACCACTACCT
>JBBMOE010000020.1:3178263-3283263 GCA_037975065.1 Chaetodon trifasciatus | reverse complement strand
TGCTAACATTGCCAAAGGTCCAGAGTATAATTTGATTTGATTTGATTTGATTATTGCTATGGCATCCATGGTGCCTTTATATTGTAGACTGTGCTAACAGTGATTTCATGGGCAAACTAGTAGATGACAATGTATCTGTTGATGGCCAGGGTGGAAGTGTTTTATTGTGGAACCTAATTTATTGTTTTTGAGACATTTAACTTGATATAGCAAAAATACTGTACAGTATGTACAATTCATGTCTGGTGTTGCCATCTAGTGGTTGAACAGGAAGACCAAATTAAACAATACAATGTAACACTGTAAAGTTAGCTATCTGACTTTTATTTATTATTATTTTACTCACTGAATGGGTCATCTTAGCCATCATCGCAACAGTTGCCCCCCCTGAGAAATTGTCAGGAGCCGCCACCGGTCCAGATGATCCACTGCAGTGAAGATATTTAGTCCAAAACATGCTAATAATCCACAGAAAAATGTTTTCTCCTTTCAAATTAGCAGGTGATCTGCTTCTCTTCCTGCTTGTTTTTCCCATCACAACTTTTGGAAACACATGCTGAAGGCAGCCATCTTGTCACCAGTCTCCAGTTTAAAATGACACACTGACCAACCATGATCTGGCACCTTGAGCCTAGCAATCAGGGAAGCCAATGACAGTTTGAGTTGAATGAAATCCCTCCCTCTCTTCTCACATGTGAAGACTGAGCCAATCACTGCCCAGTTTGAAGATGACTGACATTTCAAATAGCCATGAGCACACTGATATGTCACTTCAGTGGCTTATTTACAGCTCTGGCACCTCAAATCAAGGATTTCAGTGATAATAGCGATATTTGTACAATTTGATGTGATGAATACAATAAATGGCCTCAATATAAAGATATATGGCCCAAATGTAGGTATAAAAACCTTAAATATGAATATAAATGAAAAGAAATTTGATTTCATCCCTACAAATAGAGATATTTATGTAGATGAATACAAAGTAAAATAGGAGAACACCTGAAAATACCATAAGAGAAAACACACAGCTTTTATTGAACTTGGACTAGTTTAAGGCTTCATGCTGCGGTCCCATTGTGTTCTCCAGCCCAGAGAGTCACCTGCAAGCACCTATTTGCAGGAAAAAAAAGATTAAAAAAAAATATATAAAAAATATGCAGGTGGAAAAAAACCCTTCTACTTCAGTGTGTTCAGACTTCTATTACTCAATGCCAGTAGCACTTAAAGTGACTTTGGGAATAAAAGTTCAGAGTCTTACCTTTCAGAAGAGGCCAAATCCATGCATGTACTCCAAATGGTTCAAGAACAGCTTTGAATTTACTTTGGCTATGCCCTGTATAGGCTTTTTAGGCTCATTCTTACAGGAATGGTCAGGGGTGAAGGCAGGAGATGGCTTAACTGACAAACCAGAAAGACATCCAGTAAGGGTTCACACATGAGTGATGACATATGACAGTGGAAGGCAGGCAGGCAGTGACAGTGCTGATTACTGAGGTACTGAGATTTCAAATTATACATTCACAATCATACATTTGGAGTTCACATGTATACTTGTGTATTGCTTGCCCTCTTCCCTTTGGTAATGCCATATTGCAGTTGTCCTGTCTTGAGGCAAGGATGGCAACCTGCCTTACAAATGCAGCTGTAAATGTCAATATTATATTTCTGTGCCTTTTATTTGGAATATCACTTTCTACTTAACTTTCCCATATATCAAATCACTGAATGTTGCCAACCAAAAACTGTTCTGTAAAGTGAATGATTAGCTGTCAAAAACCCAAATGACAGTAAAAATAAGTCTCGGCTTTCTTTCAGCTGTGCTTGTGGTCTGAAGAATAAAGAAAATAAAGAGGAACAAAGAAGTGCATGACCCAATAAATTCTGCTGCCTTCCAGGTACGGTGTGATTTAATCTGGGCCACGCTCTGGGATGACGGCTGGATATTAAGCATTGCTTGTCCTTGTTTTGACAGTGAACTCAGAGACAGAGACTGGATTACTACTTAATGACAGCAATTTTTCAAGAGGGACAATTAATAACTTTGGCAGGAGTGAGGAAAAAAAAAAATTAGCTTAGTGGAAATGAGTCCATTTTAACTGGAAATTATCAGTAGCGGCGCAGTAGAAAATGCTACTTCTCTAACAAACACTGTGGAAACAGCAGAAAGGGCAGAAGGGGGTAACATATAATTTTATTTCAGTAACGTAGAAATATTACTATTTTTGCTAAGGCATTAAACGCATACTGGGTTTTGATAGTGTACTAGAAATTGAATTATGCAAATCATTCGTTGGGGGAAATTGTCCCCAACTCCGCCTTGCTGATTACTCTAATAAGGTTTTAACATATTAATATTTTTTTTCTGCACATCATATTTTCTTATTTTCTCAGAGATGGAAAAAAAAACACACACACAACACACTGGGCTGTGATATGTAGAAGAAACCATAGTGAAAAGGGAAAAAAATAATTGCGTATAAATGCAAATATGATTTCCTTGTTTCCATATCAAACCGTGTCTTGGTGTTTACACCCCTTAATTATGATGTTTCATTAATTACAACAGGAATGTAATGGGGAATATTTACAAGCCTTCAAAGGCTGTCAGATATGGAGTAGAAATAAATAGTTGTGCTATCAGGAGGCAATGTGTTCAGATGTTTCCCAGCTTTTACTTGTTAATTGTGTTATGTGTTGACTTCATACGACACACATGGAGAACAGTCGGCTCAAAATAAATGTGACATTTTTTTCATATGTGAATACAAACATGATAATACAGACTAACCTTTGAAAATGCTGCACATGAGCAGCACCCATTGAGAATGTTTAATATGGTACATTTGTTCATTAATGTTATGTGAAAAATATAAGTAACAAACATAGTTCAGCTACATAATTGAATATTGTGGTACACGTGGTGAGATTTCCTGGAAAACTGGCTATAATTTGGTGGACACAGTCTAGTAATGTCTGTAATGTAATATAAGTAATGTAAAAGCTAAAGAAGACCAATTTTGTTTTAACAATTGCTGAAGCAATTTTGGGTGTAAATCACTTTTCTCCTCAACAAGGGGCTGCGAGGTGTCATTCGATATATAACTCAGCTGGAAATCTAATAAGTTGTGGCATGTATTTGGAAAGATGAATAGAGTATGTACCATAGAGCTGCTGCTGTGTGATGTTTGTCATATTCTGTTCACCTCTTCCTTAGCGTTTCAACACTAATCCTTCATGTAAAGAAAACTGGCTTTGACACACAGGTCGTACACTATCAGTGTTACAGTTTAATGGGTGTGTGTGTGGGTGTGTGTGCGCACGTGCATATGGTACTCCTGTTTCCTGCCTCTTTCTGGTTAGCAAGCCCAGGGCTACTGGTAGAGTGGTTGCCATGGAGTTTTGACATCATTTCATAAATGAGAATAGATCTGAATAGAGTCTGGGAAGTCAATATGGGCTGGAGCTGCTGAAGGGTGTTATGGGAAAAAATGAACAGCGCTCCATCGAAATAACCTCCACTTCCCGCTGAGTCACATAAGTGCGCGTACACACAAAGATGCCCACACACGCGGATAAATTTATCAGCTCGTGTTGGCATGCGTGCCACCACAAAAGGCTCGTTGAGGTGATCATCAAACACGTCAGGAGTAAATAACATTAAAAGCAGGACACTGGTGAGGTGCTAGAAATTTACTGCGACTTTGCACAGTGTGCTCATGAACACTGCCCCTTTTTAGTGTTGCTATTTATTCCATGGGCCTGCTGTTGAGTAAGATGTTCTCTGAGCTTAGGATATTATAACACCTTAAAACTGACCTGACAAACCGTCACAAACAAAATACTGTGTGTGATTAATGCAGAGGACAAAACAAATAAAAGTGACATCAGGTGTTTGATGCTGAAGGTTTTGGAAAGCTTTTCTGTTTGTTTTAGGTTGCTCATGCGGCTCTGACAGCAACTTTCAATGCAGCAATTAAAAGGTATACTAACAGGCTGTTAGTCCCAGCCCCACACGGAGATGATGCATTAGGATCTCAGGCAGACAGTTAACTGTCGGCATACTGGGAGATTAATGGACAAACATACCTGAACAGCAGGAGTATGCCCAGCTAAGGAGTGAGGGGATAGATAGAGGACACTAGAGGGGAATGACCTTGGACAGAGATTTTACTTGAAACTTCATGCGTGACACTAAACATGTTGACTTGTCCTTGAGGCAGGAGCTGTGTTCATGTGTTTAACATTAAAGCTGTGCATTTATGGGGGGGGGGGGGGGTTCATAAAAATACGTACTTGCCTTCACATGATAATTGCAATTAGTTATTTTAATTGTGATTATTACTATTATTACTGCCCATCCGGCATACTGTGAGTGTGATGGCAGGCTCAGGTTCACAGGCTCAGGTCACAGCTCTTTCTGAGTGGAGTTTGCATGTTTCCCATGTCTTCACATGGATTTTTATAAGTTAAGTGGACTTAAAACTTTGACTTTCTCATAAGGTCTATCTGCATAAGACCTTCTATCAACTTGTGGCCTGCCTGGCCCGATTTTGTCCCATTCCTCTATGAAAAGCACTTAGCTGGTAGAGAAAATCAATAATAAAAGTGTAAAAGCTGTCAAACCCACTCCTTTCTGAGTTGTTAAGAACTGACAGCTGTTTTAGGCGCTGCCACCAAAGGAGAATTAATTTCAAATCAGAACAGAAAAGCAACATACACCCTCTCATCTTTTCATTTCCATCCTTGCTTGTAGCTCTCCTTATGCAGATTAGGCACTGTACATGCATGACAATACTGAGGAGCAGAAAATTAGCTTTCTTACTAAGCAGACCTTCACTCCTCTCTTGCTTCTAACACTGTAATGATTTAAACAAGACTACTGACAAGAATCACTTTTTTTGGTTGTGAACTGAATGCCGTGAATAATGAGAAAACCGTAACTAGAACTGTTTGGCCCTGAGGAAGAGAGCATGCAAATTTGTTTCTTTCACTTGTGCCATTTTTTAAGCATCAACTGCAGCTAATCAAGTACAAGAGCCCAAAATGGAATCTCAGGATGGCGCTCTGCTCTCAACTTAAGTCAAGGGTGCCTTGTTGGCCTCTCCTTTCAGCCTTTTCTTATTTTCCTCCACATCATTCTTCTCACCACTTCTATGCATTCTCTGACTCCAGATCTCTTTTATTAAATGCCAGGAAGCATGGTCGAGAGTGGGTGGCATTGGTAATGAACTGTAATCCCTCTCTCCCAACCATCTAAACAACACACCTACTTCTCAGAGGTGATTAGCTCAAAAAATATATTATTATGTCCACTTATTAATGTGTTTTGCTTTCATCATTTATAATTGCTGCATTTGTTTTATTTCAATAATACGTCTAACTTTAGTGATACTGAACTTTAATTGGTAATAAAACTCAGAGCACTAAAAACTGAAATAAAAAAAACAATACGATAAGAAAGAGGAGGTAGGATATGTGTTTACACCTCGAGCACACAGTCTATTGGCCTCCCCTGGTTTCAGGCCAGTTAGAAAGCTTGCCCAAGACCCCTACACTGAACCCAAGACTGAAAGTCCGTATAGACATAAAAATGCAGCAAAAAGCAACTTTCAATTACAACAGTGAGTCACAAGCAGGAGTATTTCGACCACAGGGTACTTCTGCAAGTTGCCAGGGGGCATGTGGGAAGATTGTGGAGTAGGTCCATTAATTTTGAAAAAACTAAAAACTAAATAATTAAATTATGATTTGATCTACATCCACACACTGAGTCAGCTGTAACACTTGAAGACCTCATGTTTCAAATGATAGCGTGTGAAAAGCAGCTAGTTAACAAGCACAGAAGTGGAAATACTGCTCGCTTAAAGTAAACTGCAGCAAAAAAGTTCGCCAAAAGTAATGGCTGACACATGCAACACATAAGAGTGCAAGTGGTACAAATGCAAACTTGACCTATGTCAAACAACATCCATCTTAACAAACACTTTTAGAACTCAACAGGTCGACGCTCAGTCGTAATGACTTCCTCATCCCATGTTAAAATCACAAACACATACAGGACATCTGAGGACACTCAGAGCGCGTCTTAGCACGAATCATTGTGGAACGGTAGTTTCAGCTCATTTTTTATGCGCGTCCAAGAAAATGATTTTCGTTTCTACAGATGATTTTTTTTTTTTTGGTAATTCACAACTGAGTGTGAGCTTAATTTATAATTGAGTTTTGATAGAGGGATTACTCTCAAAATGTCTTGTAGGCAACATCAGATGTGGAAAATTTAATGTATTTCAAGTCAATTAAAACCACCTTTTAACTGTCTGTGGTAAAGATACAGAGTTAGAGGTCGGAATAGGAGTTGTGTGCTGCTTGGAAAACGAGAGAAAGCAGTGCATTGCCCTGTCATTTGGCAAAATAGAGTCAAGGCATGCTCGGATGAGTGGCTAGATTCTGTGCTGAGCTTGAAGAGACTGAAAGAGAAACAGAGAAAGAGGGAGCACATGGCAGCGCTTTGGATTAAATGTTAAAATATTAAATATTGAAAGGGAACGTCAGTTCCCCTGAGCTCCTGCTTTCAGTCTCTAGCCGAATTCAGCAAGGGGCCCTCAGGGGATGTTGGGCTGAAAGTGGAGGGGTGGGGATGAAAACAGGCCGCAGATGAGAGACATGAGTTGAGAGACAAGCAGAGGGCGGGGAGTGGGCGAGATGAGTTGTGGCTGAGGAGAGGTTGATGGGTGCCGGGGATGAAGGATTAAAAACAAAAAACACATATCACAAGAAGAATGAAACAAAAGTGTTCAGTGACTGGTCGTGTCAAAGAAGAAAATTACACAATGTAATAGAAAGTGGTAAGAGACGGTGAATGAGATCAATTAGCAGGATTTGTAAGAGAAAGAGCTGTAGGCAAATTACTTGAGTCAGCGTTAAATTAAGACTATGAACCAGGTAAAACTATTTGTTGGGCTATGAAGCGAGAGGGATGGTAAATTTTATTTCATCTGCACACATTTCGAGACTTAATTTCAGTTATTTGTTATATCATTGGCTTTAATCACGCTCTTCTTCACTGTGCAAACAAATACACAAACAAAGCTTAGAGGTTTTGACTTGTGGGTTGCTGAATCATCCCAGACAGTCTGAATCCTTCATTGGGCATCTGAGGCGGTTTAATCAGGGCTGCCCGAGGCTGGCTGGAAGATCCCACCATTTTAAAGCTAAATTTTTGTGAAAAACATCAAAAGGATGCCCTGAGGTATCTGCTGTGTTCTGAATGAAGCTGCAACCTTCAACCTCACAGCAACACTTTGCTATCTCCCTTAAAAAATAAACAAATGACATGGCATTGAGGAACGTTTTTGGCGAGCCTTTGATACGAAGCATGAGGTGGCAAATGAACAGTATCCAAAACTGTTCATTTATTTTTCATTCAAATTCAGCCACTTATTATGTGTAGAAAATGTTAACATGTCATTCGTTCAGGCCGTGACTCTGGGTCAAATTTGTCCTCTCAAATTTTTATGAAAACACTTAAACTCCTGGTTATTCCAGGAGAGCTTCGACTGAATTGCAATGCCAGGATTTCAGTGCTTCACGAACCTGCAGGACAACAAGGCTGATGTGTGCATAAAAAGCAGTGAAATGATAACCAGGGTTTCAGCCTGGTGCAGCCACCCGTGCACACTGGATGCATTTTTGACTGCACACCTTGTTAAGTATAGCTGTTCATGTATTTATGTATACGAGCACTATGTTTTCTAAAAAGTGTGTCGACAAGTCGGAGCTTTTGTTTTGTGTGTTCGTGCCGTTGTGTTTTTTTCTCCAGACACAATCTCAGCCTGGATATAGAAAAGCAATCTCTCAGCTAAGTGATTTGTGAAAAATGTCACATTCTCACCTGGCAGTAATTGCCTGCTGGTGTCACTCAGCTGTGGTGATAGGTGCTTGTGAAGCGAGAGAGGGTGGGCAGGTGGGTGGGGGCTTGCTATGACCAGCTTGCGAGATGTATTGTCAGGATTGAAAGAGGAGCTTTAAGATACACATTCTTTATTAAATCCATTGTTCCCTCTGAACAAGTAAAAGATCAAAGTGCTGCCAGGTGGAAGAAACAGGTAATTTCATTTGTGTATGCGGGGGGGATGGGAATGCGAAAGGGGTCTGTGTTTGTGCATCCACATCTGTTTGTGTGTTCAGTGATTGGCATAGAATATCATTTGGCCTCAGGCGATGAGGCGATGAGGCGATGGCATCTACTGGGACTCAACAACTCTATGGATGACAGGGAAGAAAGCAAAGCAGCAATGAGACAGAAAATGAGAGATGCACATTTTTATAGTCATGATGTTTTTGATTTTCACATTTCAGCTGAGCTTTTTATCACCCACTTCCTTGTCCCATCTGTTTTCTTTTCATTCTAGTTCTCCGTGCTGCTCACCTGCCAGTTTCAGTCAGATTTCGCAGCGTCCCAGGTTGAAATCCCTCACATCTGTGTACAAAAGCTGTTAAACTTTTTAGAGACGGTTTCTGTTGCACCACAGTGATTAAGTGGACTTTTTGGACATGCGGAAATCTGAGTAAATACAGAGTAGTTTGATTTGAATAAAGTTGAAAGGCGGAATATTCTGTGAGATCGGCCAGGCTTTCTGACCATCTTTTATTTATTTTACTCCAACTTGTTTCATTCCCGTCAGTGTTCCTACTTGCAAACATCCTTTCAGCGCTCGAACATTTGTGGACACTAAAAGGAGAGATCAAGATATTCATTCAAAATTTAATATGTGAGAAATATATTGACGTAAAAAAAAAAAAAAAAAGTGATAAAGATAAAAAAGATATGGCTGGTGAAAGGAAAGTTCAGAGGTAAAGAAACAGAAATAATGTAAAATAGTTTTATAGTTTTCAAAGTCCTCAACAGGATGTGCACTTAAGCACATAATAACACTGATATGGTGTTGTATCAGCAGTCATATAAAATCTTCATTATGCTTGCTGAAATTAGATATCCCTAACAAAAAGAAGCAGTGAAAACAAAGTCCTTGAAACTAAAACCCAGCCATGCTCTCTCATACATCAGGAAAATAATCTAGCCATGTCACATTATGAAGAATCTCATTATGGCATGTAAATTTGATGACACTGAATACGTAAGTGGCAGCATATGCATATGTTTGTTAGCCAGTGCTAATGACCCTTCTAAAGCTCTCCAGTGAGATAGCCTCATGATGGAGCCAAACTCATCATCGGGGGGGTTGGGGGGGGACAACTCACATCCTTGATTTTGACACGTGGAGAGTGTTCTCAGGGCTGAAGAGCTCTCAGAGGCCTCTCCAGACGTGGGGCGCACAGACACACGCATATCCATGTGCATGCAGACAGACAGACAGACAGACAGATGAACGCACTTCACTCACGAGCGCTTGACGTGAGATGCATGACGTGTTGAATCCTGTCTGGAAATTAACGTTAACACAAGAGAGTGGTAGGTGGTGAGAACCATAAGAATGTATCTGTCTCCTTTATCTAAATTCTCTATTGACTGTGCTCAGCCTGATGAATTAGTCTATAACAGACAGAAAGATTGAGCCAGAACATCACCTGAACTGTCACACAGTATTAACCACCTGTCTGTTGCCATGTTTTACAAATCATCAATCTCACTTTGAAACAGTTTTAGATAGAAGAGAAATGTTAAGCCAAACCAACATGCACAAAGTGGCGCTTGCCTCATTCAGTAGCTGCTGTGGAATATTTGATAGAATTATGAGCACTGAATTGGTATGAGACTTGTGTGCTGTTTGACGCCTTGTGGCAGCCGTCACTAATAACTTTAATGACATTATTTGATGGCATCCATTTGAACTAACCCTAACCCTATTAATATACAGTAGAAACGCATCCTTATATCTAATTTTCAAAATGGGTTCCAAAAACGACGTTCCACATGATCTGCCAACGCTGAGGTAGAGGTCTGGTTGAGTTTAGGCATCTGAAATGACTTGGCAAAGTCATTACAGTATAAAGCAGGGGTTCTCAAAGTTTTGATGACTGAGTGCCAGCATAGGGAGCCAGCATATGATTGAGGGCCACGCAGGAAAAACCACAAACTACAATAAGGCAGGCCACTTTATCTGTCCTCCCAGGTCAGCCAAAGCAGGAGTTGATCCATTTTTTCTGCATTTTTCCTCAGCCACACAGCATTTTTCCTATGGTGGCTTTTCTATCTCACTTCCACATTAAACTGCCGAGTTATCCACCAAAATCCCTAACTTTAATGGACAGCTCTAGCATTGAGGACAGGATGTAGTTCCAACATGTTCTCATCCCAGGTTGGCAAATCCAGATGCCACTTTGTCACGCTTCTCAGCACCTCATGCAGATGCATGAGGTACCCTTGAGCGTCTGTGTGCAACCTGCAAAGCCTTCCTGCCAGGAGCCTTTCTAAAGGTAAAATGTTGCACATGCTCTTTCGACCATTTTGGGTTGAGCAGTTGCTATGAGCATCTAATTTTGCAATGGATGGATTTATATTGAGTTAGCTGAAAGCCAAGTGCATCTCACAAACACCTTTTGGAGTACCTCGTGCATCTGTGTAAGATGCAGAGGAACGCGGCAAAACGTCACTATTTGACAACCTGGAAATGAGACTGGACTGGGACTTCCAACCACGCTGGTGATGTGCCACTAGTTGCCATGCAACTTGTACCTCGTTACAAGTTGTCATTCCTGACAGAAGCTGGGGCCACAGGTTGACACAGTAGCTAAGGAGTTATTTAAATGTAGACTATTGAAAGTGAAAGTATTGAAATGGAAAGCAGGTGATTAGAATATAATGTATGCATCTCATGTCATGTTCGGGGACCTCACAAGATGCCCCCTAGGGCCACTACTGGTCCGTGGGCCAGACTTCGAGTAACTATGTTGTAAAGAAACTAACAATTGTAGATGGTGGCTGAACCACACCGACCCCCTCTCCAAGGTCATGTTCAGACACAAAGCAGCACTATGTTAAATGCAAACATCTCCCCATTCATTTAACTGAAAGGACCGTGTTGGCACAGTGGGGGTGCTCATTCCTGATAGATGTCTTTGTGACAGAAACAGCGAATTTCTTCTGTTTACCTGGTGATCATCCTGATCGAAGATACAATGATTGGCGCAGGAGCTTCTGAGGAGAGTTGTAAAATCCTGTCTCATAAAAACTACTGCGCCTTGGTTTTGTATCTGATAGCCTTCAAAACCATGAGACTATCATCAAACTGGCCTTTCTGTATCATATTTCACCTCCTCACTGAAACCTCAAGCAACATGCCCACACCAGCCCTGCATGGCTGTGCTGTTGGCAAATAAAACGTTGCTGTAGGCATCAAAATAAGAGCATCGAGCCTTCAACTACAACTTAAAATGAAACACCAACTGTCTGTTGAGGTATATTTGGCAGTATCAAAACTTTCAGAACTTTTACTACTACTGGTAGAAACTGATCTAAAATCTGTAATTATACAAAATGTTAGCACAACCATGGATTTATAAAAATGTGAGATTTACAGGTCTTAGAAGCTGTGCAGCATCTACTTTGTACAGATAAAACAGCTGGTTCTTCTCAGTAATTTGCTGTCCATGCCGGAGATAGTGTTTTCATTTGAGAACAAAGATTAGCACCTTCTAAGATAGCCCGGGGTTGATGAGTTATTCTCGTGTTATGGAACATCTTATTATTAGCAAGGGAGGTGGAAAAAAAAGAGCAACGAAAAACATGAGAAAGAGAGAGAAAGACAAGAGAGATAAAGTCCTAATTGGTAGTCATGTTTCTTCACATGTCCTTTGGGTTATTCTAAGATGATAAGCAGCTTCTGCTCAGTGTAATAATGTGTGTGTGTGTGTGTGTGTGTGTGTGTGTGTGTGTATGTGTGTGTGTGTGTGTGTGTGTTTGCACTGTTGCTCAGCGCATGTGACTATTTTCCTTTGCCATGGAATTAGAGATGTTTTGGAGCATGCCTCTCTTGTACAACTATAACCCCATAGCTTTTAGTGATTAGGATAATGATCTGCTTCTATTCTATGCCCAATTTACCTTACATCTATGTGAGCGCTGGTGAGGGATCAAACAGCTCAGTGCTTCCTCTTGCTTGCATCCATACATATTGCAGACCTTTTCTCTGACTTTACAAAAAGGCCATAATGTGTACCATAATGAACAGCCTTTACCTATAATGCCTTTCTCTCTCAGTGTGTCAGGGATGATGCAAAGGGCACAAATGCAATAAAGCAAACCGTGAAACCAGACTTGTTGTATTCTTGATTACTGTGGCTGTTTCCACCGCTGTCGGCTTTTATTTAAAAGACTTTAGAGCAAAGCTGAAAGAGACACCTTATAAGATGGGGCGATGTAAAAGTTGCACACATGCATATAAGAGACCATAATACAGGGAAGGAAAAAAACATAACTTGTCAAACTTTGATCTGATCTTTAACACCTTTGAATGAATGTCCAGTCTTAGGCTGTGCTATGCCAATGCTGTGACTGAACATTTTTTTTCTGCATGTGTCTGCTGAAGTGGCTTTGTGCACATTGACTCAACATCTTCGACACAAACTGAGTTGCAGCACTGGAGCGGACATCGCCAGATTGAAAATAAAATTCCGTCTGTCCATTTACAGTAAACAGACAGCAATATCATTTCTCTGCTTTTCTTCGCCTGCTTGTTTTCTTGTTACTTTGCCACATGACTCACAGTGATTTATTTCAACTGCTTATTTTACCCACCACAGATGTCCCTGACTGGATGTGTTTCAAGTGTTTCAGAGAGAAAGGGCAGTATATTGTGTTCTGCCGTCGTGTTATGAAGATTTGTACTTTAATAAAAGCGAGGGGGGAAACAATACATTTCTTTATGTGTTCTCAAGTAATTTAATATGAAATCTGTGCCTTTAAATTAAACACATGTGCCGTAATTAGTAAGCTCAATTAAAAATGGCATGAAACACACGCATATATAATTATTATTTGTAAGTGTGCCAGTGAATGTGTCACAGAGTCAGACCTGTTTACTGACAGTGGCTGCAAACAGGCTGCATTATGATTCTGCTGGCAGAGTGGAGCGATGGTGATGCAGAAGATAGGACGCGGGACAGAAATGGGAGACTTAATGCCAAGGCCTGACAACGTGACACAAAGCACTAAGCAGCATGTCAATATCACAACCGTACACTAAACAGGGTTTGTGTGTGCACGTGTAAGGCATTAAGTCTGCGATAAAAACTTTACATCCTTCAGTCGTATCCTGCTAATACAATGAAAAGGGAAGAGAGAACATGACAAAGCAAACTGTGGAGTGGTGAGAGAGTGAGCGACGAGAGCAAAGAAATAAATAAATCATCATAAATCTGATTTGTTATGTGCGAGACTTAGGAAAACCAAGCAGTTAAAGGCCGAGGGAGACGCCATAAAGGAGAGAAAGTGATGATTAGAGGAGATGAGGAGTCATCCTAAAACTCCCTTAAACTGAGCCGACTCAAGAGGGGATTCGAAAAAGATCATTTTTCTACTCTCTGAGTTTCCACCATATGAACGTGGAGTGCTGGCAGCATCCTGTCCATTAATCAACAGCAGTGGCATCGCTGAATGACATCAACAAACATGACCAAAATTTCCTTATTTCATAATGGGGTCTCAGATCAGATGAATATAAACATCCTCATTACTGAGTTGTCAATGACATCAAAGTCTCCCCCTGACTCTTTTGTGGAGTCTGCTGAGGATCCAGGGAGGACAGAGCAGCTGCACCGAGGACGACACAGACATGATAAGTAAAAGCAACAGCAACAGCCAAAAGCGGCTGATAAACAGAATATGATCACGTCTGTGACAAAAAATGGAGTTCCAATCAGTTCACAAGCGACTGCATATTTGCACGGCACACCACATTGAGTCACATTTAAAATACATGGATGTGATAACATGAGTCAGATTTCTTAAAATCACAGCCAGATGAGTCAAAAGAATATTCCAGGTCAAAGTCTATTATGACTACAGGATCCACATTTTGTTGCCTCAAGGCAGAGAGAATTTACTACACAGCTCCAGAGTCTCTCAAGGCATGTCAGAGAAAAGGTTTGGAGGAAATAAAAATGCAGACTGAGATTGACATGAACATGATGACTAAGTAAGCTTATAAAACACTGGGCCAACGACGCTGGCTTTAATGAAACGCTACAAAGAAAGTCACAAATCAAATGTGCGTGTCGCTGCATGGGGGCAGGGCCGCGTACGCCCGGTGCCGTTGTCTTCATCTGCTTAAATCAGCTGCAGTCGTGCGTTTCACAATGAGGAGGGCAAAATGATCTCACACACATTCACACACACATTCATCATATATTTACTCGAGGATGGGGAGGAGTGTCTTTCAAAGAACCATGTGTCAGCACATGCAGCGCGCTGACATGGAAAGTTACAGAAATAGAATGAATCAAAGAGAGGCGGAGGAGGTGATCAAGGAAGAAAGAGAGCAGGGTGGAGGAGGGTGAAGAGGTAAGCTTCAGTGTTATTTCTCTCCATTTGCACTGCAGCTGTATCATAGTTTAATGTTGTGGGACAACAGTTGAACACCAAAGCCTTGTTATATTCCCATTATACTCTCTTCTCATATCTCTAGGGTAAACCTTTTTTTCTCTCTCTTTTTTTCATGCCTCTACATTTCTGAGGCCGTCTTTTTGTGTTTATATGCACCTTTATCAGTCACTGGATCCCTCCATCTGTCTCATCTACTTCTTTTGAACTCCTCTATTATCTCGGCCTGTCATCTTAATTTTTCTTTCAGTCTGTGTGTACTTTATGGAAGCGGTTTGCCAAAATGAAACTGACGTAATCCAAGCTTGAAATATTGTTCCTGTTGCTCTTTATCCTACCTTGTGTGTTTCCCCAGTGATGATCCTCTTCTCATTAGCTTTTTTTACCCTCATTCTCTCTCCATCTGTGCACCCCTCTCTCCCCTTTGTCTCCACCTGCTCACCACTCCTGCCTCTCTTTTCTACTTTTGTTTACTTGGAGGGGATTCAAAGCAGCCAGAGGGAGGAAAGGGGGTTGGAGCCGAGGCTGTGGAGGGTTGATTTGTCTCATTGGTGCTGATTGTAATCAATTAGGGTGTGCTGCTCATTAGAGCTAGACTTGGATCATTATGGAGACAGCATCTGCTGCCTGTACACACATTGACAAACTATAGCAACATTAGGCCACATCAATGCCAGACACTTAGGTTTGTCATAATATCTCGTGAGAGCTGGCATCATGTGCGGTAACATCACTTCAGGAGGTGAGTTCATATTTTGACTACAAGAACTGGGCCTTAAATTTATATATCTTACAGAACGTTGCAAATTCTAGTTTATGATGTCTCCAGTTTTATTATGGTAGGGGTATGAGTGGACTTGCCTTACACAGTGAGTAAAACACAATAAATCTGATTAATACACTTTTTATTCCCTCGCTCTGTCCACCACACTGCCCACGCTCAAACATACACACACAAAAGCTGTTTTTTCCATCACTTTCGGGGACATTATATAGATTTACTTCCACCTCCTAGAGACTCATCATAACCATAACCACCACTTGCCTAACCCTAACCTTTATTCCAACCTTTGCTCTCTTCACCCTGAAATTCAATGACTGACGTTATGGGGAAGGCAAGTCCGCACAGCGTGACTGTGTAACCACATTTTTGTCCTTACAATGTTGGGAGTACGTGTCCACACACACACAAACACACACACACACGCGCACACACACACACACACACACACACACACACACACACACACACACACACACACACACACACACACACAATTTTCTGCCTAGTCCTCTGTGCCTGGCCACACATAGCGTAAAGCTGTAGATTACAGAAAAGGTGAACACAGGCCACCTGTGCTTAACAATGATATGCTGCCCATTCAAGGTCGCAGCTGACACACACACATATACACACACTCATGCATTCACAATAGCTATAGACTTGCAGACACAAACACTTGAGTTACACACACACAACTCTACGTATACACACTGATGTGAGGGTTAAAACCTCAGCTCATAAATCAGGGAGGTTGGAGTGCCAGCATTTAAAAGGCCCTGCTCACACACTATATATGCAGCCTTTATGAGAACCACTGTTCCAGAGGTCAACAAGGGGAGACACTGGGTTATGACAGGAAAATGGATACCGTACATCTCTCTCCAGAGCTCTTTACATTTATGCCCCTACCACTGTCTCTTGCTCTCTCTTCCTGCAGCACTGCTGCATAGTTGGAAAGCTCAACTTTATTTAGGTAGTTTAGTAAAGATGGCTAAATCCAAACTGCTGATACACAGAGGGAGAGAAACACACAAGCAAAAGAAAATCTATGCATGGTTTAAAAGAGTTCAATGAGTAGCCTTGAATTTCTCAATAAATGACAACTTCCTGAAACAGAACAGGGGCTGCATTCAAGTACAGAGCCCAACTCTTAGTCACAATAGTGGGTGGCTCTAAGGAGGGGCAGTGACTGTGTCACAACACGTGAAAGGTTGTTTTTGTATGTATTGCCATGAAATGCGGGACAGATATTTTTATGATTCACTTATTTTACAGCACCACCAACACTTTACTCTGACAGCTTACCTCAAAAACTGGTGACCACACAGAGTGCATACGGTGAAAATAGCTCATTAAGCCTAAGCTTGTATTTATTGGTATGGAGATATATGGGTAGCAATGTAGAAATAACGCATGAACACTCCCAAGTAGGAACAACTAGACATTTTTATGCTTTTTACAACTGAATGTGTCATAATAATAAGGATAATTTTGGGCGTGTACTCTTTCTACAACCATTACATTCCATCTCCATTGTGATTATAGGCCTAAGGCTGCTGTCTCTTACTTTAAAATACGATGTGGTATTGTAATATTCTGGCAAGAGAGAGTTCAGGTCAAATCAACGTCATGGAAGTGAAAGCCAAGGTTTATGTTTCATTGTGTCTTGCAAGAGAGAAAGACAACAGAAGAGGCCACAGAGACAGAATGCTTGAGTGTGTGTATATTTGTGTTTCGCTGTCAGCTGCTGTTAAACAGAATGACAGCATGAGGGCGAAGGGGTTAGGCCATGTCTTCAGTAAATTACTCTCTTCCTAGTTCCAGAGGTCTCCTCTGCTTGTGTGTGTGTGTGCGCGTGTGTGTGTGTGCCTGAACTGACCACACACAGTAATAGCCCTCAAGGTTAATTGACCGCAAGTGGAGTACTTGTTCCCCCAAATAGACAGTCAGGGTTAGGGTCTCCCTCCCACTCTCTCCCCTGACCTACCCAAGATATCATTATCAGCTCTCTGTCGTTCGTTCTCTCTCCCTATTCTGTCTTTCTCTAAACAGACAGAGACACACCAGGAGACAGACACCACCCCAGAGACAGCCTACGCTCTCTTAATAACCCAACATTGTGTCCATCTGTAACAGAGTTCCAAAGTCCGTTGTTTCTATTGACTGGGGAAAAGAGACTCAAAGACGAAGGATGCTTGAACGAGTGGTATCTTTTAAAGTAGTGTGGCGAGGGACTGTTTTCAGTTTAAGGAACAATCACAATGAAAATATCACTGAGCAGTGGGAGTTGCTGTATCCATAATTCCAAAAAATTAATATGACAGTAAAATAAATATTCTGAATTTGGGTATTTTGTATTCATGCCAGGATACAATAGGTTACAATCTTATTCGTTGTTCATTGAAAATCCTAAATTTTCATTAAGCACTGTGATAATGCAAAAGCTACAGCATAAGGCAGAGAGAGAAATGATCATATTCAATAGCTGTTTATTTTCAAGTAAATGCATGTTAAATAAAAGAAATATGTGTTTACACCTTCTGCAATTGCTCAATGTTTGCCACAGTAAAAGTGTGTGTGTGCACTAGGCGTGATACCCACGGGTATTTTATGTATTTTATATAGACATGCAATTAATTCTGTTAATAAAAATTTGAGTGGCATATATAACCTGCCTACCTTTGTGCTTTACAACACCATAAAGAGTGCATGACTCAGTAGTTTGCAGCAACAACCAGAGCACATTTGAAAAAAAGCAACACAGTCTGCTTGCTCACCGTTTGCAGGTGTAAATGAAACCACATGTTTTTTTACAACCTCGTGATACTTGGTTACCTGTTTCAGAATTTGTAATGGCCCAGTGTTGTTTTGCTGTACCAGGTTTTACACATCATCCCTCTCCGCCTGTTTTTTCTTGTTTTTTTTTCCCTTTCAGAAGTCTGCAGTCGTATGTTTCTCTCTAGTCCAGGGCCTGTGTCCTCTAAACACACAGTCCTGTTTACAGGTCTTGGGGAGTGCTACTGCATATGTGAAAAGAGTTGCATGAGGGGTTGAGTGGCTGCAGTAGGAGCTGCACAAAGTCGGATCAAGTGATGTCACATAAGGCAACAGTTGAACAGGACCACTTGCCTCAAGCATTATAAAGTATTAGCCACTACTAGCATAATGCACCCAGATCTTTGACTGGAATGAAGAGTTGGTTTCTGGCTAATGGACGCAGCAGGTTTTGACAAAGAAGACGGACACGTGGGATCAAAAAATTTCTCCGGTTCTGCTGCATGGATGTTGATCTTTTTTTTTTAAAATATATATTGTGAGGCTAAGAGTGTTGCTAACTCATTAGAGCACTCTTTAAAGATAAATGAGTATGTAGAAGTCAGTATCTTCTATTACATTGATAGTAATTGTACAGTTCCACATCATATAAAGGTAAATAAGAGGAAGAGATGATGTGTGTCAATATAGCGTATATACTATCACTGATGACTGAGACAGGATCCACTCCAAACATCAACCAATGCTACTCTTTTATCCCTGTGTGTGTTTGTGTGTGTATGCAAAAACAAAACGTTAAAAGGGTTCTCACACAAAGCAACCTAGGTTTCACATGTGTGCTTGTGTATCACAGCATATTTGTAGTGCATGAGCCAGCGTGCAACTCTTGATGTGTCTCCCACCGTCTTTCACTGTTAGCATCAGTGGCTAATCATGGCAAATGAGAGCTAGCAGGGAGGCTAGATTGGCATAAGATGGCATTAACTGGTGCATTAGCAAGTGTTGGGCAATTACTTTAATGACGTAAATTGGCCTGAGATTTCCCCCTGCACAGGAAGTGAATGAGAGAAATGTAACAATGATTATGATTAGGCAGCTAATTATAGTATCAGCTCAAAGTGGCACATACGCATAGACAGATTCTGTTTATTTAGACGATCGGCAGGGATACTTGGTGTGTTCGCTGAATGCAATATTTGTTATATGTGTGTGTTTGTGTGTGCATGCGTGCGCATTGCCGTCATTTGATTGAATGTGCTATTTTAGAAATGGAGTGACTTTTCTTTAACGCTTTTTGATCTAGAGCAGTGATTATCAACTGGCAGCCTGCGGGCCACGTTTGGCCCGCCAAAACTTCCAGTCTGGCCCACAGAATATGAATGAATTTAGAAAATGCATGCATAAATGTTACTCACTAGCGGGAGTGGCTCAGTTCCTCCTTAGAGTGATTGTTGATTCACTTGCCAAACCCTGACAACAAGACAAAAAGTCGATAATTCATAGTTCATCCACTCTACAGAATCACTGGACAACAAGAGGCAACACCAGAGCCGCGACAGAATCACTAAGCTTGACACAAAAAAAATCAGTTGGGTTTATTTTTGTTGGCCAACTGTTGTATTGAGGTCTCAAACTGAGTATTTTTGTTTGCTTCGTGGGATCCAGAAGAGAAGTAATTGGTTGAGATAAGATCTCATTCATTGGTAGCTGAACTGTGGGTTTTGTACTGGACACTGCCTGCCTCATTGGCTCAGATGTGAGAGAATTTTGTAAATAAGTATCTAATTATCATTATGGATTTCCCATGTTTTTTACGTTTGTTCACGCTAAAATTGATAAATAGATAAACATCAATTTTGTCAGTAAATGAAAATATTAAACAATAATAGGGCTACATACTTCTTTTTGAAAGCCAGGCCCCCACTGTGTCTGCATAGAAAAATTCTGGCCTTTGAACAAATGTAGTGAGGACCCCTGGTCTAGAATATCATGCCTGATTTATGAAGTAATACATACAGCATGAGCCATATACATGTAAGTAATGCATATGAAGCAGACTGTAGGTCTTCTAATATTCATTCTGAATTAGAGGACATATTCTGCTCTACTTTTTTTTTTTTTTAATAATAATGTGGCAATATGTTGGATAAGTGGTTAGTACTGTCACCCCACAACAGATCAGCTTGCATATGCTTGAATATGTTTAGTTGAGTCTTTCTATGTAGCGTTGTCATGTTGTCTCTGTGTTACTGTGGGTGCTCCAGTTGTCTCCCACAGTCAATAAACATGCAGGTTAGGTGACTGGGAGACTCAAAATTACCCGTAAGGGTGAAGGGTTGACTGCATATGTGTTATTCATGTGATAGAATGGTGATTAGCCCAGCTCATACCCAGCTTCTGGCCCAGTGCATGCTTTGCATTGAAAATGGACGGATGGCTGGATGGATGGAAGAACGATGTCAATAGGCTGTACAAATCCACATGCATTATTTGCAATTGTAGCCTACTAATTTTCCAATCATTTCCCTGCATTGCCATTTCATAGTTAAAGTCAGTAACTAGGCTTGAAAGAAGAAGTGTGAAGAAGAATTGACAGAATTTGACAGAAAAATCTATAATCCAGTCAAATCTAGCAGAAGCTGTATTGGAATCAAAAAGGTGGCAGACACATGGCCTCCATAGTATGCAACAGCCACAAACTCTATCAGCATCTCCTAAAAAGAAAGGGCAAAAAATTCACCCAGACTGGGGCAGGACCTTTCTGGATGGAGTTTGCATGTTCTCCCCTAGTTTGCATGTGTTTCCTGCAGGTGCTCTGGTGTCACCTGCCTTTAAAAACATGCAAGTTAAGGTTAATTCTCTCCTGTCAGTGCCCTTGATCAAAGCACTGGCTTAGTACTGGAGCTGGTTCGCAGGCGCCACACTGGCTGCCCTCTGCTTTTAGTGCCTAGAAAGTGTATGTGTGACGATAAACTTGATTTGATGCAGCATTTAGGGGGTGAAGTAGTTACTGCCCCTGCATGTCAGGCAGAGTGGAGGGACACATAGTCAATTACAATCTGGTACACTGCATTTGCCTCGAAGAAAATGCTTGGCACTGAAGCATGCTTGGATTCAATCAAAAAAAGGACAAAATGTAAAACCATTCCCTTTTGTGTGGGCAAAGGGCCCCAAGCGATCTTTGTCTTTACTTATTATTATTATTATTTTTTATAATAGGTCTAACCTTGTTGGGAAGCGAGGGACAAATGGTGTGTGATTGCCTTGTTGCTCTGCACGTTTCAATGTTTGGCTAGAAGTGCCCCGAGGACTCAGCATGCTGCTGCTTTAGGCCTGCTGGTCGGCCCAAAGTGACGTCAAAGAGTAAAGGCAGACAGGAACAAACAAAAGCAAACACACCCACAGACAGTTGAGAACCACCAACACTCGCATGGTACAGCACAAACCAATAGATAAGCACGCTGGCATATGCACAAATCCCAAAGACCGCGTCCTCCCCTTTCTCCATTGTCTCTGTTCTTCCATGTGTCCCTCTTTCATATGTTTCCAGAGAGATGAGAGAAAGTGAAAAAGGAGAATAAGAAAGAAATAGAAAGAGGAAATGCAGAGGAGGGTGAGGGGAAAAGGAGTGGCAAAAGAAGGGAGGGAAAGAATGAAGGAAAGGGCTTTGGTGAGGACAGGTGTGTGTGTGTGTGTGTGTGTGTGTGTGTGTGTGTGTGTGTGTATGAGTGTATGTACGGGGAAAATGTGCTACCATGGGTTGGATCTGCTTCTGTGTTTGTATGTTGTGTTTTGGCATGTAAATCTATTTATTTTTTCCTGGTTGATTGTGTGTGTGTTCCTGTGTCTTTTTGTGCATGGACACACATCCGTTCCCATCCATCAATGTATGTGTGGCTGATCATGTATTCAGCCTGCATGCTGTATGTCTTCTCTCTGTTTAAATCTTTGTATATGCACATGCACAAAGACCTCCCTATATGCTTGGGAAGCTTTACCCATGTTCGTTTATGAACACACATATGTGCGTGCATGTGATGTGTTGAGGTGTGCTGACCCACCCTTGGCTATCTCTAAAGCAGATTAAGGGAGCAGGGTGTCTGACTTTGTCGTTCCAGACTGGGCTTCAGTGACAGAACAAGAGTGCAAAGAGCACCTCTATGTCCCCCTTGGCCAAGCCAGGGTTAGCCCACCACCCTTTGACCCATCTGCTGTGGGATCAGGCTTAAAGTGTCACTGCAGGGTAATTGGCCTGTCTGTCTTCTGGTTGCCACACACCCAAAACCGGACACAACACACACTTCTCCCGTCCACTTGGCCATGAGTTTGTGAGAGGAAAGGACGCATTTACTGTATGTGTTTTACTGAATTGGTGTCTTGAGCATTATCAAAACTAGAGTTGATGTATTGTAGGGACAGTGACAGAAAGAGAGACAACAAAGAAATCAGAAAGTCTGAAGAACAACATGGAGAAACATGAATTGTGCCATTTTGATTTTTCAAATTTTTTCACAAGTGGTGTGGGGCATGAACGATAAGCTGAAGGCACCTTACAAATCAGATATTCTCTGATCCACATTTAAAGTCAACAATTGACCTGGTGACCTCATGAGAAATAACTTAATCTTTTGTGACCCTCTCTTTATTCTCTCTCTTCTCCAAGTTAGACATAGGCTGAGGATGGGATAATTGCTCATCTCTAAATGTGCCAGATTAGTTGACCCCATAAAACAATAGTGCCACAGAACACTCAGAAAAGAATTAGACTCTCCAAATGAGTTTTTATTTTGGGTTACATCCATTAGTAATGATGTGAGTTGTATGCCGTTGGTGACTGTGCCTGGGCCATGTCACGGGGTCATGATGAGGTCAGGCCTAACTAGATGTCAAATGGCATAAAAAGGAGAAGACACAGGAGGCGTATTGACGTCACGGGTCAGTCTGAGGACAAATCAATCAACAGTGCTGCATCGACACAGAAAGAGGAGGAGGTAATGGACACAGGAAGAAAAATGTTGACAGATTTTTGTTGGATTGAGTTTATAGCTCGGGGACTGACCCATTTTAAAAACAAATGAATGAAAATGACAGTGCCTTTCAATTCCATAAATGTTTACATATTTATTGCCCACTGATCAAATGCACCATTTCAAGACCAGATGAAGTCTTAGTTACACATAGTAACTCTTGCTCTATAACCACAGGGAGAGGTCTCTAATAGGCTTTAGCCATTCACCACTAAATTGTGCATTTAGAGCCAATAAGCCTACTCAGCACTGTGTGTGCTGCACTTTCAAACAGGGTATTAGAGACCTGAACTAATAGATGCAGAAATGTACCCTTTCATACAACAACGTTGATCATTTAAATGTTTAAACATCTTTAAATCATTTCTCATCCCTAAAATACATAAAAGCCTGTTGAGAAGCCATGTCGGTTTAACTTTGGATTGACTGCAAGTGAAAATTTGAAACATGTCCCCTTGTCAGTCTGAATAGAATAACTGATTTCAATCGTACCCTCTAAAGAGGGATTTACATATTGATCATCTACCCTGATTTGAGACTGATACAGTGACTTTCATGCAATTTGACAACCTGGTAGCAAGAATGTCTTGACTGCCCACTCCACCACAGCTGAATTTGACTGTTAGCACTATACAATCAATTACAGAGTTGATTTTGAAAATAATATTTACAGATTAGAGGTTTTAAATTATTGCATTAAAATCATCAAATGAACTGATCTTGTCTTCAGTGGCGACCATAAGATGGCCCTTGTCCCTCTTCGAGATACTTGTGATGAATAGCCAAACGTGTGGGACACTCAGAGAGACTCATTAGCTGACAGGGCTTATATATCAATGCCACTGATGGAGAAACATCCAGCACTACTGGACTGTTGGCCACCACCCTCCAAAATGATGTATGGTGCAATACAGTATGTAACATTACACCAACTCCTTGTCCTTCTCAGGGAGTGGGTCCCTTATTCCCCAACCACTTAACAGAACCAGGTACCAGGCATTTTGCACACCGAGTTGAGCAGTGCCTTGGCACTGGACAACAGTCTTCCATTCCACTCTAGTGTGGTTTGCAAACCCCAGATATGGGCTGTGACACAGAGAGGCTCTTGCCACTCTGCCTCCACACACTCCCAGAGCTTGTTAAGTTTCGGGCAGAGAACACTGGCTTGATGCTTGTAGGCACCCTCTAACAGGCAGTTTTGGTGGTGAGGGCCAGGAGGTGTAAACTCAACACCAGTGGTCTCAGCAGTGGGCCTCATCACTTGGGGGGAGTCCTGCCTCATCCAAAAAAAGGGTGAAATGTCCTTTGCAGAATTACACAAAAGCACAATAGATGCCAAAGCAGCATGGCATCATTTCAGTTCCCTGACAGTATCCAGTGTGAAACCAATGCACTCTAACCATACCTGTAGTATGGTTAAAATGCATTTCGTTAGCACCAACTCAAACCTGTTTAAAAGGTTTAGCTGAGAAAGGACATTGATGACACTCTGTGAGGCAAACTCCTATCAAAGCATACACAAGTTACTGATGTGCAAAATTATATTTCACTCCATCATAGGTTTGTATATTTTTTTTAATTTCTCATGTTAAGAACCCCCCATGGAGTCACAGTTGATAAAAATTAAGAAGAAATATATATATATATATATTTTAATTTCCCAATCTGTTGCTCTCTTATTTTACACTGTGACTTAAGTCCAGAGGGATCATATCCCACTCAATGGCAACATTTCAGAAATTATTGTTATCTACTAATTGCTTTGTTGTGTATTTACCATAGTGGCAATGGATACTGCAGTCTCTGTAGCTAAGTGGAATATCAATGACATGCAAAATACTCCTGTGGCTGTGTTCCTGTGTCTGTCACTGTGTGTGTGTGTGTATGTGTGTGTGTGTGTGTGGCTACAAAGTGTGTCCTCCTCACACACAAACAGACTAACACGGCAATATACCTGCTGTCAGAAACGGCTTATGAGCTCATATAGCTCTCTCTATATATGTGTATATATAAATTAAAGTGGTGGTGGTGGGGTAATTACATCCAATACAAAACAACTAAACATGTGCCGACTTTTCATATTTAATCTTGTATCAAGCTGGTGTTTGAAAATGACCTTAAACAGAAAACTCAGGAGAGGTTACAATCTCTGAAGTGATACCTTTGTATTGCTGGTGTGGTCAAGTATTCCCCATATCCATAGGGATGGGAGAGGGGTTCACAGCACTAGCAACGCCTGCTGGTTGGTCGGGGTGTCTGCACCATGAGGAAAGCTTTCACATATTTTTGTCTTGAGACTATATGATTTTGACCCCATTAGGTCACTGATTTTGAATGGTGGAGGATGTAAATATGTTCTGTATGCATGGTCCAGTCATTGAAATTCTGATTTCTGATGGGACAACTTGTTCACAGCTGACATAAATACATACCACTCAGGAAATGGTGAGTCTTAGCCCAAGGCATGTTGGACATTTAGATACATATTTTAGAGCTTAATCGTCTCTTTTTGCATTTTTTTATCTATGATGACATCATGTAGACGAGCTTACATCAGAGGATATTTTACGTAAATGCATTAACTGATATGATACTGGCCATGTACAGCTGTAGGACTGGTGTGCCTCAGGGCTGCTGAATCAGTCCCCAGTTGTACAGTCTCTTTACAGATGACAGTGACAACAACAGCATTATTAAATTTGCAGACAACAGGGGACTAAAAGGGGCAGTGATGAGAGGGCCTGTAGGAAAGAAGTGGAAAATCTAAGCATATTGTGCCATGATATGCCAATAAAACACACACACACATACACACACACACACACACACACACACACACACACACACACACAAACATTGTTAACTTCAGATAAGATCAGAGGAAATCATATTCCTATTTCCTCAAATGGGTCATTTGTTGAAATTGTTTTAGATTTCTTGGTTAACGCATCACAGACACCCTCACACAGTCTCTCAACACTAACTGCATCCTCAAGAAGGCACAGAGAAGACAATATTTTCTCAGGCGTCTCACGAGTTTTGGCATGAGTACCAAAACTGGTGTGAACTTTTATCATACCATCGAGAGTGTCTTGACAGGCTGCATAACAGTGTGGTTTGGCAAGCTGACTGCTCAGGACTCCAGACTGCTTCAAAGGACTGCAAAGACAGCAGCAAAAATCATTGGCACGGAAATACCACAACTTCATAACAGTTACTGTGCTGCAAAAGAAAGCCCAAAACATCATTAAGGACACCAGCACCACTCATGTTCTCCCCTCTCTCCTTTGGTCAATAAACCATCAAATCTCACACCACCCATCTCAGTAACAGTCTCTTTCCGCAGGTAGTCGGGTTGACGCACCTTATACAGTATTATTGTATTATCATGACCTGTATGTTGTGTATATGATGTGTGTATGCACTGTGTACATAGTCTATGTAGATCTCTAGTGTGTGTCCTTTGTGTTGAGGGAGACAGGGGCAGGTCTGCCTCCTTTCAGATGCTTTAAAAGCTTTTTAATCAATGTAGATATTGATGAAGAGAGCCAGTGTTTCACAGATTAACTGTTTTAACTTTGCTGGACAATCCATATTGTCTATTATTGTGTGCTGTGACAGTGATTTATTCACCAGTTTTGGTAGAAAGTAAATAAATGAAAAAGCACCTCTGACGGGAGTGTTTAAGGATAGCTAAGGGTGACTGGAGTAACAAAATATGCCCATGAAACAATGGGAGGAATAGATGTGCATTAAGACAATGTAGGGACATAGCTCAGTGCGATACCTGCCAAATAGGAGGTCAGGAGAAAAGAGAGGGAAGTTAAGGGATTTAAAGGAATATGGTAGAGGGGCTTGTGGATGGATAGAGAACTGGCAATTGGGATGATAGGATGTGTGAAGAAAAGCCTTTACCCACAAAGCAGCTGAAGTGGCTGTGTGTTTGGGGCCACGGGGCTGAAAGTGAGTGAGTGAGTGAGTGAGTGAGTGTGTGTGTGTGTGTGTGTGTGTGTGTGTGTGAGAGAGAGAGAGAGAGAGAGAGAGAGAGAGAAATGGTAGTTACAGGTTACTGGAAAACCCTCAATGGTTCAATTACATAGCCTTGGATGACCTGGGGGGACTGCTTGATAGGTCAGTTAGCTCATAGTCAGGGTACCAATGCTGCCAATGGGACCTATATACAAACACTTTAACACACACAAAAGCCCACATGCACACTTACACACATACACTTTCAACCAGAAGTGCACAAATATGCACAGCAGCAGCCACACAATGCTAAGTGATTAAATATAACTCCTGAGTTGAATATGTATTGTTTTATACTGCTGATGCTTAGAATATAGCCCGTGTGGTCAATTGGCCCAATTCCTTCGAATATTAAAAAAGAAAAAAGAAAAAAGTAAACTTTTGCATGGTAACTTATCTTGTAAGTTTAGCATGCCACACAATTTAGCAATCTGGAGCTACTTTGACACATGGTGGGTGCTTGTAGATGTCGTGTTAATCTGTAGAGCATCCACTGAAGACAAACAGTGGGTTACTGTAAAGTTAGTTTAAAATAAGCATTATGCTTAATGCAAATAAGGTGTTGCACTACTTGATATCTGAGCTCTTCATTTGGTTGCCATTGATAAACTCAGACAATCTGCTAAGAAACATCATTTTTGTCACTTCTCACTGTGTCTGTCTCACAGAGCTCATGACCATATAGAATATTTGAACATACATCCACATAATTATTTTCAGCTTCTTCACCACGATGGTCTCTCACAAAGCCCGCATCAACTGCAGACACCAAGCCAACTGTAAAGCACCCCTCGCTGCTCATTCCCACATGCTTCTTTGAAAAATCTGACAAAGTGGCACTCATCCAAAGGTTTGTGAAGATTCCCACATGCACCCAACGTATCGTTCTCTAGAAAAGCCAGTTCTGTTTCTTTAAGTGAACCCAGCAATGTGTAGATGCCTGTTATCTTTCTGGTACCACCTACTCTAGCCTTTTTTCTTCTATTTTATGGGTGCAAAAAGACAGTACATAAACACAGAGAGAGGTAAAGACATAAAACACATACAAAAAGATGATAAAATGGTCATAAAATGGTGAAATCAAAATGAGTTTCTCGACAGAAGACAAACTGAAAGAAGGAAATTAACACAACAATCAAGCTCCAACTTTTTCTCGACTATCAGTCGTGTCATTCCACTCTCCATCGTACAAAGCCAGGTCTTATTCTGCCAAGGCCACCATCTCCGCTTGGATGGTGGCCTTGACACGTGGTCAGCCCACGTGGTGATGGTTGCGAGCTCCCTGAGGACAGGGTGGGGTTATTCTTTCCCATTGAAGCCTATTCATTAAGGGTCTCAGCATCGCTTTTACGCTCGGGACACACTTCTTCCCTCTACCTTTGTGTGACGGCTATTTGGTGGAACTGCTACGGTTTGCAGGTATGTAGTGTCCAAACACAGCACTACCACTGCCAGCCCTCTGACAATGGCCATCTATAATAGAATGTTTCCTTTAATTTAATTAGAATTGAATTTATATTTATTTTAGCAAAAAGCAAAAAGATACAGAATGCAGAAAGTTCAGAGTTTTAAAAAATATTAAGTTATGATCTGTAATGTATTCTTTAAAGGTTTAATGTTGCCCATATGATGTCAATATGTCTATCAACAGATCATTTACACTCTCTATAAAAAATAGGCGATATGCTGCTGTAGCCGAGTATGAGTCATGCAGCTCTAGCCTGTTAACATGGGCTCTGAAATGACAAGCAAGACGCTCTGTAATGCACACACACACTGCTCACGTAGGCAGTGTGTCCCGGTCGTTAGTCTTGCCTGCCAATTTCCCATCAGAGTCTCTTCCAGGAATGACTGACCTGGCAACATACCCCACCGGGGTCATAAGGACACACAACCCCCTCCACAATACACTGATGATTCACATAGAGGCAAACATACAATGCAAATGAATTTAAATGCAAAGATCAGCTCATTCTCTGTGAAGACGCCACCTCCTCCAGCGCTGTTTATGATCTGCCAATGCATAATTCTGTCAAACATATCAAAAGGAGCACTTTCTCAAAGATTCCCATTGATTTAAGCAGAGTTCACATTTGGAGCAAGTGAGCACAGCAAGGTTACCATATTGATGGTTTTATTTGCAACAAGGCCAGCCTTTGTAAAAATCCAACATAATTATGACAATGGAGTCAATTTAATATTGGTCTAAAAATGAAATGACTTTCAGAGTTTGCACAGGCAATTAGAGAATAAAGTTTTAGCCCAAACTAAATCAATCACAAACTCAGAGTGAATAAATCAAGTGTATGTTCATATGTATGTTTATTAATGTTTCTAACACTAGCAATGCACGCATTACAAGAAAACACATACATTCAATTGCGGAATACAGATTCAGTTCTTGGATCATTGTGTGTGTGTGTGTGTGTGTGTGTGTGTGTGTGTGTGTGTGTGTGAGACAGAGAGAGAGAGAGAGTGAGTTAGCCAGTGAATTTAATTGGCATCAATTCGTGCAGAATTGCAAGGAGCCATCCTTCTTTCAAAATGAGGAAAAATAAAATCCTCATTTGCACCAGAGAGGCATCCTCCTCCCATATTCCATTCTTCATATACATTTCTCCCCAGTTTAGAATGAAGACACATTATGCGGCCGTGCATTTTGGCATCCTGTGCAGAGCTTTTATTGTGTTGAAAAGTGCTGTCACTGCAAGACAGGCTTTCCCCTTGTGATTCTCACTCCATGTCCTTGCTAATACTGGGGGAGTTACAAATGACTTTACAAATACGCACTCACACAAATTGTTTATAAAGGGTGTATGTGTGTGTGTCCATGTCTGTAAATTCAACCTGCTGCAGAGTGCAGTTATGCAAAAAAATAAAATAATAATAATAATAATACTTAATAATAATCTTTTCTAAATATCTTATCTCATGTGCACAATACATTTCCTCTGTCTGTGGCACAAGATGCCCCTCAATTCCAGCTCCCCCCTCCAGCCCCTCCTTTTACAGACTGTCCTTACTAGTTGCACAAAAATGACAGCACTTTTGGTTTTTCAAGCAACCTTGTGGTCATGCGAATAATGGCTGCTTTCTAAGAAGTGAAAGCACAAGTAGTTTGATCTTGATATATGTACAGCAGAAGCTGGCCTACGGTCATATTGGATAATTTCTCTAACCTCATCACAACCATATCGTAGCCGTCGTGCGCAGTTATTGTAGAAATAACTTTTAAAGGGCACTGAATGTTAAACAAGACCAGAGATGGAAGAAGCACTCAGGGTTGGAACGAGTACTCAATTTTTTACTCAAGTAAAAGTCACAGTATTTGTGTAAAAATACACCGAGTAACCATGGAGCATGAAACAAGCATCATGAAGCTTGACATTACTTGTAGAATTAACAGCAGAATAAACATCACCCAACCAGACAACACAGAGATGTATAAACAATATACACTCCACAGTGGCTGCAGCTACAAACACATATTAGAGCCAAGGAACAGACCATGTAGTACACATACACATGCACACATACACACACAAAGCTTTGTCCACTCACTGAATGTAGAAGTTGGAGGATCCACTCAGAGCATTTTCACATTTAGCTTTTAGCATTTAGCAATCAGTCAGAACCAGCATGCTCCTGTTGGTCACCCAACATCTTGTGTGAGTTTGGGTCACTCAGTGAGCTCACTGGGTGGTGCATTCAATCAGTGATTAATTAAGGTCAATGCAACCTTTTTTAAAGATGCTGAGGTACATTAATGATAACTACAGCCACACCCCATTACGACATGATCCTCAGTTTTAATGCATTGTTGTGTATTTTTGTCCTGCATGCCCTCGGCGGGTGCAGTCACAGTGACTGTCATCTCTGTGGACTTCAAGCTCTCCCCTCCTGTGGCCTCAATATGTATGTAGTAATTTCCAATAATTAGTCAGTTTATCCACATAACACCTGTCTAAGACCGGAAAGACAGTCATGTGACTGCATCCCATGATGGTCCTGAGTCCTTAAGCATGAACAGTCTGCTGGTACTGGCATACTTAACTGTTAATTTAGTTGGCAGTATGTAGTACATACTGATTATGTGGGAGGCGTACATTAGTATGCAATTACATACAGAAAATTCATCTTTGTTACAATAAGGAGAGTATATGTAATTGGTTATTTCTCCACCTAGCTGTATTTAACTAAAATTACAAAAATACTGGCATCAAAATGTACTTAAAGTCATTTGTGGGTATTTGATGACAAGTACTGGACAAATAAAATCTTTTGATGATGATAGTGTTAAATGAAAAGTGGAGGGATAATCAAGAGGGAACTTGTGGCAGGACTGGAAGAAGATTCAGGAGATCACCACAGTCATTCAGCTTCAGCCTCTGCAGACAATAAATGTCTGTACTGAATTTAACAGTTATCCATGAAATAGCTGTTGAAATATTTTGCTCTGGAACCAAAGTGACAGACAGACTGACCGTATGGAATACAGTCAATGATGATCTCTGGAGAGAGTTTGGCAAAACATCTGAGGAAGGAAGCGGGACAGATCATCTTCATCTGCATCTTAAACTCAGAGGACAATCTTTTCTGAACCATAAGCTCGAGGTTTGAGCCTTACTTTTAATGCCACTAAAATTGATTTCAAACCAACAGACCAGAACACATCATGTTCAGTACTAATGCCAGTTTACTTCCCTATAATACTTCCTCCAATGAGTCCTATTAACAAATCCACCAGAAAAGACAGATCACTATGCTGTTGAGAAGCTATTTGAAGAGGGAGAGGGGGAAAAAAAGCATTTCTATGAACTGACTTTTATAGATTGTCTCAACTGCATAATGAATGTCTGCTCTGTTCAGTTATATTTTAATGTGTGACTCAGATGGTTACTTGATATTTGACAAGCCTTTCATTACGCAGCATTGTGTTTTTCCATTATACAGTATGTGGTATATAATAAATAAACTGCACATTTCGATATTGCATATTTTAACTGATTGCATCACTTTTCCTATTTTCTAAATGTGCTGCTTCCTGTGTCACATTTTTGTACCTACCCCGATCTCATGCTTGACCCCCCTACCCATCCTTGTCTTCTCGCCACTCCTTCCCCTTGACTTTTCATCCCTTCTCTCTTACATTCATTTAATTCTCATTCCTCCTCTTTCTAACCTTTTCTCCCTCAATTGCCTCCATATAGCTGACCCTTTAGCTGTTACTGGTGAGCCATGATCCTCCTCTGGTGTCTAATTAATGGAGTCCTGCTGAGTGACCAGCTTTAACCAGGTCCACCACTGCGCTGGCAGGTCAGTGCTGTAAAGTGGAAAAGAAAAAGACACGCAATAAACCAACACACACACACACACACACACACACACACACACACGTATGTTATACATTATTATCTACTGTCTCCTCTACAAAGCTGGTAAGTCATTAGCATCAGTAGATTATACTGCATTGTGGAGATTAACACATCAGAATGGTTCAAAACATCCGGCTGAAAGAAATGAATTTCATCGATTAGAAAATAACTGAGAGGGCTCTGGCAAATAGAAGAAATTATACAATGCTATTCATTATTCAAATAGAATTAATTCATCTGAAGAAGAAGAAGAAGAAGAAGAAGAAGAAGAAGAAGAAGAAGAAGGACGTCTTTGTTGCTGTAAATAACTGGAAGTTGAATATTTCCTTTTATGATTTGAACCCTGTGCGCCTGTGTTCTGAGTAAAATGCCTCCTGTGTTTGGTGACACTGTCCTTTTCCGTACAAGGCAACCCATTGTCCAATGCTCCATTCAGTAACTTTACAAAACTGACAATCACACCCACTTTACACAGCAGTTAGCTGTGTGTGGAGGTGAGACTGAAACCAGGGTTTGAACACTTCTCAACAATTCTTTTGTCAGTCTTTATACTTCTAATTCTGTCACTGTACAAATTAATGCAGTGCTATGAATGTCCTCCAGGAGAGAGATAGTGTGAAAGTGTGCACCGTTATCCTCATACTTGAACAAATATTGCATCGCACTGCTCTCTATGACGGCAGATAAACACTTTCATCCTCCAATGTTAGGACATCAAGTCGTATTAACCAGTTCTTTTTGAGCACACCTCAGTCCTTAGACTCCCTAGACAAGAGTATAACAAACAAAGGATAAAACAACACTTACTGCACTGGTACTTTCTCAGGCTGAAATATTCTGGTCCTACCTTTGGCCAGGTAAGTAATGTGAGAGCAAGTGTTTTGCCCTTGTCAGCAGATGATAAATACCTGCCGTGGCATCATTGATTGATGCAACACAGGAATCAACATTTTCTGCCTTTTGTGATTCAATGATGATTTGCCCCTTGCTGATTTATTTTTTAATCCAGTGTCACCTTCACTTTTTTCCCACTAGTAAAATATTGTATTTTAGACATGTAAAAGACCAACACTTGAGAAAGTCATACACAGGGTTATGGATAGTGTCGCAGCACATGTAGTAGTGGTCCACCGTTTTGGTCCAGGGAATCTAACGACCACTAAGACTCCCAGCTACAGCAGCCATGTGTGAAGAGGGTCTCTCCCCCACTAAAATTACTCACTATCAACAGCATGCCTTTTGACAGGCTGACACCAGACATGACCCCTCCTCTTGACATTTTGGCAATAGATGCAAAAGCAGGTTGTAAACGGAAGTCGGCCTCCTCATGCTGTCAAAATCATCTTGATAGGCAGTTCTCATATTTAATTTTATTTATTCACTTATTCATTGTTGGGCTTTATTATCTGGGGTCTCTATCAAAGTATAAAGATAGAGCCATTAGTGCCACTTTAGTTCCACTTGTTTTCACTGGTGAGTTTCTGCACAGCGAAGCACAAATCTTATCAATGCAACTCTAACAGCCAATAGGTGCATGAACACGCATGAACACACACACACACATACACACACACAGTCGTGCTTCCATAACCTTTGGGTATGCTACATGGACTTACGTTCATTTCCTTACTCCTGGAGACTTACTCCAACCATAACTGTGGCCACTACTTGCCTAACCCTAATCTTAATCCAAGTCTTCGCCCTAAAATTTAATCATTCACATTACAGGGACATGTGTTTTGTCCCCATGAGGAAGGTGGGTCCCCACAATCTGACTGTGTAAGCAGATTTATATCCCTACAATGTGAGTAATACATGTACACACATGCACACACGCAAACACACACACAGAACTAACTATGCTTGGCATGTCAGGAGCATGTGACAATTTGTGGCATCAGTGGTTCTCATTAGAAGTTGATAAGATTAGAAATGAAAACAGCTTCATTTTAATTGCACAACCATACAAGTGTACTTTGATTTGCATTCACCTGCTGTCTGTTCTTGCTGACGTTGAACTAGGGGTGTATGTTATTTTAAAAGGGTTGCGTGATTTGAATTAACATACTCGGAAAATACTGCATTACACACACACACACACACACACACACACACACACACACACACACAAATAAACACAGACATACACATGATATGCAGAAACATATTATCAGGATGCAGATAAGCATCAACTGTGTCAAAGGCCAAAATGATTTTAAAATTAGTTTTTACTAGAATAAATTGAAAGTCACCAGCAAGTGCCATGATGTCCACAGATGCTTGAGCATGTGTGTCTTAGCGACACACTGCGCCCATGTACCTGTGTGTGCACTTTTTTTTTTTTTTTTTTGCTTCTAGTAAACCCAATCAAAAGTCAACGTTCAAAATAAATCAAAATAAATCAAAATGGATATATGCTGTCTTTCCATCTCTCTCTTTTTGACACACACGTGCACTCTGGTGGACATGATCTATGTTTCCAGTGAGTTACCATTTGTTACAGCACAGAAGTCACATTAAACATTTTGAAATCTGTGATGCAATAGCAGGAAAGCAAATAAATTGTTGAAGAGAGAGCAATTTCTGACTCTCTACGCAACTCCACTTAAGTAGTAATGTGATGAACAGCAGTGAAGAAATGACATTTAATGAAATATACATGTTTAAATAGACAGAAGGGGGAAACTGTCTGCCACTTTACTATTCATCTGTCCCATCCAAAGTTCAATTTCAACTCAAAGACTTCTTTTTTCAAACTTAACTTGGTTGTTCATGTAAAATGACCTTCATATAAAAGACTGTGTACTTTCCAGGGAGTGTACCCCATCACTCCCTTTTGCTCCTCTGTTTCCATGCACCATTCCCCACTTCACCTGTGAGCCTTAATGGCAATAAGTGTAAACTCACACTGCACAACAGCAATAGAGAAGAGAAGAGAAGAGAAGAGAAGAGAAGAGAAGAGAAGAGAAGAGAAGAGAAGAGAAGAGAAGAGAAAGATGTGTTAAGGGCCCATGAAAGAGAAGAACAGAGGGAGAGAGACTGGAGGAAATGAAACACAATAGGAAAAAGGGCAGCATACAGAGAGTAAGAAGGAGGCAAGGAAAATGAATAAGAACATAAACAAGTCTCCCACATCTCTTTCTTTTCCTTCAATCTCATATATAAATGTGATGGTTCCTCTCCCCATACAAAACCCCATAGGCAATTTAAAGAAACTAGGCCAAAATGAAATATGGCTGCAATATAAAAACAACACTTCAGACACACAGCAGCCTGATAAGACCCTTTTGTGTGTGCATGTGTGCAAGAGTGTGCGTGTTTGAGCAAGTGAGAAAGACAGAGTGAGTTTGGGGTAGGTATGTGAGCAGTGGGACACTAAATGGGTCGCAAGACAGTTGAGTGCTTTATTAAGATTGAATTCAAAGTAGGATTTCAAATGAAATTTTACACCATTGAAATGGTTGTATAATCTATCATACTGTTTCTTCCTCTTTCTCTCCCTGTCAGGCACATGCCCGCCCACGCGCACACACACACACACACACACACACACACACACACACACACACACGCACACACACACACTTGCCATCCTGCAGTCACGCTGCATGCACACTAACCTTTAGGCCACCGGCATACTGTAGCATAAACAGGCTAAATCTGTCTGTGACATGCATGAGGACCACATTGACTTACTCTGAAGAGTGAAGCCTGACCCAAATATGGATGTGGGCATGAGCCAAGAATGTGACCTATTATTTACTAATATGTAGTCATGCATGATTGCATGGAGACAAGAAAAGAAGAAGTCCTTTGGCTGGACAAATGGACATAGCAGCCTCAAGTGGCAGTAGGACATGACCATATTTCCTTTTATGGGTCTTAAAGACTTAATTACCCAGAATTAAATGCAGTGACATCAGCAAAGTGGACACTCATCTGACCTGAAAATCCTGCTCTAAGTGGCTTGTGGGGATTTTAAAAATGCAGCAGGTTCTCCCATCGTTGACAAATCCAGCTTTCAGGACAGAGCACTCACTCTCTCCTGTCACAGTGAGGGGAAATTATGTTTTGATCAACTGTTTTGACTACTGATTACATGACAAGACACATTTGAGTGTCCACATACACTAAAGCCAACTTCAAGATTGTAGCCCGTTAAAGTAAAAGCCTATCAGTTTTTATCTAAAACGAAGTGTTCATCTGCTTTTCCTCAGTGATTTAAAACTACAAACTTGGTGTGTTTAGGTCAGGCACACGTGGAAGCCTTGCAGCCGTTTATTTAACTTTGTACAGCAGCAATACGCTGTAAAAACAGGACAAAATCTTTCAAAAACAGTAATGCAGCACTCTGAGGCAGGTCTCATACACACTTTGCCTAACTGTTCCTTAACTGGTCTTCTGTCCCAAGATGATTTCTGGAAACTGGATTTGATATTTACTCATTTATGGTTTATACACATACACATTAACTTGTTTGACAAATTATGGCAAATTCATAGATTTCAAATTTTTTTCTGAGTTTTCCTCCCGTCTGTCATTAAGCAGGCAGAACTTTGACCACCATCCATTATGTTATGTTTCAGACAGCCACATTTCCTTAAAATCATTCTCATACTACTTCTACTGCTGGTAAATATTGTTAACGAGCAGAACAAATTAAGTGAAAAATGATCCTGTATCAGTAATGTTGTGTCAGGGCATTTGATGTCGGAAAAGCGCACACTGCAGCTGAAAGTGTCAGCTGTCATTGATAAGAATGCCCCGATCAGGGTTCTTTTTATTTTCACTAATCTCCCAATCCAAGTACAATATTCTGAATGTATTTATCAATACATAACACAGCTGCACAGTTCCTTTTTAAATATGGCACATAGGTCAAACCTTTGACTTCTGTGTGTTTTGGCCACACATGTGTGCATGTGTTGTACAGTCCAGTATCCTGGCAGCCACTGCACTGCATGTTCTACCTTCTTGTGGCTCCAGAAACTAAAGATAGTATAGACCACTCTGTCCCACTTGACCTTGTCAGTCTCCATTCCACGCTCTATTTACTCAGTGATCTAGTTAGAGTGTTGTGTTCTGAAACCTGTTAACCAGCTGTCTCACATGCATTACCCCTTTCCCTCTGCTTCTCAGTTCAGCAGCTTTTAAGTAAAACCCCCCCAGCCCAACCCCACCAGCTCTGTGTCTGTTCTCTATCTATCTCTGTTCCACCAATTAGGGAGGCTTATGTCAGTGAAGGACAAGTGCTCTATTACCTGTGAAGGTTAAAGGAAGCGAGACCATTCACTGGTTAATCTGGTCTTTGTGTCCGTTAGTGTGTGTGTGTATGTGTGCACCTGCATGCACAGTATCTGCAATTGTGTCCAGTCTGATATGCATCACATTGAAACTGACTATTTTGTGTTGGAAATCAGAGGGCGGATTCCATGGTACTGATTAAGGAAGTGAAGGAATAACAATTGTACAATGTAGGCATTCTTTAATGAGTAGACTTTCCTGTTTCCCACTATTATTACTTTAATTGCTAATCAAGAGGTCTATCTTGATTAAAACAGTTCAACCTGGAAATGTAATTGTTAAACATCCAAACCTGTTCTCTGTTTTCTTTTTTTTATGTTAATTTTTTTTTTTCTTTTTTTAAAAATTTACTCTTGTGGTGCAAAAATGCTGGAGTCTGCCTTTTAGTTCTTGTTTTTGAAATTCATAGTATATTTCTTCTGTACATAGATGATGCTCGAGGACAAGTTTCCCTCAAAAAGCTCCAGCTTAACGTAATTGCATACACATACATGTGGATGCACACACACGCAAACTCACATTCAAATAAAGTGGAGACAGACAGAAAGAGCATGACATGAACCAATATCCTTCTCTGTGACACCATGATTGGATATTTACTATCTCATTGCTCCAAGCTTACACACAAGAAATGAATCAAATGTTTTTTTCTTTCTTTTTCTTTTTTTCTTTTTTTTTTTTTTTTTTCACTGCTTATCCCTGCCTTCATAACAGCAGATTGGCATTAAAAGGGCATGGGTGAAATTAACTTGTCTGAGTGTCTGTGTGCATGTGTGCGCGTGTGCATGCGAGTGTGTGCATGTGTGTGCGTGTGTGTGTGTGTGTGTGTGTGGTGGGTTGCATTCCAGTCCCAAGCCTATTTTGATGATGTTGGAATGAGAGAGAGAAAACATTCTCAAAGGCTCCTATCAAATGCCTGTCATTTCTTCTTTCAACCGTCTAATCCCTGATGGTGTGTGGTTATGGCGCTGTCTTGCTTCTCACACAAACCGTTTGCTGCCTCTTTCTCTATCTTCCTGTCTCTCTTTCTACCTCTGTCTGCGCATATATCCATCCCTACTGCTGAGATGCACTACGTTTCTAAAGAGCCAGACCTCGCATGGCTCCCTCTCTTTTGGGGTTGATGTCCACTGTCACAGCTACAGATGGAGATACAGTGTGAGACAGAGAGAAGGACTGGGAGGTGGAGAGACAGAAAAAGAAAGCAAATCATGGCATAAGTATGACGGTTAAATGCTTTCCTGTGGTTTGAAGTTATTACTTATCACAAAAATCTGTGAAAATCAATATAGAAACTAGTGCACGATCTCTTTTTTGATCATTTTTAAATTGATTTTTTTATATAAATCATATTTTTAGAGGAAAAAAAAGGAGAAGGAGAAGTCATCACATGCAGATATTTTCTTGATATTTTTTAAAGTGCATAGTTCTATGATTGTGGGGGGAAAATGGACCTCATTCAATCACCTGTTGAATGATTTTGAATACTGCACACCTTCATTGACATACGTTCTAAGAATATTTTGCAAAGTAAAGCCTATTTATATGGAACAAGTACTACTAGAGGACCTCATGAGAAATTTACCATTTACAAATATTTATTAAACATTAAATATTTAAACCTCTGCAATTACTCCAAAATACTACAGGTCCCGAGGTAATACTTGTCCCATGTGAACTATAGATGACCTGTAACTGCCACTGTTTCATGAAAAGCAGTGATGGAGGAAGTGTTGAGATCCTTTACTTAAGTAAAATATGAATACCACACTGTGAAAATACTCAGCTACAAGTAAAAAGCCTATTTACAGCTTTATGACCTAAAGAAACACTTAATCCTTCAGTTAACCAGAAAAATCCAAATTTAAATCCCCTTCCCCAAATTTGGAGATTCACTTGACAGGAAGGGTATGAAAAAATGTAATCTGAAAAGTATCTAGTAAACTGTAGCAGAGTAAAAAGTACAATATTGGACTAGAAGTATAGAGTTATATAAAATGGAAATACTTAAATAAAGCACAAGTACCTCAAATTTGTACTTCAGTACAATTCTTGAGTAGATGTACTTAGTTACATTGCACCATTGATGCAGCATGAGCAGTTAGTCCAGTTTAAGTATTGTACTAACTGCATTTCAGGGTTGCATTTTAGTACATGCGTAGCTGATATTTGTAACTTTAAAGTGTTTGGGAGAAGGTGACTTTGAGTCATTAGATATACTAGACATCACTCCACATACAAACAGATAAACACAGGCACGCAAGCACATACATGCTAAAAATCTTGCACTGCTGCACTTTTTTTCTTGGTAAATGGAAATCCAATCCAACAAAGATCTCAGTTGCTGGATTTTAGCCATATAGGCAATTATTCATGGTCTGTGTCTATGGACAGAATGCACAGTGATAGTGAGCATAATGTTAATCAAGTTGATTTTGGCCTGTTTGCTTGAGTCTGTATGTGTTGTGCCAACGCACTGCATCAGAGTCCCACTGAGGCTTTGTACAATGTTAATCCAACTGCACATTAACATACTATAAATAACATGAATACATGCACACAAACGCACACGCAGACTCTCTCACACATGTACGCATCCAGAAACAAACACATATAGGCTACATAGTCCTTGACACACACACACACACACACACACACACACACACACACACACACACACACACAGAGCCAGCATACACAAACCTAAACACTCAGTCACAAGGCACTCAAAATTCCAATGACAAGTTTACTTTTCTCTCCAGCTTTGGCCCCTGGATAAGTGGAAAAGGAAAGCAAAGATGACGAAAAAAGCCCAGACAGAATAAGTAGCCAGTAGTGTGAGAAATAAACAAGGGACAGAAACAGGAAGTGGTATAGTGAGGAGGAACTAGACTCTCTGTCATCATGGCAAACCAGCTTCCATTTCCATGCAATAGAAGGAAACATATGTCCAACAGTTATGCTTGGTATCAGGCATATTTCAGGTTAACCATTATTGATATATTTGCACAGTCAATGATAACAGAAAAACATTCTAATTCATTATTAGTAAGTCATTACCAAACACGAGCCTGGCTAATGTTAACTAATCTTTTATCAAGTGCACAGCTCAAATAAGAACCAGAGGGGCAGATGGAGAGTGCACACTTCTGTCAAAGCGGGCAATAGTCCACTTTTCTATGATATGCAGAGGAACAAGTGCAACAACAACAACACACGGGACCCTGACAACATAGACCAGGACTTGCATCTGACTGTGTGTCTCGTGTGTGGTCAACATGTCATGTCTCACGTTTCAAGTAACTTTGAATCTTTTCAATATTTAATCAAGACCACAATCTTCCTCCAGAGTTGGCCGAGTGCTCATGCCTGAGTTGCTTTATTGCATTGTAAGTGTGGAAGCTTAGCATAAGTTGAATCAGGGAGGCATTTTGCAGATTTTGTATGTGCTTAGCAGATATGTTAATTAATACTGTTTTTCTGATTTATATAAAAAAAAAGAAAAAAAAGAAACATAATTCAGATGCCGTTATGTTTCCTCCAAAACATATTTGTTTGTATACCAGCTGAATTTCTAGGACACACTGTTGGAATGTGGGACACACAAAAAAAGTGTCTTTGTGCTTAATCAACCCATCACTGTGTTTGATGTGAAATGTGGCTCTGTTTTCAACTCAGAGTAATGTCCTTGTTATTGTTCATTGTTGTTGAACTGATAACCACACTATAATTGGAACGACTCTGTGTCCTGTGAGGTGATCTGGAGAGAGGCAGTGAACCCTCAGTGATTCATCACTGGCCCTGGTGGAAACTAGCTATACATCTTTCAACTAGTGCACTTAAGCATAACGTTGAGAAACATGTATTTTTTTCCACACTGTAATATTGCACTTTGTACTCCACTACATTTCTCTCACAGCTATACTTACTAGCTACTTTGCAGAGTAAGATTTCACATAAAAAAACATGACCAGCCTTTAAAATACAATGGATTATTAAAGACTGACGCAGAGCTTCCCCTCATTTTTGACTTGTGACCCCTCCTGACTTGTTAGCAGTTCGACCAGAGAGAGACATTTTCCTTCCAAACGTCTCAGGAATGGGTTCATCTAAGTCACTGCCTGAAGCCTAAAGAGGTGAAATACATGCAATATTTCACAAAAGTACAAAACTTGATACAAGTTTGTGTTGGAAAAATGTGTTTTTGTTTTGTTTTTTGTTACTTAATGGACTCATGCTTCAGTATTACCACGCTAATAAAGTCATGTACAATGCTATTTCAGTCTCAGGAGCCATTTCTCTGCTGAAAACCTTTTTTTTATTTTACATTTTGCTGACAATACTGACACACTTTTACTTACATATGATACCGTGTACAGAATATTAACAGATGAAATATTTTCACTGTACTCTTATGGTTATCCATTAGTGTCCTGGTCATTTGACATGCTAGGACAAACCCTGGTGGACCTTCGGCAGCAGAAAAGTCCTGGACTGAATTTCTTTCCCAGCACACGAAAGTAAAGGATCCGTATACACTTCTTCCACCACTGGGCAGTGATTGCATCTGACAGGTGAGCTGTCTATAGGGCTTCCCAATGAGTCTTGAATAAATAAATGTGCAGTGTAGATATTGTCCGAACACATTAGTATTATTATTATTATCTCTTTGATTTTTGTATTATTATTATTATTATTATTATTATGATTATTATTATTATTATATTACTGTACTGTACACTGTGGGTGGCGGAACACGGCCAGCCCAGCAGACGCTGGACAGACTCTGTCCACGCCTTCTTTACGACGTCAGTGCTGTGTCCTTATTCACTCCAGCCAGACACAAAGTGCTAACTGACAAGGTAAGATGTCACTAAGGTTGTTTTCATATATACGTATAAATTAATATTGGTAGATTCAATATCTATTGAAGTGTTTATGTTTATTTCTGAGTGAGCGAGTCTCTCACGCGTGCGTCTCCAATTACATCCAGCTGTGCGCGCTTTTCCTCTACAAGCTTGCTATTTGCTCAGTCTTTTGAAAGTAAAGCGGCTCCACGGGGGAGCTGCGCGCACGCTGTCACTCGCGTCTGCATATTCACTAACGGCCTCATTGTTTCCAGATGTTTGAGGATTGTGATAGACGCTTCTGAAGTGACACTTGACGCGGGAATGACCCGCTCTCTCTCTCTCTCTCTCTCTCTCTCTCTCTCTCTCTCTCTCTCTCACACACACACACACACACACACACACACACACACACACACACACACACACACACACACACACACACACGCATGCATGTACACACTGACGCACAGACAGACACACATGCACAGACATACAGTTTGTTATCTAATCTATGTACCTGCACAAATGCAGCTCTGGAGCACTCAGCTGTATTCTTTGACTGGACCTTTGATCCCCACTTTTCTTGGGCAAAGGCGTGGGTTGAATGCAGAAAACCAGTGCCAGTTGGATTATTGCCAGTTGCTCTACTGCATGGCCCATTTGGAAATGTTTAACATTTGTAAAAATGTTTAATATTTCGCACAAACATTTGTAGACATGTTTAACATTTTGCTGTTGATTGCTATGGCTTGTGTCTTTAATGGAGTGACAAAGGCATGCTGTATTTTCCAAAACAGCCTGAATGCTATCCAGTTGAATTATGCAGAATCTAAACCTGGACTGTGTCTTCTACAATCAGAGTAATCAATCCAACTGACCGTGGCCTCTGATCGTTGAACTCAATTCCATGACATCTAAACTTAGGACATGATCACATGATTTGCACCAAACTTTATTCTTGTCAGACAGCACCCTACACTGACTTGGGTCAAATAAAATGAGCTCATACCAGTGGTTATGAAAGCACTCAAATTCTATACCCAAATGCATAAATGAAAAGTAAAAAATATAGGCCTATAAGTATTTGCAGCTTAATGTAGCTAAAAGGAACTGTAGGAGTCAGCACCCACAGCACTTGACAAAGCTTGCAAATGTAAAACTGGTGTACAAAAATAGAACCTCTCTGTGATAAAGTAGAGCTAAGGCCATATGCGGTGTGCTGGGAATCGCTTATTGCATTATTAGTTATTTAATGTAATATTTCAGCATTTTAGGTTGCATTTTATTATCTAGAGATTATTAATAAACTGTTTGTGTGTGCAGCCTTTTTCTCCCCCCAGGATTTTCCATGGAGACAGTCTCTCTGTGCACATTTCTTTTGCTGCTGCTTAATTTCCTGCATGCATCACCTGCCACTCAAGATGACCTTATAATCAATACCAAGCATGGGAAAGTTCAAGGGAAGTTGCTTTCAGTGTTGGGCGGTGATGTAAGAGCGTTTCTTGGAATTCCCTATGGAAAACCACCTCTGGCGAAACTCAGATTCAGAGCGCCAGAGCCAGCAGAAGCATGGCAAGGGGTGAAAGATGCTACAAAATTCCCAAATTCCTGCTACCAGCTGGTGGATAAAACCTTTGAAGGTAGGATACATGTTTACACAAATGGACCCAATGCATATATGTACTGTATACTGTGTTGTGTACATGTTATGTGAGTTATTCAAGTGGGTGTTCAGTTAAATATCTGCCAAAAAGGTCAGGTAATTAAAACACCTGGCTGAAATGTCAGCCGTTACTTGATGACTCACCAGGACCCAAAATAGTTATTTTAATTAAATGCTTTAGTGCAAACAAAATTTTATTTTGTGCACGTCATTACTATGTGCAGACGACATACATATATTCTGCACACAAGTTATTATCTTGGTGGAAAAAGATAATTTACTATTAATTAATATGCAAAAAATACATGATTGAATGCATTTGTGTGTAATGTAACACCATGTCTCTCTCACTCACTCACTCACTCACTCACTCACACTCTCACACACACGCACGCACGCACGCACGCACGCACGCACGCACACTCTGTGTGTGTGTGTGTGTGTGTGCGTGCGTGTGTGTGTGTGTGTGTGTGTGTGTGTGAGTGACTGAATGGTTTATTTCTATATTGTAGGCACTAATAAAGCTTGAAGGTGAATGGTAAGAAACTGCTTGGAGTCTTTTTATCCATTTAGCAACCAAAAATACACACAATTATAAGTACACATACACAAATTGAATTTGATACAGGCGTAGTCCCCCACCCAAGAGAAGAATTGGGGATGGGTCATGGATACCTTGCTATTTATAGACACAGCCACCTGTCAGGGGTTGCTTGGAAGCCAAATACGACCAGTGCCAGGCATATGTACAGAGGAATTGCCCAAAACATGCTCCAAATATAGATGTGACAACACATAGATATAGACAGAAGGCACTGACGATAGACTGCTGTTTCTGCTTTGGACAAAGCTGGGCTCATTACGAGGAAAACAAACTGGGGATTTATTTAGAATTTAGTGTCTCTGTACCTGTTTGACTCCAAGTATTGCTTGTTATTAAGTGTCCCAGTGAAGTTGAACTTAAACTATTGACTGATCTCACACTCAAAGATCACAAAGATCTGAGTTATTACTATCGAGACTGTAGTCCCAATCACTCTCTATAGACACTAATGAAAATCATCATTATTTCCAGATTTCAAAGGTGCAACGATGTGGAACGCAAACACTCCTCTGAGTGAAGACTGTCTGTACCTAAACGTCTGGTCCCCTCGTTTCAACAAAACCCAGCCTCAGAACTCAGCTCCTGTCCTTGTCTGGATCTATGGAGGCGGATTCAGTGATGGGACGTCCTCTCTGGACATTTATGATGGTCGCTTCTTGAGTAAATCTGAAGGTGTTGTTGTGGTATCAATGAACTACAGGTAAGAAGTGCAGTTAACTAAAAATATAAAATGCTAATAATGAGTGGCTATAGTTACTGTGTGTAACTGGAAACTCTATGACGATTAACGATGAGGAGGTTTTCTCATTTCTCCACTTGATTTTTGCTCACATTAGACATTGCACAAGACAAAGGTCATCAAAAACTAACAGCTGATAAGCAGAGCAAAGGAATTTGTAAACAGTATCACTATGTGCAAAAGCCTTCCCTTTACTACTTTAGATTACTGCAGAATCTACGTGAGTAAGCAAATGTGGGATTTACCTCTACTTAAATGCTGTCAACATCATTCCTCATCTATGACAGAATCGGACCTTTAGGTTTCCTGTCTCTTCCAAACAACAAGAACATCCGGGGCAATGCGGGCCTGATGGACCAGCGCTTGGCCCTCCAATGGGTAGCCAATAATATTGCTGTTTTTGGAGGTGATCCTTCAAAGGTAAAATGTTTTTGTCTTGTATCCTAAAATTAAATAAATGATCTATTTCAATTCTTAACACACAAAAGAACAAGCTGTTTGCTTGAGATGTGCTGTTGTTTCCAGGTGACTCTGTTTGGAGAGAGCGCTGGGTCAGCATCTGTGGGCTTCCACCTTCTGTCCCCAGGCAGTCAGGCTCTTTTTCAAAGGGCTGTGATGCAGAGTGGCTCTCCCAATGCACCCTGGGCCACAGTGAGCCAGACTGAGGCCTGGAACAGGTAGGGTGAATGAATTCAGTCGCTAATTAATTGGATATATTTAGCCGCTCATCTTTTCACTCCCTCCATCACTTGTATCATCTGTTAGGACACACTTGTGTTTACTGGTGACTGCTTAAAGCTGCAACATTAAATGAAATGTTAGCCATTGTACAATTTGTGTCCTTGTAAATGTGCATGATCATGGATGTTTACATATGATGCACATGATCAAAGATTCTCAATACATTGGTACACTTCTTACTTTTGCTATCCCATTCTCAACTTTCATTTCCTTTGTCATTGATCTTCCTCACTTTCTGCCTCAATTTCTAGGGCCACAAAGCTGGCGACATTAGTGGGGTGTCCCACGTCTGATCCAGCTTATCTGGAAACGTGTCTTCAGCAGACTGATCCCAAGAAAATCACATCAAAACAGCATGATGTTCGCATGCAGCCGACGATCTTATCCATTACCTTTGGTCCTACTGTTGATGGGGATTTCCTGCCAGATGAAGTCCAAGTAGGTGTGTGTGTGTGTGTGTGTGTGTGTGTGTGTTTCTGTGTGTTTCTGTGCATTTGGGCGAGTGTGTGAAAGTGTGAATGTGCCTATTGAACATGAAATTTTTAATGTTTTTCTTTTTTTTTAATTTAGGATTTTAATTGCTATATTTCTTGTTTCTACACATTCACATTGAAATTCAGTTGACATAACGGGCTCTATTTTCGTCCCCGCCGCTGGCGGGGTGCAGGCTGCGCACCCTGCGCAGTGGTATTTTCATGCAGCGCAGGCAGGCGTGCAGGACACTTGGTATTTTGGTAAACCAAGGCGCACAGAGGTACGCCAGGATGGGCGTTGCTGTGCAGTAGGGGGAGGTGTCGGCATAATCAGCCGGCGGATTTGGATTTTCGGTCCATTTCGGTCCACGCCAGCGGTGTTAAAGTGCGCTGAAAGCTCGCCACCCCAGACCTGGTCAACTCTGTGCGCTGGGCAAGTGGATTTTCGTAAACCGGCGGAGTCGTGTGCCCACATCACCAGTACCTCACAGGCAGGTTTCCACAGTGTCTGGCATTTCACTGCGATCAATAATTAGCAACAGCCACGATTCAATGCAACTATCTGAGTCAGCACATACAGTCAGACCTAAATTTCTATATTTTGATCAGTATCTCATCTGACCACGTCGCAAGCACGTTCGGCATGCGTAACTCAACCTGACCGAATGTACACAGGTGAAACAGGGATGCAAACTAATCAGCTAACGTCGCTGTGCCAACCAGAAACAGCCGTGGCATCCTACAGAGCATATATGCTGCATCTATCTCAGAGCACTCGAGACAGCGAGACAGACACACGGAAAAAACGTAAGTGATGATCGTTGTCCGCTATTACCCACGTCATTTCATTCCAAATATAAATGTTATCATTGTAATGCTTAACGTTATCTACAAAGATGGAGTACATCATTGCTTTGAGGAGGATGAGGAGGAGGAGGAGGAGGAGGAGGAGGCTGAGGATTTACCATCTAAGGATCTCCCCCTGAGAGAAATTTGGGCGTCGGACAGTTTCCTGGACGCAGTCATCCTTGAAACTTGCCATGCGGCTCGCAAGCGGCGTTTTTTAAAGGTGAGGCGAGGAGCTGGTGTGATTGGTGAAGATTGGACTCGGCTGTGTCAAACCCACTCCACACCTTCTCTCCTCTCTCCTTCCGAGTTGCGCCGCTGGGTGGGACTGAGATGAGAAGGGGGAGTAGTTGCGCCGGCAGTGCAGTGCACGAAAATCCCAAAATCTGCGCCGCCACGCCCCATCGACGCAGCGGACCTGACTTTGCGCCGTGCCGGTGGTGGAATCGAAAATAGAGCCCAACATCTATAAAATGTAACCTGGCTACAAGTAGACATCTAACCAAATTTGACTTTAACCAGTTGTATCCTGGTACCATCCATTGCACCAATGGCTCCCAAATTGGGGAGCATGCCCCTCAGGGGGGCCGGAGTTACTAAATGGGAGGTCAAAACTATCAAAACAAAGACAAGAAATCAAGGCAAAATGTATCTCGCCCTAAGCTTCACCAACACAATGATGGGTCATGAAGACAGACCACAGTGTGCTGTGTGTCTCAAAATATTAGCTTCTGACAGCATGAAGCTGAAGCTAAGATTAGCTAAGACTTCACATTCGGAACACAAAGAGAAGCCTGTTGATTTCTTCCTCTTCTTGTTCAACTGTCCTGCACAGCAGAGTCACTGTACTGCAGCTGCATCTGTGCCCTTAAATGCTCAACTCGTCTTCTGCATACTCCAGCTGAGGAATGAATTCTTTCTTCTGCTATTGATATGGTTTCAACTATGACATGTCAAAAGATACAGAGGAGCAGCTTAAAGACAAGATACAACTGTTTTATTCTGCAGGTGGATGAAATGACTGACAAACTTCAGACTGTTAACATCTGTCAGATTCATTGATGCCGATGATTTGAAGGAGGACTTGCTTTACTGCAAACATGTAACTAAGATAACTAAGAGAGCCACTGCAGATGAATTCAATCATTGAAAGAAAATTAAATTTGCTAGGATGCAGGATGAGGTCAGAATCATTTTGGAGGAAGAGGGTAACGAACTTGGCCACTTGTTTAACAATAACAGCTTCCTCATGAAACTTACATGGCTTTTTTTTTTCAGAAACTCATAAAATGAAATCTGCATATGCAGGGCACCAACACACACCTTCCACAGCTGGCAGATAAAATCACATCATTCACAAGAAATCTGAAGATGTGGGAGCAGCGAGTGAGAGAGGGGAATGTAGACTCATTTGAGAACCTGAAGTCAGTCATCAAGGTCAACAAGCTGTAGCACACAGTGATCCCATGCATCTCTGCACTACAAAACATTCCCAGGGGTATTTCCCAGTGCAGGATCCTGCAAAAATACGACTGGATCCGAGCATTCAGTGAATCACCAGCTGCTGATTTCAGCACTGCAGAAGAGGAACAGTTCATCGATGCCACCTCTGATTCAACAATGGGGATGCAGATTAAGTCCAAGACATTGGCTGCATTTTGGACTGGAGTGGAAAAGGACTACCCATTGCTAAGCAGGAGAGTCGCTCCTTCTTTTTGCCACATCCTGCCTGTGTGAGTTAGGTTTCTCTGCAGTTGCCTCAATCAAGATAAAATACAGATCAAAGCCAGGCATTGACAATGAGCTGAGAGTGGCAGCCTCACAGCTGCTTCCCCAATTTGAGAAGATCTGTAGCGCAAAGCAAGCCCGCACCAGCCACTCAAAACACTGTACAGAGAAAATATTCAGGTTTTTGTTTTTTTTTTTTTTCAGGGAGTTGGTAAACTTGCCATTTTTGTGCAGAAAGGCAATTTTGAGAAAACAATGGCTGCTGTTAAACGGTAAAAATGTAGAAGATGCGTGTTGCAGTGTCACTTGTAATGCTCCCACTTCTGAAAGTGCCGAGTTCCTAATTTTATTTTGGATTTTTTGGATTTTTTTTTTTTTTTTCAGTAAAATGCCACACACTGAAGTAGCAGTTCTGTGTTGATTACAGACAATTTTCAAAGAAATGAGGAGTTTGCAAGCAAAAGACATGTCTGAGAGTGTGTTTATGTGGGTGTACTGCCATCTCATTTGGCTCAAAATGAAAATGATGCAATTTCATCTTGTACTTTTCAACATTAGAGTATCAGTTTTATTTAATTTAAAATACATGTTGCATCACAAACATCAAACCATTTTTGTTTTTCCCTGCAGGCGCTGTTAAATACTGGGAACCTCCCTAAGAAAGAGGTGATTTTAGGCTTAAACAAAGACGAGGGGACCTACTTCTTAATGTATGGAGCGCCTGGATTTAACATCACTGGTCAAAGTCTCATCACCCGGAAAGAGTTCTTGAGTGGAGTGGACCTTACAATGACAGATGTAAACGATGTCACGAAAGAAACCGTCATTTTCCAGTACACTGATTGGACAAATGAGAACAGCAGAATGGTGAATCGTGACTCGCTGGGTACTCTGGTTGGAGACCGACTGTTTGTTTGTCCCCTGCTGGAGTTCGCTCACAGGTAAATTCCAAGTTTAAATAATATGGTCTGACTCATTACTATAAGTAATGACTACAAATGCTGATGGTTAAAATCCTAGAAATGAGCTGAGAGGGGAGGTTTTGGTTTTCTTAACTAGGTGGCAAAGTGAAAAAAAGCCACTTTAGGTAAGTGTGTTATGATGGTAAAAGTAAAAGATAAGTTTTCCTGCAGCCTGGTGTTCAGACCAAAGGGCTGCGTTGGTGGGATTGTGTTGTTTGCATACACCAGAAGGTGCAGAACCAGAGCTTGTAGGATTGCGACCCCAGCAGTAGACTATTTCAGCTCCTGTGCTCTGGCAAATGCCTCTGTAGCCACAAGGCCAATGCAGAAACAGGAGTTGAGAAGAAAACGCTACTTTCCTCAGGCCACCAGGATGGTAAACTGACTGACTGACTCTGACCTTTGTGTATCCTCAACATTGTCTGGCACATTTTCTTCAAGGAATCCTTTGCACTGCCCTGCACATTGCATATTTACACTTGACATTTGTATATTTAACTTTTTTTTTTTTTTTTTAACATATTCAGAACTTTTTCAGAGTCCGTCATAGTCGTTTTATCTTCATATATGATTTTGTAATCCTTGTTTTTCACAGTAGTCTTTTAACATGAGCTAACCCTATTGCATTTCCCTACACATATTACTTGCACATGTAAAACATTTTTGAAACCCTCTAAGAAAGCCAAATACAATCCAGGAGGCCAGGTTTGAGTAATCTATGAGTTTGAAGGATGCCAAACATGCTGGCAATCATTTTGTCTTTCATAATGATGAGCACAAGAAAAGAGAAGTAGAAATATGATGTTCACGTTATAACTTACCTGAAAGTATTTGGTATTTGACTGGCCAAAGGAGAGGCTTACAGGATAAGGTTGCATTGTGTTGCAGCTAAAATTGAGCCCTGTCTTTTGTGCTGGACAACCCTGCATTTTTTTTGTTCGTTTGTGTCATATTTTCATGAGAGCCCTTTGGACTTACTCTGATTCAAATGAACAAGGGTGCAGCATTTTTCCAATGCAGAGCTTACTGTCCAATCCAACTGTATGGTTTTTGTTTTTTAATTTATTGTGGTTATCACACATGTTTGTGTTTTATTTTCTCTGATCAGCCTGATTCAGTGAAATATTGCATTTTTTTCCCCCAGGTACTCACAGCTTGGTGGTAAGACTTTCCTTTATTTATTTGACCACCGGTCATCCATCAATCCTTGGCCAGAATGGATGGGCGTCATGCACGGCTATGAGATAGAATTTGTCTTTGGAATGCCTCTGGATGTATCCATGGGATACACAAAGAATGAAGTGAATATGACCAAGAGATTCATGAAACACTGGGCCAACTTTGCCCGGACAGGGTACGCACAATCAGATAGACAATCAGTCGCTCAAGCTGTGTGAGCACCCTTGTGTCGCTGTTGAATTGTCTTGATTGGCTTTTCTTTTTGTCAGGGATCCAAGCATTAATGGACTGGAATGGCCTGTTTTCACCCCTGACCGGCAGGAGTATTTCACCCTGAACTACTACAATACAGAACGAAAGGGGATGATGAAAGCTAAAGAGTGTCACCTCTGGAACAAATTAATACCCAAAATAGAGAAAGTCTCAGGTTTGACACACACAAACACACAAATGTATCTGTCTGCCTCATATATATATGTGTGTGTATATATATATATACACACTCATACATACACATACACGGACCTCTATATAGCTTTCTGTAGTAGGAGGCATTGCGTCAGGCACTGCCAGGGAGGCATTTTGCCTTGTTTAGCCTGTGGAGGAGATTTGTATCCTGTCTTGCTCCCCCTCCACTTCAGCACAGTTCTGGAGGTCTGAGTGGGAGGAAAGGAGGGTCAGTCATCACTTCACCGAACACTGATCACACATAATAAGTGAATAATACACGTACACCTCTCCACTGAGGTCTTTATTCTCTCTCTCTCTCACACACACACACACACACGCACACACACACACACACACACCCTCTGCATCTGCATGCCTAGAATTTTTGGTATCATATAAAGCACTGTCTACTGTGTGCTGTCAGTTTCTCACCTTCTTCATCCAGAATGACCCTTCCTCTACAATCCACCACATCTGCTAGAGTTGTTTCTAATGACACTTATTGTTCCAATAATGGCCTTTTTTTTTTTTTTTTTTTTTATGAAAGTTAATGAACGTGACAGCAATTGACAAAAATGGAATTAAACAAATACATGTACATACAGTTTATGCACAGATCAAAATATTACAAAATAAAAGTCTCTCTGTCTGCCTCTCTCTCCACAGATGATCTGCTGCTTTGTGCAAAGGGAAATGGGATAATCCTCCGCTGTAATTACACGTTCCTCCTCATTTTATCGGCTATAATTTTAAACTACTGATATAGATAAGAGACCTGTCTGAACTGCACTGTTTCATACAGCCATATACAACAGTTTACATAAAGAAACAGTTGACAGAAACAATAACCAAAACTTCATCCTTACTATTATTGTGAACATTTTATGTTCGTATTTGTATTTTCAAAGAAATTGATTTTTACTACATTGTGTGAGCAGTTTATTTAGATTGCTCCATTCAGAGATGCAGCTTCTCACATATCATGGTAGCTACACGCTCCCTGCCTCTGCAGGAACAGCATTTTAGGATTTTAGGATGCATCTGTGTTTTTCCCTTGCAAGTGTTGGTATTGTACAATGCACAACAAAAGAGTTGCTTCTGTTATAACATGGGAATCTTCATTCAGTAAATGTTCAGCTGCCTTATTTAAAATGTGTGCAGTGTATAAATGGTGCTCACAGTAAATGCCTACTGAAATGTTGAAATATTGGAAAAATCTGAGATGAGTTTGTGGATATAATGCAGCTGACTCCAGACAGTTAGATTTTGGACTTCCACTGTCCACTTCATGGCAGACAATCAGGGATGCCCTGGATTTGTACTGATGCACTGTCTATTGTTCTGATCAATAAAAAACATGTAATGATCATTAAAGATATGGATACAAGGTAAAAAAAAAAAAGAGTGGGGTGTTCTTTAGATCTGCAAAGTTATTTCTCTAAGTTATTAAGAGGACCTGATCCATCTGGAGATATAAAGAGCTAATTCTAATGAAGCTTACACACTGGTACTTTAAAAAGATGGAGAAAATCAGATTTTAAAGAAAAAAAAAATCAATAATAGATAAATCCAAGAGAAAATGTGAGATTATCTTAAAAACTATTGAAGGTGCATAATCAGTAGCTTATATGGATTTTCTTTCCACTTTCTATTATCATTGTCTGAGATGTGCAGGGATCAGTGTCCTCTTGAAGAAGTCAACACTTGTCAAATAGCTTTTGAACACAGTGGCACATAAATCTGGGCGTACAAAGTGATTCATTACTTTTGGGGTGGTGTAAAATCGCCAGTCAGCCCTGTCATACACATTACATTTAACAAGAGAAAGCCTTATGTAAACACAAGTTATTTGTAGTGTCTACGCCAAACAGTCTCATAGCTGCCATCACTACTTGCTGAATGGTATTTATTCTTGTCATTGGAAGTGTTTCACAGTTTAGCATACTTTGTTATTGTTCCTTGTTCTGTCACTGAAGACAGTAATGTGATAATAAACAGTGTCGCCAAGCAAAGGTCAGAGTGTTGATACAAAAAGCTAATGAGATGTTGGAGAGAAAGGAGCAGCTTTGGTTGAATGACCTTGAATGCTATTTAAAATCCTCTGGTGCAAAAGTAATTACATTGTTTGAGCATCTGGTATGAAGTGTGTGCATATGCGTGTGTGAGTGAGGGGTATTTAAGTTTTTTTTTTTAAAAAAAGTTGCAAAGACCTTTGATATGACGAACATGCTGTTTTGCATCAACTGTACTGATTGTGATAGGTGATGATTTGTGTTTTGTTTTTGTTTTTTTCTGCCAAAATGAACCTGTTACTAAATGCCACGTAATTTATTTTTGTCATAATCTGTTAGGATGTTTTCATACATGCACAGTTATACAAAGTCACGCACAATAACTATTTAGCTCTGCTCTATTTGACCTTTCAAAGTGACTGATGTAGGGTGACTCCTGAACAATGCTTACAGGATGTGGTGTATGTGCCTGTGTCGGACACAGTTAAAGGAAAAGACAGGAAATAAGATACATACTGAGAGCAGGAAAGTTGGGGAAAGAGTGCATTTGGCAAAGGTGGTCTGTTGAGACATGGTGGCTGGCGTTAGCAGTGACATCACCACACACATGTTCCTAAAAACATCACATTGTCTTCAATGTGCCTCATCCATTATGGATGAAGATAAAGACAGTGTGGTAGAGCAAGAGTGAGAGGGTGTGTGTGTGTGTGTGTGTGTGTGTGTGAGAGAGAGAGAGAGAGAGAGAGAGAGAGAGAGAGAGAAGCAAAGGGGTACTTTGTAAATGATTAGAAAGAAGTCTTTGAAGGTACAGCACAGGACTTATTCGAGCATCTTCACTATGTTAAGTCAAGGTGATGCGCCTCTCTTGTTGTGACCATAGGGATCAAGTAAAGCTGAAAATGAACAAAAAAGGAGATGAGTATTTAACCTTACTCACTTCCACCTAAGTGTGACTGTAACTGTGGGACAGCAGGGTTTTTGCCCTTGAATGCATCTGTTTCTTGTTTTGGTGGCCTGCCATGTGCCGCAGTAGGCGGACAGGTGCGTTCGGTGGAGTGGCAATCATGTGGCCACAGTAGTTTTCTTCTTAGAGGCCTCTCCAAAATCACGCACACATACAAAAACGGTGTATTAATTTCATTATATCCTTATAGCAGTAGACACATGCAGAAAAAGTAGAGTTTTAGTCCCATCATGGGTCAGCTGTGGCTCAGGTGGTGGAGCAGGTCAGCCATTAATTGTTTAGTGCTTCAATCCTCCTGTCAATTTGTTCAAAGTGTTCCTGATTGCCAAGCCAGCACCACATATAAATGGATAAATGAAAGGCATTAAAGAGTGCCTTGCTTTTCTTAGGTAGAAAATAAACATAGCACTCCATTTACCATAATGCCAGAAATGCAAAGTATCCAGTCTAAATATTATGGGCAACAAAGCATGGGTGTTAGTCCAACAGTACAGTGTAGATATTTTTGTTTTTATATTTTACAGTTGCTATGATACATAAAAATATCCAGTCATGTAGCACAAATGTTGGCTTAAATGGTGAGTTGTGTTATGTTGTACTCTCCAAATGTTGAATTGTAAATAGTTGTATTGATTGCATATTGCCAGCCAAATACTGTATATACTGAAAATGTTCTGGAAAGATTTGATTAATTACAGTTTTGATGATAGTATAATTTGATTTGATTTGATTATTGCTATGGCATCCATGGTGCCTAGAAATTGTAGACTGTGCTAAACAGTGATTTCAAGGAGAAAGTAGCGGTGGGACTGACCGTCCAAAGTGGGCTGACTGACGCTGCCATAGCTAAAGACAAAAAAGTTAACTGATGGTAGCTTGGTGCTCATAGGTGTGAGCATACTCTGAGAGTATATGTTGTTTCCTCTTGCAACACCTACTTACAGTAGCTACAAGGTCGGTATCGGCAGAGGTTAAAATATTCAGTGTGTGTACAAGTAACATCTCAAACTGCGCCAAACACACACAACTGAACCATGAAACTCGTTATGCACACAGTCTGTAATGATCCCTTCAAAAAGACAAACTGATGGATGAAAATCAACCTATTTTTGAGACATATTTATTATTTTTGTAATAGTAGCTTAGTATTGAAACTCAGATTCAAAACCTGGTTTGTAGCTATTTCATTTTCACACAGTTTAAACAGAGGGCATTCGTAACATCTCAAACTGCACCAATCAGAAACAAGACAGAACAATTAAACTCTGCATATGTTCTGAGTCTGTTGCTTATTCATTAGAAACTGTGATGACAAAACATTTGATGACCATTACCAAATACAACACCGATACAAGTTACATAAAAACTTTATCCAGTTACTTCAAAAGGTTTTTGAGTGACATCATAACCAGAAATTGTTAGGCCCCAGTCTCTTATGCTAGCACTGCGTGAATACCTTTATATATATATATATATAAATTCTGTATTAGCTGTGCAGTTTTAGAGCAAAATGCATTCAACTAAATGTTTTTTTTTGGTCCAGCTCTGCTGCCCTTGTATCATTACACTTGAGAAAACTATACTTTCATCACCAAATTATATACCGATGATATTTTTTGAACAACAGACAGCGGCTTGACAGGAGGTTAGTTGTTTTGACTGGTGTCAGTGCCACAGTTTAGTTCTTAGACATGACACTTTGACAGATATCAGGGGTGAACCGTGATTAATGTGCATGACAGTGACAGCTTCATTAATTAAGAGAACAACACCTCCCACTGTGTGTCATATGAGATTACTATTACCAGTCCCCAGGCAAAGTCAAGGCAGAACACACAGTCAAAAGAGTGACAATCTTGATGTGAGAGATTAACAGTTGTTTCGCATGAGGCAGAAAGGTGAGGGGAGTTTTCAAGAAAATTGCACTCCACAGAAAAGGTATGACATTTGAACGTTGCATGAAATTTAAATTCTCAGTGGAATGAAACTAGTGGCATTCACTATCAGGCTTTTTTTGTGTGTTTCAAAATATTCCTTGACCTTTTTCATATGCGCTGTACCATATAATGTATTTAATCCTTGAATAAAGTAGGCTTAATGTCTGTCCTTTGAAGTCCAAATTTGATAATTATGAGCTGACATTGCCTTACAATGTACATATGTCATGACAGTGGAATGCAAGGGAACTGTTGCTTATCTGAGTTCAGTCAGAAGTTCAAGCAGTGGAGGCCACATGTACTTTTTCTGACAAACAACCTTCAGGTCTCTTCCTGACGCATGTTCAAGCCGACTGAGAGATGTCCTGCTTCCTGCCTGCCTCTCAATCGGCTGTTCCTAGTTCACTGTCCAAAGGAGGCACCTACTTTGCATCCTTGCCAGCTGCCCTGGATGATGACTTTGAGAAATTTGATTTTTACATTAGGGGCACAAGCAATACAGTATGTATTGAGGCACTGATCAGATTATCATGCTGTATAAGGCCTATCCTTACCTCTCTTGATCCCAACCTATGAATTGATTTTATTAATAATTTTCAAGAATTAAGAAGTTATTAAGGCCTTAAGTATTTTAGTGGCCTGATTGTGGCCTGTGATGCAGCAGAGCCCTCTACATATTTCCTAAAATATGCCTCAGTATTGATGGTCACTGAGCATTTGCTATTTATGACCCGTTGGTGGATACAAGGCTAGCAAAATCAGCAACATCTTTAAACTTACTTTAATACTTTATGATCTTTCATTATGTTATAGCAGTCTTTTAGGATTTGATTTTTATTTTCTTTTTTCTCCTTTTGCACTGATTTAATGGTCGTTTAATTCTGTACAGGATGTGTCTACTTTACCATATTTCTTGTATGTTGATCTATACTGAAACTTTACCTTTATAAACTGTAACTAATTATGAGCTGACATTGCCTCACAATGGACATATGTAATGACCATAGAATGCAGAGGTACCGTTGTTTATCTGGGTTCAGTCTGCAGTTCAAGCAGTGGAGGCCACATGTCCTTTTTCTGACAAACAACCTTCAGGTCTCTTCCTGACACATGTTCCAGCTGACTGAGAGATGTCCTGCTTCCTGTCTGCCTTGGTGTCTCAATCAGTCAGCTGTTCCTAGCTCACAGTCCAAAGGACATACCGACTTGGCATCTTTACCAGGTGCCTTATTTACTGCAAATGGCTCCTCACCTCTGAAATGGCTTCACTCTCAGGTATAAACATGGTTGCAACAGATGTGAATGAAAAATTAGCCAACTTTATGACAATAGATTGATTGTTTCAGTAATTTTTAATGAGGATTTGCCATATATGAATATGAACTGAATATGTTTGGGTTTTTGAACTGATGGTTGGATAAAAGAAGCAACCTTTGACTTTGAGCAATCTGATTTTTACATTACGGGTACAAGCAATACAAAGTGACATACATTTACAGTAGAGGCACTGATCAGATTATCATGCTGTAAAAGGCCTACCTTTATCTCTCTTGATCCCAATTCATGAAATGATTTTATTATTAATTTTCAAGAATTTAGCAGTTATTAAGGCCTTAAGTATTTTACTGGCCTGATTGTGACCTGTGATACAGCAGAGCCCTCTAGGTATTTCCTAAAACATGCCTCAATATTGATGGTCACTTAGCAATTGCTATTCATGCCCCTTAGGTGGATCCAAGGCTGGAAAAATCAGCATCATCTTTAAACTCACTTTAATACTTTATGACCTTTTATCATGTTATAACAGTCCTTTTAGGATTTGATTTTCCTTTTCTCCTTTAGCACTGATTTTATGGTTGTTTAATTCCATACAGGACATGTCTACTTTATTTCTTGTATGTCGAACTATGCTGAAACTGTACCTTTATAAAATGTCATTTGTATAACTTTGTTGAGGAAACTATCTCTTCTTTCTTCTACTCCTTCTGTTAGATATTTTGGATATTATTTTCCTTGTCTTCTTCTGTGTCAGGAGAGATAAAGAGTGGTGCTGTAATTTCAGATAAGATGGTTTCTGACCCAACAAAATAAAATAATGAGAGCAAAGGGTGAGCTATACAGTATATGAAGAGAGAGAAGAAATAAAGGGAAAAATTTGAGAGGGAGATGGCAAAGATTCCGGGTCAAATACATGACAAGGGAAATATTTGGCGTTTGGTAAAAATTTGGCAACTCAGAGGCACTTTCCTTCTTTGTGTGGAAACTTTTAACACATATCCATGAAAAATGTGATCTAATCACATATTCACCAATTATCAATTTGCTTATTGATGTATTGATATAAAGGAGTTCCATATCCTGCCAAAGCATGGAGCCGTATGCATGATTAGTATGCCCGTGAAAAAGCAGCCCCTCAACTGGTTAATCCCATAATAAGAAGCATCTCAGACATCCCCTGGAGTTAACCAGAAAACGCTATTTAACACCATGGCAAAGTGAGAATGAGTCTGACCTCGGCTGTCAGTTGAGACGGAGACACCCATCATTCAAATGAGACAGGCGATTAGGGGAAGGACAAACCCAGACAGCTAAAGAGAAACAGAGAAAGGAAGAGGGAGGTACAGGAAGATATGGGCACCGGCTGCAGTGATGTGACAGAGCGGAAAAATGATGGTGGGAGGTAGAAGAGAAACTGGGATTCCAACACCAAGAGGAAGAGGGTTCAGATGCAGATGGGGTGAGAAACAGACTGAGGCAGTGAGGGGACAATATGACGGGGACAGAGAGAGAAATGCAAGGTACAAAAGGCGGGAGGAGGACTCCTCCAACAAAAATACACACAAAAGTGTGGGAAGAGAGAGGAAAATATGATAAAGAGACCCACAGAGAGGGTAATGAAAGACCGGAGACTTTCAAAATGAGAAGGGATTTGGTGACACTGAACGATACAAGAGGAGGCAGTTGGCTTTCATCAGGCTACTGATGAGTGGAAGCGGAGAAATATAATAGCATCATTCCATGGAAATTGAAAAAGGTCCCGGAAATGTTTTTTATTTTTTTTTTTTTAAATCATTTTTATGAACACTGTATGGTTGATCATGGCGCATAGGGATAATTTTTAGCCGTGCAAATTCAAAAATAAACACAACCTTGTTTAAAAGCAGATGTGAAGCATCTCATTTGCCTGATTTCAAATTTTCCCTCACCTCAGTTCCTCCCGTTACAACAATTATGGGAAGTCTTCTCACACTCATTTACCCTCAAGGATGGACATTCACAATCTAAAAAGAAAGAGCAATACTGTCATGCCATGCTGGGTTGCATATTCACATGGTGCAATAGTGCTATCAAGCTTGCTTTGTGAAGTATATTTCTGCAGGATGGAGCAACCAGGCCAAGGTGGATGTGTTGCTTCTACAGCTCAAATCAACAACACAGCAATTGACCACATAAGCGTTCTTCCTGTCTCTCTCTTTTTGTATTTCTAGGGCTGTGTACAAGAGACTGGATTGTGCTGAGTGGACAGCTGAACATATTGTATGTATGTGCGCTTTCTGTGCCACTTCCTGTTTATGTGTGTGTGGTCTTGATGTTTGTTCTGTGTATGTGTATGTGTGTCAGTGAGGTCTGGCGTCCGTGTCAGAGAGATTATGAAAGCCAACATGAGGGAAGTCAATACAGACATATAGTCACACACGAGATAGGCTAAAACCTCAGATGTGAGAGGTCAGATTGGTTCACATACATTAGTGGCATAGAACTTCGAAATATTGGTGGGTAACTCCATTATTAGTGGTCTCTTCAGCCCTTCTTGCAGCCAGGCTGAGTCACAACTGTCCTTGATGACTTGAACATTATGACAATGCTTCTTTTTGAGCCATTTAGAAATAGGCTGTAAAGCCATTATCACCATTATATTTTAGCTCTTGGACTGAAGAGAGACAAGATTATTCACTGTGACCTAACAGCAGTCCTATTAATTGTATAATTTGTCATTTTTTGATTCAGCAGCAATGATAATAGTGATTATGACAATAATACAATAGCACCAGATTCCACCCAGCCCCTAACAGTTACATATCAATAGTGGAAATAGAACAGGGGGTGCAATGGGAAAAATAAAAGTTAGAATTGCACTGGCCCATATTGCAAAAATGAGAAGTTTTATATAAAATGGGAGGAGGCTCTGATGAAAATACATTTGGTTTGATGAGTGTGATGAATACTGAACTCTGCTTTAAAGAGAGAGGGCGAGAGAGAGAAAGCTATTGCCAAAAAAAAAAAAAAAAAAAAACAGGCCCTTGCTCAATATGCCATATTGCCTAATTTTTTAAATAAGGAGGTGGTGCATGCACTGGGAGATGGTCCAGATGAAAATAAAGTTCTTTTGAAGTGTCTATAAAAAGAGGAAAGCTTGAGAAGAAACTGAAGAGCTTGTATGCACTTTTAGGACAGGTCTAACTTCAGCCCCCCATTTTTCAGGCTACTGTAAAGTTGCACGAAGTAACATGCTTCACTCTCGGATCCTGAGGTAACAACAACACCCATGGAACATCAGTCAAGCTTTATTCTGTACTGCATAAGTAATTGGGTGAAAACTTATCAGAGGAGACTCTCGCTGAATATCTAAATATCAAACTTAAAGGTCAGGTATGAAGCAAAGTACACTTTTTCATGGTTTTTTGACAAAAGTGTTTCTCCTTGGTGTGGTGCTTTTTTGCTTGCTCCACCTTACAGAAGATGCCAGCGAGATGTGCCTCTCCAGGTGACATCCCACACAGCTTTGCTACACCTCTGTGTGTATTCACTCTCAGACTGCTTTAAGCTTGTGCCACTAACTGTACAAAACTAACGACTGTCTGTGACCCAACTTCAAACTTTGAAGATGTAAGCTTTGCCATATTTAATGTTGTTTTACAGTTTATTTTGCAGGTTCGCCTGTTGAACTTGGCATTAGCATGTTGCTCAACTTGTGCAGCTCCTCACTGTCTGTGGCGTGTTTTGGACTAATGAAATATTGAGGGACAGTCAAGAGAAACTGTGTGAAAGGATAATTCTGGTATGAATGCTGCAATGAACTGACTGACTCAATGGCCTCCGGGCAGCCACGCACATCAAAGTACATCCACTAAAACCGCTTGTTCTTGCCTCTGACGGGCTCAGGTTGTAATTCTACATGTCTGATAACTTTATGCAGACAGACCTTCTTATTAAATTGTAAGATAACAAAGACAAGTCAAAACTTGTAATTTTACCTCACTGATCATCATAAAACACACTTTATTCAAACCAAACACAGAAAAAATACAACTCATCAAAACCGTCTTTGTCAGTTTATCCACTGCTTTAACAATATTGAAATAAACCTTTAATTCACAGAGGTAGGATATGAAAAAAGTCTGGATCTAGACGCTGTTTTCCACTGTTGCCTCTTTGCTATCAGAGCCTCCCTCTCGCTCCTCTCCCGATTCTTCCACATCTAACTTATTCAGTAAAGGGTTTATTTCGAACAGCAGTTGATTTGATGCCTATGACTGTTTTTTTCATGTTGCTTTTTGTGGAAGTTTATAACTTCAGGCCTGTAATAGCTGACCAATCAGAGCAGACTGGGCTTTCGGGTAGGTGGGTGAGACAGGAGCTAAAATGGAGCATTTCAGACAATAAACGCATACTTATTAACATTGGGATTTAGAAAGAAAAAGGGAAATTACCACTGTCCACATACCCCTTACATTTAGACAAGGGTACACAGAGTGAATCCTAAAATCACCATGAAGCAACCGCTAGTTTTAAAACATCAGAGCAACAACAGTGGTTAACTAGTTCCTACATTAAGTGACAACAATTAGGTGGTCAGAATCAGATATATGGTTGAGAGTGAAATGCTGTGAACATCCCTGCATTATGTAAATAAAAACACAAAATAGCATATAAATTCATCATCATTTAGTTTAAATACGTATTACTTGAAGGCTATCACTTTCACATCATGCTTCAGGTGCGACTCTGAGAGAGGTTACTGGCAAGTGGGACAATGAGTAGGAGAGGGGTGATTATGAAAATGGATGTTAGAGATGGTATAAATACAGTACTCCTGCAGCATGTTTCTGCGCCTCTTGGGCGTGCTTGTGCTTGACAGATTTGTCATGCTAGTTCACATTGCTTTTCCCTCCGTGTGGTACATTAAATTCATGTGGCATGTTTTACAAAAAGCATGACTTTGACCAACGATGCTCTTCATTAAGCACAGTTAAGCCTCCCCCCCAGATTTTCATATTTCCATATTTCATACTGTTTACTATTTATGGTTGAATTACATTGTTGAACAGTTAACATGTTTTTACATATTTCTTACATATTTTTACATTCTTACATTCTCTACTTTCTTATTTCCTTTCTATTTTTATTGCTGTTGGCCGTAACTGCAACTGACCCAAGTTCCCCTCTGGGATCAATAAAGTATTCTATCTAACTACTCTATTCTTTAAAACTGAAGCTCAACGATGATCTATAGCCACTCAAACTTGAAACTTTTAAGTTTTGCCATTTTTCTGCTCTACTGTTTATTTTGACATGATTTTGATTTGAGGTCTTATCGCCCGCCACTATAAGAAACTTTATTCCTCTGATTGTAGCAAGGTGCTAAAATCTGACTGGCCACCTTAAGTGCCATCCCATTATCCTAAAGTATGATTGGCTATTTTCCCAGTGAGCAGCGGGTTTGATTTTGAAGTATGAAGTATTTTTGAATGTGCATTATTTCCTTTTGCATGTTGATCTGGAGTTGCAATTTCTTTTTGAGAATTAAAATTGTGCAGTTTGGAAGATTTATATGTGTATGGACCCACTCTGTTATGCTTTAATTGGTAGAACTATTTACTCTCTTTTAAAAAATAAGATAAATAAATGAAAAAACAATAAATAAATGCACAGGAATGGATGAGACTGTAAGATTCAGTAATGTTAGAAATTAAAGCAGATGTGAGAAATAGTTAATTAAAGCTATTCAGACGAATCTGAGTGTGCATGCACATAACAGGACATTATCTGTGCATATCCAAATATGTATTCATTTTTTTACACTCCTACACGAGTCTGTAGACAGAAAGCTTCCACTGATTGTGGAACACACACTTGATGCCTGTGTGGAAACCCTGTGGGAGCAATGCACTGCAGGACACAAATCCAGCAAACTGCATGACGTCAGATAATGTGATAGTGGCATGATTAGAGGCTCCACTCGGCAGACTCATAGTCTGCTGTCAAAGTGGCTGTGTAAGTCAAAGCTCTTCACATGTGAACTGTGTTGTAATGCTTAGCACAATGCTCTGTTGGTGAACTTTAATCACCACTCAGGGATTTTAAATTGAGGAGAGCCAAGGGTAAAACAAATATTTATCTTCGATGGTATTGCAAGACCAGGCATTAGCTTACCACAAAAAAGACAAACCGCTGACTTGACCTAGTCCCGTAGAGGAAGAGGAAGATGATCCAACGAGATCAGAGTAATGCATCATTTTATAGATATTAAAACAGTTCTCTTTGTGTAATCTCTATTTGTGGAAATTTGCCATCTCCTTACGTTGAAAGAAAAAACACATTTTCTCCTCTTTGCAGCTTTGGCTTAATGAGAACAGATGAAGGTGCGTGTTACTGAGAGGTATGGAGAGATGAATGGGTTGATACAGAATAGGACTCAGAGACATCCAGGGATGAACTGTCCTTGTCTAATGTCACTGAATGACAAGTAAAGGTGAGGAAGAATTAATCATCATATACACAATGAAGTGGTGAATATAATAAATGATCAAGTAGCAGCATGATTGATGTTTGAGGTCAACTCTGCACACTTCAATCCTGCAATCAGCGAGCTGAGCTTGACTTCTTTACCCTGTCTTGTTACATGCTAGTAGAGAAAATGAATTTGGTGAAATCTACCTACAAATATATTACCAATGTGGCTGTTCATTTGCCAGTGGTGGACGACTGTTGATGTAAGGAGCACTGCAGCCTCTAGCGACTGCAAGCCAGAGTTTTAAGCCGTGTTCAATGAATGCATGATCTGATTAATATTACCTCCCTTTCAGTAACTAATGGCCTTTTTAAATGGTATGCTGTCATATTTAATCTGTAAATCCCCAAATCACAGCATAGTAATAAGGATTTTGTGCTTCACCTGCCTCCCTCACCTTACATACTATCAATGTTAGGACCATGTACCATGTATAGTACCTGTAAGTGACGTTGTATTGCATAAAGCATCTGTGTCTTTCTATCACTGCACTCAACCTGATGATGCAGTATGCAAAATGTATTAGTCTCTTTTACTCTGCAATGAATTCAATAAAACAGAGAAGGAACTGTGACTGCTTTTCTCCTTCCTTGAATATGTATAAATTCTGCCTGCATGAATTCTTTTTCTTTTTATTCCAACATTTCAGACTTTTTTTCTCTTAACATGACATTTTCATTAACTCCCAGTACCTAACAGTACTCTAAGTAATCATGTGCTGAGTTCTTTGTGCTTCACTCATTTAGTTTTTTCACTTCCTCAGTAGGTAATTTTTTAATTTAGGTCTTTCTCTCACATGAGCTGCAAAGGGCTTTACACAGACAAAAGCAAAGACATACTATTTTGACTCACTGGTGCCTGTGCACTGTGTTAAACATCAGAAACCTGTCATTGGTGCACCCCATCATATTCTATAGGAAATAATTGCTGAGTTTGGCTCAAGGCCCCCTCAACCCTGGAAGGATAAGGATAAGCTGGGAAACATTTCTCTAATCCATCCATTTTCGATTTACTTTTTTCTGACTGCTTTTTGTCCACTTTTTATTATGACTTTTTTCTTATGAGGACTTGGAGCCTATCCCAGCTTACATTTGGTGAGAAGGATTTTTAACCAGCAACAGGCTGTCAGTCTATCTCTAGATCATCTCTCACTTGTAAACAAGAAATTATACTCCTACAAGTATTTTAGAGTTTTCAATAATTGCATGTTTTGCTGCAAATTTGCTCAATGGCTGAGGTGGAAAAGTTGTGTATTGATATAAGCAAAATGTGACAAAGTGCAAATGACTGGAGCATTAACACTGCCAGTTCCTTTAAATTCCCTTTACTCTGCATTTTCATTTTGATTTTCTTGAAATTTGGTTAAAAATTCTATTCAATTTGGATGGAAACTTGGTCAAGAGACTGCATATTTCATTGCATCAGCCCATTGTTATACAATATAAAGAATATGTGTTGAAACTTCATTTTGCTTGTACAGTTTATTGTGCTGGAAGCAAATGCCAATTGGAAATTCAACCAATTCATCTCCTGTTTGTGTCTGGAAAAAGGGGATGATTCTGTCTTCTTAAAGAAAAAGTTTAAAGTCTGAAATGTCAACAAAAGTTTATGGTATAGCCTTAGTGCTGAATAATTAGCTTTCAGTGTAAAATTGGATCCCCGTGATGCTGTTTGAAGCTGGAGAGAGCTGTTTTGCTGTGGTGGTCCTAGCCTCCTTCTGCATTTACAGTGCAAAGAGGCGTTTGCTTGACTCACTGTTGACTCTCCTCGCTTCAAAGGAGTATTTTTTTTGGATATGTTATAAAATTTGAAGTCAGTGCTCGGGATTTGGGAGTGATTATGAATACTTCTTTTTCACGGGGCAAGTGAGGAGTGTATCTTGAAATCTAAGCAAAGAAGATAAAAATGCAACCATAGCATATTCTAAACCCAGTGCACTTTTACCTTCAAAATGCAGCAGCTTTCATTCATCTCACCTGGGAAATGAGAAAGGGATTGGAAACAAAGTAAACAACCAGTCTGCCCTCTCTCTCTGGTCTTTAAGGCCTTGTTCAGGCTTCCAGCACAAATCTTTTTTTTTTTCTTTTTTTTTTGGCAGACGGTGGATCTCCGTTTCTCGTGCCTATGCGTTGGAAAGCTGCATCACCAGTGTAGGCAGTGACTGATGCGTACGTCACTATCACTGGACCCCTGGTGATGTCTGGACACACAAATCTTCAAATAACAGATCGGACAGTCTGTCCTAAAGTTCTGATTTGAGAAACAAATCCTATTTACTTGCAGTTTGAACAAAGCCGAAGAGCAGTGTACAACCACATCTCAATGTTATTTTTCTGTCGGTTTGTTTATGCAGCTAAACAGAACAGCTACAACTCCATTCATTGGCTCATTCTACCTGATTCATCCACTAACAGCTCTAATTCAAGGTAAACCTGGCTGCCATTCTACAATCACTCTTTCACTTTGAAAACTAATTTTTGTCCTTTTTTCATTGGTCTCTCCAAGAAAGAATCATTACACAGAGCAGTGATGCAGTGCTCAAACCTTCTAAAGATTTTCATTTGCTCAATAGAGGAATGTATAGATACAAAAAAACAAACGTGCTGTCCTTTCCTCTCCTCTCCTCTCCTCTCCTCTCCTCTCCTCTCCTCTCGGTGCATTGCTTTTTGCCAAGCGCCTTAGCGTTGAGCTGCTCTCTTTTCAATACCGCTGATTAAAAATGTCTGATGCATCAACACGCCTAAGCTGATTACAGATTTAGTTTCACTGAGCAAAGGTTTCCAAAGAGTGCCAGGGAAAAGTGGGAAAGAAGTGAAGAATAATAGAACACACAGAGTCAAAGCGGCTGAATAGCATTGAGTGTCTAATTTTTGAAAGTGTGCATGTGTGACTGAGGAGGCATGCTCTTCTGTATCCGTGCCGTGTGAATTGTGATGAGTGTTGCTGAAAATGGAGTATGTAATTTTAAGAAACAAACCTCTCAGCAAGGAAGAGGTGAAAAGAGATCGTGTGTGTTAGTGTGTGCTCAGTGGCTGCTTGCTGGGGAAACCTGCTCTTTCTAGGATGTAGAAGCCACAATTATGACTCGTGTTGGTCACTTTTCAGTGTACATTAATCCATTTTGCTCTCCTGCTGGATACTGAAAATACCCACCGACACGCACTGGACTTCACTGGACTCACATGAGCCGCATATAATTATGGTAAAATCCATGAGAAATATATTTTGATTTTCCTTTCCTTTTTCTTTATTGTTTTTGCAAGTCAACTTAATTGAAATGAACTGATTGTGGAACTGGAGGGAATATTATTTTGTTTGGGGGATTTTTGGAGGGGAAAATACAGTTTAACAGTTTTTTTTGTTTGTTTGTTTTTGGTTTTTTTTGCCTGCTCTTTAATAAATTTAATTGCATTCCAAAATATCTGTTGTGTTTTTTTTATTGTTTGTCAGCTTACACAATATGTTTTGCTTTTTATTATGCATTCTGGAGGGCTCAAGATATGAGTGTTTTATTAGGCTCTATGCTTGAGTCCTGTGTGCTTAACTAGCTTAAAAATATTGACTCACAAACCTGACAAAAATATTGTCAGGCCCAGACCTAACTGGCACCTCAAGCAACTGGTCAAACTGTTACAACTTCCTCTTCCCCCTCCTCTTCTCTTACACACCTGGGTTATCTTATTGACATTATGCTTGATCCATATAGCCCAAATCTGTATCTTTGAGGATCTCAACAGTGACACGTCAACAATAATAATCAGCCAGATCATGAACTTGCCGCTTTCCTGGTTTTGTAACAACCAGCTTTTGTGGCTCTTCTTTAAAGAGTGTCATGCTTTGTTCACAGTCTGTCACACACCTCTGGCCCTCTGGCTAAAGAGGTTTATAACAGTAAGCATCAGTAAGCTCTGCCCTGAAGCTGTGAGCACCCTGGTGCCCACTCCAAACTGCAGAGGACAGATGTCTCAGATGGAAAGTAATTTGGGAAATAATCTGACCTCTTTTACCATAGATCTTTGCCTCCTAGTTGGCTGAATGGAACAATATACTTTATCAAGCAAATGTGCCTTGTAATCAGTAGTTGACATAAATGCTTTATTTAAAATTTTGTATGGTGACTTGTCAGATTATTTTACAAGCCAGAAAAGAGTCAGAATTCATTTTAATTGGTGTGTGAAGATAAGATAAGATAAGATAAGATAAGATAAGATAAGAATTAGAATCTTTTACTAATCCCACAGTGGGAAATTAGCAGTGTCACAGCAGCAAATGGGATGTGAAATATTAAGAAGCATCCCTAAAAAAACAAGATATGATAAATTAGCAAATAATGTAATAATTAAATGGATTTAATATTAATACACACAGAAAATATTGAGACTGCATGAGTGAATTTGTCAATTTCAGTGTGAGGTCTACTGGGAGCAGTGTCGATCGTAAAGTCTGACTGCAGCAGGAAAAAAGGATGTGCAGTATCTCCTTCAAACAGCGTGGGTGAAGCAGCCTGTTACTGAAGGAGCTACCTGGTGCGGCCAGTGTCCTGCTCAGGTGAAACATGTTCTTCACTGGGGATGATACCTTACTGGTGCAGGATGGTGTTCACTGGTGCAGGAGGAGAGTGTTTGCACCTGTCCACCACCAGCTCTTTGGTTTTCCCTGCATTGATCTCGGGCATTTTTGCTGGCAACAATCCACAAATCCCTGGGATAGTCCTCTGTACTGCCTGCCATCCCCATCTGTGATGAGGCCGACGATTACAGGGTGATTTTTTTGCAGGTGACAGTTAGCTGATTTGTGTGTGAAGTCTGCAGTGTAGATGGTGAAAAGCAAGGGAGCCAGAACTGTTCACTGCGGGGCCCCTGTGCTGCAGACCATGGCAGACTCACAGTCCTATATCCTCTCATACTGTGGTCTGGTGGTGAGGTAGTCCATGATCCATGCTGTGAGGTGGTGATCCACCCCTGTGTGCACCAACTTGTCCCTCAGGTGCATGGGCTGTATGGTATTGAAGCAAAGAATATGATTCTCATGGTGTTTGCATCCTTTTAAGGGGTGAGAGAAGGATCTAGGGAGAAGGTGGATGACAGCTTCATCCATCCCCAAGGCCAGCTTGATAGACCAACTGTAGCGCATTCATTAATGTGCTCACTGAGGGGCAGAGATGGACAAGAACGAGCCTCTCCAGGGTCTTCATCAGGTGTGATGTCCATGCCACAAGCCTGTAGCTGTTGAGGTTCTTGTGGAGTTTTTAGCACTGGCACCATGCAGTGTGTTTTTCACAGCAATGGCACTACCCAACTGGTCTTCACAGGACTTGAGAATGATGCCATCCACACCCACATCCTTTCTCACTGTAATCCTCTTGAGTTCCTTCCTCACCTGGTTTGTTGTGAGGGACAGATTAGGCAGGGGGAGTTGTGTGATGCAAATTAAGCATCAAACTTTTTTAAATTCCCAAGTGTTATCCCACTCCAAGCATACAATTTTGACATATGTCATAGGCTGTTTTTTCCTGATTTTGAGTTGGTACTGCAGATGACCCCTGGCAATAACAAAAATGACATTCACGCTTTTGTTATAAAGCATGTCTGTATGCTGACAAAGTCAGCCTCCCATTAAGTCCAGTATCTTGAGGCTATACATTGGCATGACATCACAGACTCTGTCAAGTCTTCCTTGTTTCACTTTGTCTGTCCAAAAATGCTGCATTGTCTAAGTAATGAATAAGTTGTTTTTCTCCACAAATCATGAAAAGAATGTGAGAGAACGCAAATGGGATATTCTGCCTAAAGCAGGAAAGAAGATTATCAAAACCTAGAAAATAATGACTTCTTTAAAAAAAACAAACAAAGAAGCTGAAATGTTGTCCATCATACAGAATACATAAAGACTTGCTGAATTTGTGGCCTCTTTTTGTTTTTAGGCTGTGTTCATTTGGACATGGACTTCAGCATTGTATACAAACTTACTTCTGGAAATAGACTGAGCTCTTTCAAAGTTGACATCTTACTCAATGTAGAACAATCCAACAAAAAGTCCGGATCATTTGGTTTTTTTGTATAAATCAATATAGTCAATCATTTTGAAAATTAATCGTTTGTATTTTAATAAAACAATTACAAGTTCCCTAGCAACATATAAAAGGGCGCAGGTTGTTCGGAAAACATTTGTAGCTGTTGGTACAGGTGGATAAATGCCAGGAACACCTTTAGCTATCTGAACAGCTACCTGCACCTGAAACTACCATTACAACTGTTGAAATACATGCCACCTGCTGAAGTGCATAGTTCACCTATTGCATTGTTCAATGCACAAAACAACAAAAATGGTGAACCTCCTGTACAACAACACTGGCAAGCTCAGATTCTACTCATATTGTCATTCAAAGAGGTACAAAAGCCAGCAACGACCCTGAGCAGTAAGACACATAATCAGGATCATATGTGGTCAATAATGATTAGGGGATGTGATAATTTGGTCAGTCGTGTAATACTTCTGGACACTAATTTAGGAAAATATGACACAATGTTCAGTGACCAGTACAGTAAATAATGTACCAATTTATTAATTCCATTTGTATCTTAGATGCATTACAAATGCAAAACCCATTCTGAATGCAGTCCACAATGAAACACACATTGTAGATGCACACACAGACGTAAACACGGGGAGGGAAACTCTTGCATTCACAAAAGCACAGTGATGTCTTTGATCCTCTAATGACAGACAGCAGGTGGACCCTGTGGACAACTTAAGTTAAAAGGATGTGTGCATACACCTGTGCATGTACTCATGGGTGTGTGCACTAGTTGGATGATTGACTGGATGGAGAAAGCAGAGTGGTAAAGAGGATAGAGTGAACGAAGCAAACAGTAATCTCAAAATGCCACAGGCACTTATCCATGAGCCACCTCAACAGAATTACACACACACACACACACACACACACACACACACACACACTCATATATATATATATATACCCATACTTACACACACATGCATACACACACTTGGTTATAAGCACAACTGATGTACTGGTACTCACACATAGAATCCTCAGCTGGACACATTAGGCTTTATCAGAAAAAGAACATAGAAAAACGGTCCATTTATTTTCAATTTGTTAGTGACATCAACAGGTAAACTGCTGTCTGGTGAAATTATTTACCTTGCTTCCCTGGGGCATTGCCATCACTAGTAGTTTCACTTTCAACTCTGATGAGTCTCATGTGGAACTAGGGCCATCTGCAATTATTAGTGGAAGACACTGGGTGACAGGATGAAACACACACATAGACACAAGACAGAAAATGTAAAGACACAAATGGGATAAAGGCAGAAGAACAGGGCACCTCAGCCGAAGAGCCAAACAAAGAATATAAAAAAAATCAAGATTGAACAAATGCAAGACCATTTTCGATGTGATGCATGCAGCACGAGAATTACTTGGATATTTTCTTGTGGTATTATCATGGCTAGCACATCGGGCATGGCAGAGTAGCAGAGGGACTTTACAAACTGGCAAACAAAACGTTCTGCAATCTGTGCATTCCACATAGCATGATGACACACACAATCCATGCAGTTTCATGTCCCTGAGGTGAAAGGATAGAAAAGAATCAAGTTTTGAAGGGGACAGCTGATGTTCATAGCCGTAATGGATGGGGTCTGCTTAAATCTGACGCCACTGTGTTCCCCGTGGACAACGAAGCAGAGTGCAAAAGCCCATGAACCTGTTTCATGAAAATCACTGCCAGCAACAAAGCTGTCCTTACAGACACCAGATTGAGGGTAATTTCCTTAAAGGGCTCAAATTGCCCAGAGAAGGACCTGAGCACCAGAAGCTTCTGTTGCATGATAAAGAGGCAAACAGGTGGCTTTTGTTACTTCCTGCCAAAATTGTCTCCCATTTCCTCACCGTATCCTGCATACTTTCAAAGTGGAATGCAAAAGATTTCTATCAAACAGAAGCTGAAGGAAGGATGACACCGGATTGATCAAACAAAACAGTTTCTTCACACAGCTTATAAAAAAAAAAAGTAATCCATTTTGCTTTATAAACTGAGGCGGTGCACTGAGCCTCGATTTACAAGACAGTGTACATTCAAATTCATCAGCGGATGCCATGCAGGGTTAATATGCTTTTAAACCAGCACCTGGCCTATTGTACTGCTGGCCAGAGACAGTACACCAACAAGACTGGTGGGTCAGCAAAGGCAATTGTGTTGTAAGACTGGACTGCACACCATGGTGCTATCATGCATGACATTAGAGGTTCCAAAATGATTGAATCCCACCTGATTTTCTCTAGGTAACAAAGAATCATTAGACAAATAGATTAACTACAGCCTGACCAAATGTATCCACCTCTGGTGTACAACATCGGGTGTTTTCCTGAAGCCAGTGCAACTCGCTACGAAGGACAAAACACAATTAGAATAACCTGGTGACTCTAGAAAATATTGTTTAATCAACAAACCTGACAATCAAAATCAAAAAAGGTGGACAGACAGATCCAAAGAAAGGCAAAACAAAAGAAAAGGACAGACAGAAAGGGTCATTTTGGGAGAGAGAAACAAGAAGGAAAGAGAAGGGAGAAAGCAAGCAGCAAAAGAGAGAGGGAGGGTGTTGGAGAGGTAAAGAAAATTAGAGAATTAGATTCAGTAAGACAGAGGGGAAGGCAATGGTTCGAATTACAGAGAAGAAAAAAGCAACATACAGGAGAAAGAAGAAAGACAAAGAGAAAACACATCCAAAGAGAGAGAGAGAGGATGGGAGGAAGAGAAGGTGTCTTTGCCCTCATCCTGTCGCCTGCTGTTTTAAGTCAGACTCTGGGTCATTAATCAGACTATCACAGCAACGTCTGAGGGAATTAGCCATCCGTACAGAACAGGAATTAAACACACACACACACACACACACACACACACACACACACACACACACACACNNNACACACACACACACACACACACACACACACACACACACACACACACACACACACACACACAAACCTGCGTGACTCTCTTCCTCAAAACACACAATCTCACCCACATAATCTCTTGCGCAGACACCAACTACCACACCAATTCTTCATGAACTCATACATACTAAGTGCTGCACACACACACACACACACACACACACACACACACACACACACACACACACACACACACACACACACACACACACACACATTTTCTCCATTTTACACATGCTTAGACACACTTAAACAGAAACGCAAACCCATACACAAGCACACAGAACTTATTTTCTAAACAACATGGTGTGAAATTAGAGCGCTCTGAGCTTCTGCTCTAGTTCCTTGACCACAGAACAACAGGGAACATTTGGAAAAGATGTGGGCCTTTACCACAACAAAAGATAATACATTCAATCCCACTGTGTGTGCAAAAGGAAGAAAACAACTTATCCTTCCTTCATACTTGAAACAGTTATAAGGTAACACAGTCCAGAGGGCTAATCAAATGCAGCTGTTCTTCACTGAGTTTGTCATACTATTGTTGGTGTTTGAGCTGAAGCTGTTCTTCAGACTTCCCTTTTGTTTATTTTAATTGACTTACCTCTGCACAAAAATGCACTAAGAATTTGTGCATGCTTTATGCTCAGCCACCCACACAGGATGAGCTACTTCCACCTTACTCTACAAGCCATACTCTTCCTTGGTAGCCGTGGTCAACTGGCATTAGCAGTGCCTTATGTGGATTGCTGATGAGCAGAATGTTGCTGCATGTGAAAAAGGATGCATGCAATAACAGTGAACCCTAGACTGCTGCTACCTCTAATACTAGCAAACACAAAATAAATGTGACACATAAAATAAGATTTGTGAGAATATCAACATCCCTGGCCATCTCTGTGACACTAATTCAAGTTAAGAGTTAATTAAAATTCATTCCGAGTGAGAAAATAATTTGTGTGCCGACTTTTGTGGCATTCTATCCAAAAGTTGTTGAGACATTTCACAGCATTTTACAGGATAAGTGAAAACTTTGACCTGGTGGTGGCAATATAAGAAACACCAGGGAATCATTATGATTCATCCTCATGGCAGCATGGTTATCTGTACCATACTCCATGGCAATCCATCCATTAGTTGTTGAGATATCAGAGACAGTCTGATGCTATCTTAGTTGGTGAATGGGATGACTGATGCTGTAACATTCATTTGCATACATGTTCCAGTGCCCATGTGGGCGGACATACATTGCTAATGAGCTAAAACTCATGAGGGAGTAATCAAAAAGGGTGATCTGGATAAGGTAATTATGACACTCAGGGAGGGATCATGGCTCCACAGCTTCACTTACATTTATTGGTATTCAAAGACTACACCAGACCATTCAAATCCCAGACGCCGTAATTCAACCAAACTGTTGTTGCAGGGGGACTCTTGCTAGATTTATACCCTCAATACAACAGAACCATATGGACCAAATGATGCTGCGCTGCTGTTCTGTCACTTACAGACTGGAGAGATGAGAGACGTCCAATTCATTGTGGGTCACAGAGAGGGAAAGGTTGAGACACACTGCACTAATAACCTGGTTGATGATACATGATATATTTACGGGAGGTTACTATAATGATTATTTTCCTTCTTGCATGCCACAATCGGGTTAATGGATGTATAGGCTGGGTATTGTCCTTATTTGGAAAATGCATGTCTATATTATTATGCACTCTGTTCTGTTTTGTATGACTAAATGATGATTGTCATAATGAATGTTTACTAATTGCTGATTGTCACTGACTGACAATTTAATGTTGTAGTGAAGTCTTCTACTAATGAAGTAGAATGCAGTTGCCCTTCATACTCACGATAGTTTAGATTCACTTGAATACTATTACATGGTAACTGATTTGTGTTGTATACAAAGAGAATCAGACCCTTGCGCAAGTGCAGTGGCCCGTCATTTTGCTAAATTATGATGTGGTATCATCCCGAGCAACTTCATTTCATTTGTGTTTTTTTTGTGAATTCTACAAATAAAAATCTGTTTAATTTTGTAGTGGGACCACAAAAATGAGGAAAAGGGCATATGCACAGGAATAACCTTGACTTTAAAGAAACTGGGTGTTATGATCCCCCCTCCCCAAACTTAGCTCGTACCAATGACACCGAACAGGCCAAGAGCTGCAAAAACACATGCTTTGTTCATTGAAAAAAAAAAGGGTAGACAAGCCATGTGACCAACTTAGAAGCTGAAACACACACAAAAAAACCTTTGCTAAATAAACCCCCCACCCAAACTAACTAAATACTGGTGGGCCAGCCAAAAAGAGCAAAAGAAAGGGAGCCACCACTGTCCAGTGCACATGGGGCCGGCGGAACAGGGTTCTTCCCTCTACCCTAACATAAAACTCAGTTATTTCAGCAGTACCTGCTTCTGCTACTGCCAGGCCAGAATGAGGAGAGAGTGAGCTGCAGTCCCCTCCCCCTCTTTACAGGTACTCTGATTGCTGTGCAGCCACACCTGTTGAGAAGGAGGCAGACACTGGGCAACAGGTTGGCCATGATAGACTTCATTGATGCTTATATTCATGTCATGCATTCCCAGGCACAGGATAATGCTTTAGTTTGCCTTCCTGGCAACAAATATCTCTGTAAATCTATCTATATAGGTGTTCATAGTATCTTACAAGTACAGCTCTCACACAAGACATGGACAGGGAGCCTGCAGTACAGGCTTTAGCTGTTCAAGAAAAAGAGAAAGAGCCTGCTGCTCCAGTGCCTCCGTTGAGGAAGACGTGGGCAGCGTGCTGTTGCTGACATATGGATGGGGCTGTTGACTAGCAACCACACATAGTGGGTTAGCTCTTCCCTGATGGAGTCAACTCGCTCTGTTAGACTGACACTGACAGCATGGGAGGATATCCTTGTGTTACTCTGACTGGCCTGCAGTCAATCAGTTATCGTTCCATTCTCCACAGTCTCCTGAAACAACCATGCCCAACACCCGACCACCACAGCAGCCTGTTCAGCTGTTGCAATGACCACTGCCCATTAACTATCCCCTTGCCTCCTATACACTGTTGGAGGAACAGTGAGAGAGAGCAAAAGAGAGAGAGACGTGGGGATTTATGTAAAACCTACTCATGAAAATGCTGCACATATGAGTGATTTAAGATAATTTGAGGCACTTAACAATTTTGTCATACTTAGACTTTTCCATCAGGTACAAATGAAATTGACGAATGGTCTAGACTTGTTATACTAGTCCAGTACAGACCTTTCACCTGTCTTTCAGCACATGGCAAAAAACACTAATTTAACCTGAAAGTCATAATGCCTTCGTCTGAATTAACTCGGAGTTTAAAGAAGATGCTGAAATGAGTAAGAAGTACAGTAAAACAAACAATGCAAAAATAATATTCTGTTCAGCAGATTATCATCATCATGGTTTGTCAATTTAGTAAGATTTGTTTTTAGATTTCTTGATTTTTATTGGCATATTTTGGCTCAGCAGCATATATAGTTCAGTAGTTGTTGGGAGAATTCTCTCAGAGTCTTTATGCAGGTTGCTGTCCAGTATCATCCTCTGTTGTAACATGTAGCATCAAATACTAGCAGCTAAGATATTCTCTCAATAATATCTCTGTTACTGTACTTTGACTGTCTCTCCTATTAGTCATAGGTGTCTGACTTTATGCCATCCTCTTTACATCTGACTGTCACAATACAGCACTGCTGTAAAGACACAACACTGGTAGATGTACTATTAATACTCTCTAATTGTTTCACGTTCATTACTGACAATGCAAAAACATCTGTTCCCGAATGACTAGAAGCTCTTAGGACTACAAGTTCCATGGTGTGACAGTCTTCTTGTAACTTGCCCACAAACAGAGAGGAACATATAGATTTAAGGCAACTTTAGGAGTGTTGATTATGCAGTGATCACATCTCGCCTCATCATGAGCAGGCGGAACTCAAGAGTTTAGTGAATCCGACTTGGAGCACATGCAAACCTGACAGCCCATTGTCCTTGAGATGACACCGCCTTTCCTCAGTCAGACAACACCACCTCAATGGAGAGAGATGACAGAACACGGAATAACCATCACTCCCTTGGAGTACATTTGTGAGTCTAACGTAGGGGGTGAAAAGAGCCATGGCCACGCTCTGACTTGCTGCTGTCCCGTCAGGCCTTCCATTGAGGAGACTGTTGAAGAGATACCTCCTGCATTTTCCTGCTCAAGTGAGTGTGCCACTCACAGCTGCAAGGATGAAAGCCACAAGAAGACTGCATTTTAAAAAATGTACATCTTCAAAGCTCCATCTATCTATGTTTGTTGTGGAGGGTCAAATAGTTGACTGTGTTAAAATGGGTTAATCATACAAATTACTGTTGAAGTGCAGTCGCTTTGAAGCCACAAGGGAAAACAATGCCAGTACATCTGATCCTTGTCAGCTATTTACAGTCACAACAACAACAATGAGCAGTTAGACAAGGGGATTGTGCATGGAGGGATGGAAAAAATATAGATGGATTTAGTACAGAGGCCAAGTGGGAAGAAGAAAACAAGATGTAATGTAGAGAAGCTGCAAGTGACGAGGGCGAGGACTGTTTCTGTGCATGAATGCATTCACATGAATGCACACATGCACACATTGGATCATTAGCAGGCCCGTGATCCCAAGCTCATCATGACCTATGCAAAAAGAGAAAAAAAATGTAGATGTGCCCGCAGATGAAGCTGTCACTTGCATGGTTAACGACATGGCCACAGTCAGGCTGACCTTTGTAGTAACCCTTCCTTCAAATCAGTGATGTTTTCTGCCTCACACACATAACTGCTGTATGTGGTTTGGATGCCAGCTTAATTAATGAACATACTTGCATGCAAACATATTTTCCTGGCAACCATGCACATGCTACAATCTGCACAAATGCCACACAATCAAAGATGTCAGGATCACTCTGCCACAATAAGTTTTGAAGCCCATTTTGAGGATTGAAGCATTTCAGTCAGCTACTTCTATCAAGCACCTTGTTACACTGCAGACATAAGCGGTTGCCTCTACGAAGACTCGGACACATACGCAGACATGAAGAAACTACTTATCACAAGTGAGTGGTTGCCAGGGTAATGTGGGTCACCGGCCCCTCAGCTATGGCCTCGCTTCTGAGAGGCGGAAGGGGAGGGAGAGAGGGAGGGAGAGAGAGAGAGAGAGAGAAATGAGAACAAAAACAAAAGAGCAGATGGGATGAGGAGGTAAAGAAGCAGTGGAGGTGGTGGAAAGCTCTGGCACAGACTACTTTACCTGAGGATATGATAGTTTTTTTTTTGTTTGTTTTGTTTTGGGTTTTTTTTTCAGTATCACATTGACTCTGTGGCCATTCAGACCCCATTTCACAACGGCTGTGAAGTTATGTTACTCTAACTATTTAATGTGTCCTGTTGCTACACCTGGGCTGACTCAAAATGCTTCAGTATGAGCTGCATTTAACTACGCTTATCATGCAAGACTTTCCCAAATATCCATGGTGTTTTTTGACTTTTTGCTTTTTAAGGATCCTTAAACTAAGTTAGAGTATGTGAGTTCATTGGACTGAGTAAAGTTTTTCTTCTCTCCATAGAGAAGAATGATGCTGTTTGTGAACTATTCTGAGAACAAAGAATATAGGTAGGTTTGTGTGGATGCTGTCACACAGGAAAGAATGGATAGATTCTATTACAAAGCCAGATTTGGTTCCTGTTTCTCCCCTAGCAGATGTTATTATAACAAATTTATTGGAGATTGGAGAAACACACAGCATGTGTGGAGAAACGTTCATGCATGCCCACTTTAATTGAGGATTAAAAAAAAAAATAAATAAAGATAAAAGATAGCTCCTCCTTGAACCGCCACCTTATCGTGGTGGAGGAGTTTGAGTACCCGAATGATCCTAGAGGCTATGTTGTCCGGGGCTTGATGCCCCTGGTAGGGTCTCCCAAGGCAAACAGGCTCTAGGTGACGGGTCAGACTAAGAGCGGTTCAGAAGCCCCTATGAAAGACGGTCAACCAAGGACGCGTACGTCGCCCGGATCGGCGTTACCGGGGCCCCACCCTGGAGCCAGGCCTGGGGTTGGGGCTCGCAGGCGAGCGCCTGGTGGCCGGGTCTTTGCCCACGGGACCCGGCCGGGCGCAGCCCGAACGAGCGACGTGGGCCCGCCTTCCCGTAGGCCCACCACCCGCAGGAAGGTTCAGAAGGGGCCGGTGCCTTGTGGTATGGGTGGCAGTCGTGGGCGGGGGCCCCGACGACCCAAACCCTGGATGACGACCCTGGCTATGGGGACATGGAATGTCACCTCGCTGGGGGGGAAAGAGCCTGAGCTAGTGCGTGAGGTTGAGCGGTACCGGCTAGAGATAGTCGGGCTCACCTCTACGCACAGTCTGGGCTCTGGAACCCAACTCCTTGAGAGAGGCTGGACTCTCTTCTACTCTGGAGTTGCACGCGGTGAGAGGCGGCGAGCTGGTGTGGGCTTGCTTATAGCCCCCCAGCTCAGCCGCCATGTGTTGGAGTTCTCCCCGCTGAGCGAGAGGGTCGTTTCCCTGCGCCTTCGGGTCGGGGATAGGTCTCTCACTGTTGTTTCGGCTTACGGGCCGAACAGCAGTGTAGAGTACCCGGCCTTCTTGGAGTCCCTGGGAGGGGTACTGGAAAGTGCTCCAACCGGGGACTCCATTGTTCTGCTGGGGGACTTCAACGCTCACGTGGGCAGCGACAGTGATACCTGGAGGGGTGTGATTGGGAGGAACGGCCTCCCCGATCTGAACCCGAGTGGTGTTCTGTTATTGGACTTCTGTGCTAGTCACAGTTTGTCCATAACGAACACCATGTTCAAACATAAGGGTGTCCATCAGTGCACGTGGCACCAGGACACCCTAGGCCGGAGGTCAATGATCGACTTTGTAGTCGTATCATCTGACCTTCGGCGGTATGTCTTGGACACTCGGGTAAAGAGAGGGGCTGAGCTGTCAACTGATCACCACCTGGTGGTGAGTTGGATCCGCTGGCAGGGGAGGAAGCGGGACAGACCTGGCAGACCCAAACGTACTGTGAGGGTCTGCTGGGAACGTCTGGCCGAACCCGCTGTCAGGGAGGCTTTCAACTCCCGCCTCCGGGAGAGCTTCGACCAGATTCCGAGGGAGGTTGGAGACATTGAGTCCGAATGGACCATGTTCTCCACCTCCATTGTTGATGCAGCCGCCCGTAGCTGCGGCCGTAAAGTCGCCGGTGCCTGTCGTGGCGGCAACCCTCGAACCCGGTGGTGGACACCGGAAGTAAGGGGTGCTGTCAAGCTGAAGAAGGAGTCCTATCGGGCCTTGTTGGCCCATGGGACTCCTGAGGCAGCTGACGGGTATCGGCGGGCCAAGCGTGCGGCAGCCCGGGCGGTTGTAGAAGCAAAAACTCGGGTCTGGGAGGAGTTCGGGGAGGCCATGGAGGAGGACTACCGGTCGGCCTCGAAGAAATTCTGGCAAACCGTTCGGCGCCTCAGGAAGGGGAAGCAGCTTGCTGTCAACACTGTTTACAGTGAGGGCGGGGAGCTGTTGACCTCAACTGGGGATATTGTCGGGCGGTGGAAGGAATACTTCGAGGATCTCCTCAATCCCACTGTCATGTCTTCCCTAGAGGAAGCAGAGACTGGGGACCCGGGGGTCGGTGCATCCATCACCGGGGCTGAAGTCACTGAGGCAGTCTGCAAGCTCCTCGGTGGCAGAGCACCGGGGGTGGATGAGATCCACCCTGAGTACCTTAAGTCTCTGGATGTTGTAGGACTGTCTTGGTTGACACGCCTCTGCAACATCGCGTGGCAGTCGGGGACAGTGCCTCTGGACTGGCAGACTGGGGTGGTGGTCCCTCTTTTTAAAAAGGGGGACCGGAGGGTGTGTTCCAACTATCGGGGGATCACACTCCTCAGCCTCCCTGGGAAAGTCTATTCCAGGGTACTGGAGAGGAGAATCCGGCCGATAGTCGAACCTCGGATTCAGGAGGAACAATGCGGTTTTCGTCCCGGCCGTGGAACACTGGACCAGCTCTATACCCTCCACAGGGTGCTTGAGGGTTCATGGGAGTTTGCCCAACCAGTCCACATGTGTTTTGTGGACTTGGAGAAGGCTTTCGACCGTGTCCCTCGAGTCATTCTGTGGGAGGTGCTCCGGGAGTATGGGGTCGGAGGCTCTCTGTTGAGGGCTGTACAGTCCCTGTACAACCGGAGCAGGAGCTTGGTCCGCATTGCCGGCAGTAAGTCGGACCTGTTCCCGGTGCACGTTGGACTCCGGCAGGGCTGCCCTTTGTCACCGGTTCTGTTCATTATTTTTATGGACAGAATTTCTAGGCGCAGCCAGGGGCCGGAGGGGGTTCAGTTCGGGAGCCGGCAGATTTCGTCTCTGCTTTTTGCGGATGATGTTGTCTTGTTGGCTCCATCGGGCCAGGACCTTCAGCATGCACTGGGGCGGTTCGCAGCCGAGTGTGAAGCAGCTGGGATGAGAGTCAGCACCTCCAAGTCCGAGGCCATGGTTCTCGACCGGAAAAAGGTGGCTTGCTCCCTCCAGGTTGGGGGAGAGTTCCTGCCTCAAGTGGAGGAGTTTAAGTATCTCGGGATCCTGTTCACGAGTGAGGGAAGGATGGAGCGTGAGATTGACAGGCGGATCGGTGCAGCGGCAGCAGTAATGCGGTCGTTGTACCGGTCTGTCGTGGTGAAGAAGGAGCTGAGCCGAAAGGCGAAGCTCTCGATTTACCGGTCAATCTACGTTCCTACCCTCACCTATGGTCATGAACTTTGGGTCATGACCGAAAGAACGAGGTCCCGGATACAAGCGGCTGAAATGAGTTTCCTCCGCAGGGTGGCAGGGCGCTCCCTTAGAGATAGGGTGAGGAGCTCTGTCACCCGGGAGGAGCTCAGAGTAGAGCCGCTGCTCCTCCACATCGAGAGGAGTCAGCTGAGGTGGCTCGGGCATCTATACAGGATGCCCCCTGGACGCCTCCCAAGGGAGGTGTTCCAGGCATGTCCCACCGGGAGGAGGCCCCGGGGAAGACCCAGGACACGCTGGCGCGACTATGTCGCGCGGCTGGCCTGGGAACGCCTCGGGATCCCCCCGGAAGAGCTGGGGGAAGTGTCCAGGGAGAGGGAAGTTTGGACGTCCCTGCTCAGGCTGCTCCCCCCGCGACCCGGCCCCGGATGAAGCGGGAGAAGACGGTACGGTACGGATAAAAGATAGAAAAGCAGAAAAGCATTTGTTGCACATTTGATTCTTTTCTGTGTCCCTCAGTTGTCTAATGGCATTTAATAGCTCACATCTGGTTGAATCCCATGCGTCATGGTTGAATGAGCCAATATCCACTTATTAGACTTTTTTTTTTTAAATATTATTTTTTGAGGTAATAATTTTGTCGGACTACTGACACAAAGTCAACAGCATTACCTGCATTAGCATCTCTTTGTGGAGACAGTGTCTGATTGCAATTACAAAATACGTTCATTGGTTTTCCAGCTCTTTCTTAAATCAAAGTAGCAATGAATTTATACGCTCTTAGCACCCTATTGCTTTGTAGACATCGAATAGATATTCAGGTGCACTAAAATGTCGGTCATTTGCATTATCAGTTTTACTAAATACACTGCTGCACTTAAATACACTTGCAACCTTGGTGTTAATTAGTCATAGGATAAGTGAATCAACCTATTATGGCTCAAACAGGTGAACAGCACTGCAAAGTAAAAATGGATTGTGCTATAAAATAAGTACCTTAAGTATGAAGGCTTGGGTTAAACTTGCCTGAAAATGAACAGTGGCTGAATGGATAAATTCAAAAAAACTTTGTGGTCTTTCACTCTAAAGCTGCAATCTTGCATCACTGTCTTGGACTTTTTTGTGGAAATGTATACAATTCCAACACAACAACAAATGTTTCACTTAATAAATTATTAAAATGAACTCTTGGGGAAGCTTCCCCGTGTCTCATTACAAGAGCACTTTCAGGAACACTTTCACCGCACAATTTCCACTTGTTTATCTGTTACTACTTTATATTTTCTGAGTGATAGTAAATTACAAAATTCTCAAAGTAAAACATTAACAATAGGTGAGTGTAATTACACAACATACTCTGTACGCATACCCAGATGTTTAGGTATGTATGCTGCTTGTGCATTCATTTCACATTTTTAGATGCCTATCTTCAATTCTTCAACTGCTGCATTATTAATTGCACCCCCGTCTCTACTGATAATGGCTTGATCAAGGTGTGCAACTCACTTTCCTCTTTGAAAAGGATTAAATCCACAATAAAACTCTGCCGTCATTCTCAATATCCTGCTCAACAAGCAGGCAGGCTGATGGGTGACATGATTAGAGGAGCCAAATAGAGTGGCAGGGAAAGTTATTCTGGCTTTTTTAATGGGCAGATACTTTGATAGAAAGACACAGGAAGTGCAACTCATTTATCTGTCAAAATGAAGGCCTAATTGAGTGAGATAATGAGATATTTAGGCTAATACAGGATGAGGTGTCTGGTTGAACAAAAGCAATGGGAGAAGTGGGAGGACATTATTTTTGTGTAATGAAACAACTCATCTTGTTGGCTTTTTGCCCAACAAGCCGAGGTGTTGAGCTCAAAAACAGTAATAATTACTGCCACTCTAACATAGTTATTCAGGTAGCTCAGTGAATTTGCACAGACTGTCATAAAATGACATTACAGTCAAATAAATGGGCCAACAAGTACTCAGATTTTAGAAAATTTAGACTGAATGGGTATAAGTGAATCAGAACAGTAACTGTAGTCCACAAGATTAGCAGTACCTGTTGTGATGGCCGTCCCTCTGTCTTGGAGGCTGAACTGGCAACCTCAGCAGGCAATTGGCTGACATGGGAGGGTTGTCATTGGTTGATCCACTGGACCCTTAGGATGTAAATAGTGGCCCACACATTCCCTCTCTCCCCCTCCTACAGCTGGCATACACTCGGTGTCTTTGTCTTTTAGTTTGTTTTGACTTTAGATTTAATAAATTATTCATGTTTTATGTAAAATCTCTTGCATAGACTCCCTACTTGTCACATTTGCTAAGACAGTTTGTGACAAATAGGGTCTCGTCTGGAATGCAAACCCGTTCGGTAAAGATTAAATCCTGCCTTAGAGTGACAAATGAGGAATTGTAGATTAGTATGTTGGTAACCAGTTCGGTTTGTGACCTTTGTGGTTTGTGAATGCTGAAATGAGTTGAGGTGCTTTTGGGCTGTGTAGATTAAACCGTCTTTGGTACTTCGTATTGTGGGCAAGATTTTTGAATAGTGTTATGCATGGATTCTTTTTTTTTTTCTTTTTTTTTTTTATTCTGTTGTTTAGACTCGTTGCACATCTGGAATTTATTTTTGGTGAATGTTTGATGAGAGCAGTATTTGTCCCCTATTTATTTTGCAAACCCATTTGTTAATTTAAGGCACGTTATTGGTCGACATGTCCTTGTCTAAGTTGGTAAGGCCAAAGTGATGCTCTCAATAGAAGACAGGCCACTATTTTTTTCACTAAATGTAGCAGAAAATGTGGATTAAGACAATGTCTTGGAGCATTTCTCTGGTTCCCAGAGGATTGTCAGTTTGTGGTTGCCTTTTTGGTTCTGGTGGAATTAGTGCAGAAGTACCCACCACAAGTATCTGTCTGAGGACTTGGGTTGAGACCAGTTGGTAAGTGGAACAAGTTAGGGCTGAGGAGCTTGGGCTCGGGGGGCTCTGTCATTTCAGAATTGTATATTTTGCAGTATCACAGGAATATTGTTTGGGTTTGTAATCTAAACGGAGCATCTTGAACTATGCTTTGTTTAGCTGGAAGCCATCTTGTTAGACACTTGTGATGAGTTCATTTTGAGTTCAACCCTTTGATGTGTACATTGGGTCAGTGGTCTGAACCTCATTTCCTGCAGATCGTACTCCTCACTGTTCTGCTGCTCTTTTCTTCAATTTTTATTTTTTTTTATTTTTACTTTTTGTATTTATTTGATAGTGCAGCTGAAGAAAAATAGGAAAAGGGGAAGAGAGTGGGGATGACATGCAGCAAAGGGATGGGTGGGTTCTGCTTTAAACTCTTTTGGACTCCAACCATACGTGTTCAGGAACTTTCACGTCTCATCCCATACAGTTTCGTCATGTGATTACTTAGCAATTCACCCGCCTCTTTGCTAGTTGTTTCTCATCCTTAAATTGATCTGGATCCAAAATTGGTGGGTGGGGGATTGAATCTAGTAAGGGGCATGTTGGTTTGAGGTTTAGGTCACTGGCCATATGGGAGCACGCCTGTGTGACTGTCATTGCAGTATCATGGGAACACTTGGTAAAGACCACAAGTTTAAAATGGGGAATGTTAATTTTCTCACTTCATATAAGCTTTGTAGTATAGACTTTGTTTTGGTTTATTACATTTTGTGTTTCAGGTGTCAAGGCCCACTGTCTTGGAGGCTGTCCCAGCAACCTATCTCTTCCTTTATACAGTTGGCATACACCTCCATCATTGTCTTTTGGTTTGTTTTGGCTTTAACGTAATACATTGCTCTTGTTTTATGTGAAATCCCTTTTGTGGACTCATTACTTGTCACATCCCCCACTTGCTATGACCTGGCTCAAGCGGCCACAACAAAAGGGAGATATGCAGGGTATCATAGTTAAAAAAGGTTTTTTTATTTAATGAAATTAGGTCAAGTTAAAAAATTAAATATTCACAATATGGGATGTGGGAATCACTTAAATCATTGGTGTGTGTGATGCACAAGAGTAAAGGGAGAGGGTGCAGGTATTGTGAGATGCAAAACAAGCGTGAGGATTAATTAAAGCAAAGGAAGATGGGGTGTGCCAGCAGAGAGGAGCAGAGAGACCCTGATTACGCTGCAGTCAATATGTAGCCCAGAACACGCTGGCTCAGAGTGTCTGTCAATCACTGTAAAGCTGAATCTGCTTCTATCTCCCTCTTGTTTGTCTCTTCTCCAGTCCATCCTCATCTGCCATAAAACCTTGTTTCTTTGTGTGCACATAAACGTTCATTGGATGACGTTGCCATGACGCATATGTAAGGCCCCCACATGAATCACTATTTTGAATCTTTCAGTGATTTTTTTTTTTTTTTTTTTTTTCCCACAGCTTTACTTTGTGTGGACCTTGAAGGCAGCGTGTTGGGTATTGTTCTGTATAGCCCTTTATTAAAAACAGATGAAATACAAACTACTGAGGCCACCTGGGGTCAGCTGAGGGAAAAAAAGTGTCGTGTAAATCTGTTCTCTCAGTTCACAAATCTGTGTACAAGGTTTATAAATATAAACCTTGCTCTCGGATTCATAATCCGCGAACACAGATTTGTAAACTGTGTGTACAGACTTTATGTATTTGGAAGCATGTCACATCCACTAAAGGCCTGCTTTCCTCCCTCCTGTCTCACTGTTTTGATGGCGCTGCAGACTCTGCTCATGTGTCTATATTAATGTTTAGCACAATTGCATCCATACAGTATTTGGATTTTCCTATTATTGCAACAGACACTGAATTGGCATAACTGCCAAATAAGTGTATAGCCATAAGATAGAATGCATTGTCATGTCTCCTTTGATACATCACATAGAACTTTTGTACAGGAAATATTAGCTCTTAATCACAGATTTGAAAATCAGTTTGATTATTTTTCCATATACCTGAATCTTAAAACATTTTTGGTGCAGTGGAATGTGGAAACATGTTAATATTGGAGGTGCAAAGTTAGCAAAAAATAATGCATCCCATCCACCTAATTAGCAGTCACCCAGGCGCTGATAACAAAAACAATACTGCTGTGCGGGGTCACACTGAGGATTCCCATCACTGCTTACGTCAAGAGAGAAGGGCTTATGCGATGGAGAGAGGTGCTCTAACAGAGAAATCTAACAGTAGGGATTCCCTAATAAGCCAGTATGTCCTTGAACCCTCTGATGTGCTGCCGTACATCTACAGCCCCCCAAGGGAAACATATGGCTCTTTTGAAGAACATGAGAGATGCTGATTATCATGTGACACAGCTGTCTCTCTTTTGTCCTTGTACTTGTGTGTCTGTATCCGTGTGTGTGTTGTGTTGCAGTGTAAGTAAGACGTGCAGGTTTATCTTTAACTTTACATATGTAGTTCTAGTGAATACTGTATGCACGTGTGTTCATGTGTTTGCACCTACACATCTTACCTTGACAAATCCCTGCTGCTGATTGCACTTGGTAGTTTAATGTATAGACAATACAACAGATAAACAGGCACACACACAGTTTACACACTCATGCTGTCTGGTATTGATTGACTCAGATATTTACTTGCAATTTCTCAAAAGTAATCACAGGGGAGCAATGATTTTGCTTACAAGTGTTTGTTTTCTCACTGCAGCTGAAAAAGGCTACATTTGTAAATCCAACTTTACAGGTAGACAGGGACCGCTCGAACGCATCATTAGTTTTGGTGTCTATGGGGCTATACTGTCTCATTTGGAGAGAAGCTTAAGTTCATACAACTAGCCCTCTGGGTCTATACTCATAAAACATCTCGTGGCTCAATGCTGCTCCTAAATGACCAAATCAGAAGAGACTAAACATAATGGGTGGAAAGTCCTAACTTTAACTGACTCCTTTGTCAGACAATAATTCAAGAAACTAAAACAAAATAGTGAGAACTTAGAGGTACTAAAGGTACTAAAAACAAATACTTTCCACTACCTGACCGAAGAAAAACTGCAGTTTTCGTACTTTGTTTTTATGTACAGATACTACACTTTATGCAGAAATGTAGTATCTTTTTGGCAACATAATTCAGTTTGTGGCTCCCACTCCTGTATATTGATGTATATTATATTTCATGACCACTGACACAGACCAGTACAGTCCCAGTATAGTATAATATTAACAATGCATGTAAATGATGGGTGGATGTGTGTGTGTGTGTGTGTGTGCCTGTGTGTGTGTGCATGCAATAAATTCATAAAATTATACAGTAAATAAATGTTAGGAGGGTTTCATCATATGAATGAACACACACACACACGTACACAAAGACACACATCAGCCACACCCTAAGATGCATAAACAGTGTGGAGTCACATTCCAGTCCAACACTTACAATAAATTCTCTTCAGCGGAGCTACAAATGGAAATTTTAGAAGCGATCAGCGTTTTGCTGCCTGGCTGAAATAAATGAGGAAGACCATAAATAGTCATGCAGTTCCATCTGAAAGGGTAATTGTTAAGTAATGGTATGCGTTGTGAGCACCACTTTGCTTCTTCCCAGAAAAAGAGGGCTGAAGATGGCAGGCGGGAGGGGGGATGTAATGTGTTACAGAGTACAGATGGAGCAGCCGTTTTGATGGTGACTATAGGAAAAGAGAGGGCAGCCAGACAGATTCAGTAGATTCATGGTTAGATTAATACATACTTATGAAAGAGACTGAGAGAAAGAGAGCAAGTATCCAACTATTGACTATTTCTGTCCCAACACAGTGTTAAGGGGACAGATGGAAGGAGAGAGTGAACAAGGGAGAGGAAAAGAAGGCAAGCAGAATAATAGACAATGCGAATTGTGGGGCAGAGGAGTTGGGGTGGGCTTCAAGACATGACATACATTTTTGTCTGGAGCAAGAGTCATATGTAATTAGAGCCCAGGATTAAAAACTATAATCATGCAGTCACAAAGGCTCTGAGGGGAAAGAGATTTCCACTTATTTTTGTAGAGTAGGTGTCAAACAAATTATTATTCTTATTCAGCATCCGTTAGCTCCTTTTTAATTGGCTGCAGATTGCATTTAAGGCCTGGTCACTCTTGCAAAAGGTGGCACAGCAAAATTGATGCATGTCTCTTTACAATATAGGCTGTGCTTGTAACAGCTGGTGAACTTTTCTAGCCAGTGAGCTAACAGTGTACATGTTAGCAAGCCAGAAACATATTAGCTGTAGAAAGTGTGTTTCTGTTTTCTCTCTACTCTGTGTTTACTCCATCCTGGCATTTTGTTCTCAGGATTCTCAGGGGGCTCTCAGAGCTATTTGAGATCACTAATTGTCAGGCTTGTTAGCTAGGTTGCTAACACAGTTTATTCACAAGGCGCATTTGTCTCATCTGCTGCTGTCTCATGATTGGTTAAAATGTCTTATGTCTCTTTTGTGGAAGGGATTATACTCAGGCACAGCAGGGTTAATTTAAACTGAATGGTGCGACAAAGCTAATGAGCTATGATAGCTCCCTCAATTTTACACTCTCCAGCTCTCTGTTCCCTCAAAGGTCAGCACTATCAAGACTTGGTCAATTGGACAAATTTTCATACTCAAGTTCAACAAAGGAAAGACTTGACTTGATTTACTTTGCTCCACAAGGATATCTGCTAATTGTGATGATTCAGTTCAAATGAACTGATTTAGCTCTGAAATAATATTACAGCGCCGCCGGGAGTTCCGGAGTGGGAAATATTGCACCGACCAAGTTGTTGTTGACTTGTCTTTCATTGTCTATTGCAGGTCCATTCTGGTCGACTCAGACAGCAATTATTTTCTGTCCAATTTCTCACAAATATCAAATAAGTGATGCTGAAGTCTAAAGGTAGCTCATGTCAGAAAGCAGTTCAGGAGGTCACAATCTTACCTCTATTTCCATGAAACCTCCATGCTCAGACAAATCATGTGAACACAGAAACTGTATCTTACTTTCAGTGTCTCGTAATCTGAGTCTGACATTAGCAAAACAGAGAAAGATGCACATGAGCATTTCACGTCATGTTACTTGGGATTTCTATCTGTGGGATTCCTCTGGCTGTTCTCACCAGATTCAGATGATTTTCACCACTTCCCCTCTAACCTCCCCTCTTATATTATTTTCTCTCTTTTCCGTTGTCTTCCTTTCTCTTTTTAACCTCATTCTACCTCTCCCACTCTCCTTGTTCCATTTCTTTGCTCCACTTTCTCTGGCACATGTCATGTCCTTGCGTGTGACTCATTCAGAGCCAAGCACTTCCTCCTGTCAGCAGTTCTCTGGGTAAATAAAGAAACAGACGTAGATACCAAAACGTATATTCCTGAGTAAGCACTGACACCCATATGACGAGCTATGACTCCACCATGTCCCATGAGCCTCCATGCATAGTGCTTACATACACACTGTACTTTGCATCCACCCACAAACTATTAGTGGCATGCTGAAAACAGCTTTTACATCAATTTAAAGCCCAGTGCACTGCACAGTTAATGAACAATGACAAATGTGCTGCCATTGAAAGGCCTGATATAAACATTTTGTATTGTTATATGAATTCATTTTTTTATGCCTAATTCAGAATTGCTAGGCATCAGGCTATCTTGTTAATAATCTGTAAGTGCTGTCAGTTTAATATGTGTTTGTATCTGCTGCTTCGGCAGTAAGTGCCTTGTGCCAATAAATCTTCTCTTAATTAAAATTCAACTGACACCCCACTGTTCAGGACTTAGCCCAAACCTAGGGCAGTCCAGGGCAATGCTCCCTGGGGTGATTTTATGCACATCCACAGCAGCTATATGTACTATTTTTCAGGCCATTTGAGATAGAATAGCTAAAAATCTGTACATCATTTGCGAAAACACGATAGTTGCCCAGGAAAAAAATATCATCCTGTCGAGCCTACATCTGATTTTATGTCTTCATCATTCTGAAAGCATAACACAACAGTTGTTTAGGATGACCAATTTTCACTCCTGCCACCTAAAACAAGGCAAAATTTGTCAGATGTTGCTATTTTAAGTTGCATTATAGAGGTGTCTTGAAACCTATGTTTGTTATGCTACGCTGGAGAGGAGTTCACAAAATGAACGTTGACAAATCTGTTCCATTTGAATCCATGCCATAATAATCTGGGCTGCTCTCACTGCAAATCAAGAACCAGAACAATGCCAAGTAAATGTGGTCTTCAATACTCTGTAGTGAATATTAGAACAACAGGAAAACATTAACTCAAATTATATTGGATTTTTTTCAGAATAACATAGTAGGATAAACAACAGGGGCATATATTATTATCTCAGTGTACTTTGTTTGATCTACTCCTAGTAACTCCTTTGGTTCTCCTTTTCTCCTCTTTTCTTCTTAAAATCTCTCTTTCTTTCAGCTCCACTCTTAAGAAGACGCAGAAACAATTATATGTATATCTTATTCTCTTACATCTGCTCCTGGCACATCTGCTCTTCTTTCACTACTCTACTCCTCACTCTCACTTTCTTTTCAACACATTTTCTTTTCTTGCCCCTCTTCCTCTTCACTCAGTTTTACATCTCATTTCCTATTCTTTCCTCACTCTCTCTTTCATTCCTGTATTCGGGGGTTCAATGGCTGATGCTGATGCTCCTGAAGCACTTTTTGTGGATGGCGGGTGAGGGTGACTCCTCATGATGAACATTTTTATGTCTGTGGTCCATAACCAAGTAAGATAGTTAGCTATTGCTCGCTGAGGTGACACGACTAAATGAAACACAACACACACAAGGCAACAAGACAGTGACAATGTTAGCAATAGAGCCAGTATTTCTCCAGTAATAGAACAGTGATTCAATTGTCTTGCTGACACAAGGTCTAATTCATTCTCAAAACCTGAAAGATTCAGGGCTTTTGAGGAAACACTCCAGGAGCCCAGAAGCCTTTCTCCCATTCCGCCATTGCTGTAAGGCAGCCTCTCCAAAGCCTGCACCTGAAAAGTGACACCACTGTATTTAAAAGCAACTTAAGTAGTGTTCTAATAGAAACCTGACACAGAAAAAGTTTACAACTTGAACTTGAGCCCAGCTTTCATTCACAACCTGAGGTAAATGCTCATTAAGATGTAGTACTCCTACCAAATGTTGCTCAGTCCTAATCCCTTCTCCCCATCAGTGTCAGTCTTTCACTACTAATTATAGCCACCCAAGCTGGCTGATGCACTCTGCACAAAAATCCTATCTGAATGGAATTTATTTCCAGTAGTGCATGTAGTGTGACAAAATCCTCACTCTGACAAATATGGACGCAGCAGCGACAATATATATCTGCACATGGCATGATAACTGATCAGCATGACAAACAGACAATACATTAAGTCGGAAGACAGGTTGAAATCCATCTAAGAGAAAAGTCAACATGATAATCGCACATGCGTTTGACATGTCATGCCGTGGTGTTATAGCTGAACACGAAGCACAAACATAAAGAGACAGCAGTTTGCTTTGATGCTTCAGAGTAAACTTGCAATTGATTTACTTGTCTCAGCATCCTGTTTGTTGAAAGGCAGATCTGACTGACATGCATTCCGAGTCGTTCTGTATCACTTCACGCCATAGTCAACAATCATGTTGATAACAACAAAGCCATGTTTCCAGTCCAGAACATGCTACCTTGTCTGACTAATAAGGTGCCCTGTAAAAACACTGGGTATAAACACATTCATTGCATTATGTCACATTAAACAATTGCCTTCTGTGCACACATGCCAAGACAGAATATGCAGAATACCATGTCCTGTATTGTACAATACATATATCTCTTTTGCCAGAAGTGTGTAAACTCCAACAAAGTTTCAGAGGATTGGTTGGATTTGTCAGGTCTCCATCTGGAGTTAGATAGGCATTTGATCTCAGGGATATTTGCAGGGCTCATACATACCGTCATGTTGTATACTCACAGACACCTAAATATATTCACACAGAAATACATGCACACACTCACCTGCATGCAAACATTTTGGAATAGCAGTTATCGGTGTTGTTTGTGGAGTAAGGCCGATCCAGCTTGCAACACAATCACATACTGTACACCGAATCTTGTAAAATCCTGAAATGTCCCTCAAAGCAGCCGCAGATAAAATGCCAAAAAGGGATTACAGGCCATCAGTGACATAAGCTTAGTGCCCATAGCAACGAGTCTCACATTTTAGCTGCCCACAGACTCTTAATGCATCGTAAATTATTAAATAAATCAATATGTTTTTTTGAACATCTGTATGGAAAGGTTAAAAATCAGTACCCTTAAAAATTCAATAACAGCCGCAAAACACAACAGGAGAAAGATAAAGACAAGGTGAACATTGTGATACAACAGGTCACATCTCATTTAGCAACTAAAATGGTCTGTCATTGTTGCCGGCAAGTTTTACTTTCAGCAGCACACCTAAAAATGAAAATCACAGGTGAAATGTTGTGAAGACATTTTAACCAGTTAAATCTATGATGTGTTTTTCCAGGCACACACACACACACACACACACACACACACACACACACACACACACACACACACACATCCATAAAAATGAGCCAGACCTGTCAACCCTCCCGTTTTTCCCAGGATTCTTGAGTATTTTACCCTTCTCTCCCTCTGTCCTCCAGTTCAAATATTTCCATGTGAATCTCCCATATTTTTAACCATTCCAAAAAAAGGATGAGGGGAGGAATAACCGCAATGTTTGCTAAATTCCCCTCTGGTACAGCGGGTGGCAGTATGTAGAACATTAGCTGTAGCATCTATTGAGGAGGAGTCATTCACTCAGATGGCACCCAGCATTAAAACAAGAAGTGCTAAATTTCTATGTCCTGTTATGTATTCATGTGTGCAATACAGGGATGTTCACTCACTGTTCATTCACTTTAATCACGTATCTGCATTTGTATTTTGTAAATGCTGTCACTGAACGTAAAAACTAGTTAACCCAATCCTTGTTGCTCTGATATTTTAAAGCAAGTGGTTGCCAAATGGATATTGTAGGATTCATTGGGTGTACCCTTGTCTAAATGCACAGGGTATGTGCACAGTGTAAAGGGTGATGTAACTGCCCAGGGCGGGATGCCAGAAAATTTCCTGTATTTTCAAACTCTCGTGTTAGTATGACACACACGTACACCGCTTGCATTTCATTGTTGGCACACCATTTGCAAGGTTATCTGGCAAACCTGACCTTACATGTCTTATAATCTCAAACACATGCTCTGTGATACATGAATGTAGCATATTTGTACATCTAGGTTTCCATCATCCCAACAGTGTGACGTCAACATCAACAAAAGGATTAAGGGATGCTGTAGTAAGCCGTAAATACATGTCCTACATTTCCACTGCCATAAAAAAAAAAAAAAAAAAAAAAAAAAAAACAGTTGTGACATATTTATAGCAGCTGACGTCTTTCACAAACACCTCTTGCACTCTTATTTGTTTGCGGATGTGTCTTTTTGTATTCTTTTTGTGTGTATGAGCATATCTGTATGTGTGTGCCCTCGCATTGATTCAAGAATGTGTCCTGTGATTGAACCAGAAGAATTAGTTTACCAGGCTGTAAAGAGAGTATATTGTGACCTCCTTTACTTTAATGACATATTTCACAGATAAACCAACAAGCTTTTGGGAAAAAAAAGACTCTTTCCTCCTGTTTGTGTAATCACATGAAAAGACGATTAGATCAGTGATGTGTAACTGTGACTATAAGCCCTTATCTTTGTTTACTTCACCCTGTGAGATTGATCCATATCAATCCCTCCCACACCCAACAATCCCAGCATCCTGCGCCAAATATCGACAAATGGATTTTGACTCTCTCGGCTATTAAAGTTGAATGTTGTTGCGGATATGTGGTTCCGAACACTGGGCTAAATCTGGGATTCTGAAGCTGGATTTACCTCTAAAATCTGATTTCAACCCTGTTTGACCTCAAATTTGGTGGTGTTTTGCCATGTTGAGCTGATGATGTGAAAACCACTTCTGTGTCACGATGGGTGTTGAAATCAGATTTGACTGGTTGCTCATGTCTAAATCCAGCCTGGAGCTGTTATGGGCTTCCTACTCTGGTCACCCCAGTGTCCAATTATACTCCTACCAGTGCTAATAGAGCTGAGGGCAGGCAAAGAGTGGGTTAGTGCAATGGAAGCACAACATGGTCTGCTGGAAATGTTTGTATGTGTCGGTGATGGACACTGACGTAGTTTGCTATTTGTTGTGTGCAGTGTGTGGAGAGGGTGTCTGGGCCTGTGTGCTTGTGTACATGCATATTGTTTGTTGCCAGGTTATTACGTACACCTAACTAATACTAATGCAGTCAAGTACCACTGTCTTGCAATAAATTTTTCTTGAAAATCATAAACACTTATCAGTCTGCGGACGCTAAGAGGTTATAATTTTCAAGTGTTAAGTACTCTGCCAGCCTATGTACATAAATGCTGTGTTTAAGTCTGTGCTCATGCCATACATGGTTGGAAAGCTAAAATGATTCTTGTGATTAGATTGATGCAAAACATTTGAAGCTACTCACTGACGAAGTCTCATAGTAATAAAAATGGTCTTGTTATATTTGCAAAGGCCCAAATGATCCAATCCAGTAAAAATATTTAGTCCCAAACACTATAATAATTAACAGAAAGCTTTTATTATTTCAAATTAGCCAACAGGTGTCCTTCTCTTCCACATTGTCTCCATTATAACTCCAGTATGCACGTGTGGGCAATATGTTGGTTTCAGAATGGGCACTGCACTGTTCACCTTTCAATTGACACCTCACTTGACCAGTTAGCATCTTCCATGTCCTCTCCACAACATACAATAGCCAATGAGAGTCCGTGCTGAAAAGAAGTGCCTGCTCCTCTTCTTCTGTGTAAGATCAGCTAGTTACAACCGATTTTGCAGGTGACTGGCGCTTTTTAAAGCCAATGAAATTATGAAAACAAGGAAATGCGGCTTCAGTGGGTAATTTACAGCCAAATCAGCTGAACTTGAGTAAGGCTTCTGTGGTCCCACTGTTTTTTCCAGCTAATAAGGAACACATATAGTCATCTGAAGGAATCTATCTGCTGCAATGATGGGGATGGTGATAAAACACCATAGTTTTGTTTCAAGAACAGCTTTTAATTTAGTTGAGGTATTCCTTGGGAAAGCATTTTAAGTTAATACTAAAGGAATGGTGATAAATGTATAGTGTTTTAATGGTCAGGTTTGAAACTGCTTTAGAGAGGTGTTGATTCAACTAAATGGTTACTTAAGTGGTACTGTTGAATTGTTTTATGCTGAGAGGTTTTTTATAATATTTTATCATTGATATATGTAAATCGGGTCGACATACATAACATATCAGTGGTGATGACCCACCCACACAGAGCAGAACATCTTATCAATGAGGGGGAGGATAGAGAGGAGTTGAGACCACAGATTAGTGATAGGTGGTACAACTCCTACTTCTTCTATGGTGCATGGAGAAGTAAAATAGTGTATTGATGTTGCAACTTCTCCAATACTTGGAGTAGAAAGAGAAACTTTAAAGTCATCAACCAGGAGAGATCAAGGTGGCTGTTGCCACCATGAAGACCATGAGGATAATGAGATGCTTTTGAAAAATTTGAAAATGCTAGTGAGTGGAGATTTTGACACATAGACTGCATTAGATTTAGCTATTTGTACCTAATAACCTGCCAGCTGAGTGTATGTATGTGCCCACTTGTATGTGCATAGTTGCAGAAATAGCATCTGCTTTCTCACACAGGCCTAAACAGAGAATCAATGTACCACTGGGCCTGAAAGCTTGTGATGCCCTCCTTGATTGCCAGAGGGGAGACAGTCTGTGCTGCACAGTTGCTTTGGCGCTGTGAAGCTTTGTTGATGCAACATGGGCACTAGAGCAGTGCAGCTTTCTATTGATGTGATTAGAACGTAATAGTATTTGATATAGCTGACAATTTTTCTGCTGTTATCGTACTGCTATTGTAATTAGTTTAGACTGTGCGCCTGGTAAGGACATTTGAGCAGCAATAATTTATCCGTTTGAAAAAGGTTCAGAGTGTGAACAAGTAAGAATGAATTGTATGGGAACATGCGCTATGTTAAGGTCATTTTCTTCAGTATCCTCACAAACACACAACCTCCGAGCCACTCACACACATTCATCAATTTAATCTCCTGCAGAATGATTTCACACCCTGATTGTTTGCTTTCATTCTCTCTTTCTTCTGCTTGCATCACTTCCTCACTAAATTTCTGTCACTCCGTCACTTGCTCACTGAAACATCAACTGCGGTCTTCAATTTCCAGCCAGACAAAGACTAATTCTTCTACGAGAACCTTTTCCATCTCTCTTGTTCACACATGCAATGGCATCCCTTCTCTCATGCCATCCCCTGCTTGTTGTCACTGTGCTCATGCATATTCATGTAAGCCCAGCGGCTGATTATCACTGTTTATTGTATTGCCAAAACTTTCTTCTCCCTCTGTCTCACTCAGAGAGTAATGCAAACATAGCTGAAACACACACACACACACACACACACACACACACACACACACACACACACACACACACACACACATACAAGTCATAAAACCATTCCTTGAAAATGACCAGATATGGACCTTTGTACCATCATAGTGTGGAAGATGAGCTGTAGAGAAGTAATATGTCCATATTTGCTTCATGGTATGACACCAGGATCCATGCAAAATGAAAAGGTATAATACCCTCCAACCCTAAACTTGGAGTAGTTTCAATTTTCACAATGCCCTGTATAATGGTACGTTTCAATTAACAATCACCATTGATGTCAAAATAAGACAAATTATGTGTCAAGGAAGTATTACATCAATTATGATCTCAAAATATCTGCGTTTGTCCAATTAGCATCAATGGAAACACATATTTCGGGTCCCTCGTGTAATGTTCAAAATGTGAGGGGTTTTCTGTCTGCTTTTGGTTTTACAGGAAAAACCCTGAAGTAGTACAGTAATATATTAGTTCTTATTTTAATGCTCGGAAGTGGAAAACAGTTCCCCAACTGTAAAAAAAATAAAATAAAATAAAATCCTTGCTGTAGGCAGAGCCTAACAGCATGAGTCAGGCTGTTGATTTCTTTGTACAACAACCTTTTTTTTTTTTTTTTTTTTTTCATGTCTAACAATAGTACCATTTCACAGTGACCTCAGTTGTTCACTGATCCTCTGCCTCCCTCTTGTCTCTCTTTCTTGTTTTTGACTGCTCGCCGGAGGATAATCATGTAAATGACTCTTACCTTTCATCCTGGGTCACTTCTCCTGGGAGGAGACCACAGGAACCACCTTTACAATAGAATTCAGCACTACGCCAGCTCAGGTACAAGTGAGGCTGCCCCACTGATGTCTTACATTGGTGCATTTATTCATGTCTCGAGCTACCATGCGGTGCCAGTGCTTGGCTGCTACATATATTATGAGCATTCATGCAGAGAAAGTGTGTTACACATTGTCTCACATTTTAGTGAGCAATTTTCTGTCTTAGGTTTTTTTTGTATATCAACACTTTTCTCTGCCAAAAACTGCTTTGTCACTTATTTCATGACCTACACTGAATGTAACTTGATTGCAAGTGCAACAGACCATTGTGTGGTTAAATGAGTTGTGACCTGTCTCACAATCGCTTTCTTTATCTCTCACTCCTTCTCTCACAGGCTCGTTCCATCCTGGGCTGCTTGTTTTGAGCTCTAATGCTCAGGTTGGTCCACCATAAAGACTTAATTTTCAAAAGGTTTGCCACGGTGATACATCAGTGATCACATAATCATGCACATGCACAGACATGCATGTGCGCGCGCACACACACACACACATACACACAGTCAAACCGTCCTGACAGAGATAATGAGATCGAATTGAATCACAAATGGGAACAGATGGAGGGATTTAAGTAGAGGAAAAACTGGGCAGATAAATTGATTGATTGGTATTCGACCTGCATAAGTGGACTTACTCTTCTTTGGCCTCCAATCTCCCCACACCACACATCTCTCATCTCCCCATTCACTCTGTCTCCCTCCATTTCTTTCACTGTCTTGTTTGTACTCGTTCTTCTCCAGCACTTTTCTAGCAGACTGATACACAACAGCAAACACAAGTTAATATTCCATCTGCAGGGATGAGAGTTACTAATAATCAACGATAGTCAGCTCATGAAGAGAATGACTCCCAGTGAACTAATCTAATTCCATAATCTAAATTAAGATACAGCTAATTTGTTTATCTTACTTTCTATAAAGGTGATAGTGAAATAGGAGGTTTCGAGCCCACTGTCAGAGTCTTCAGTGAAATATGCTTCTGTAATCACAGCTAAAGAAAGGTGCACAGTGAGGAAAAAGCTTCTCCTTGCAATTTTATTTTTGACTGTGGAACAGAGGAGGCTGATCTGGGAGAGAAGCAAACAATGCAGTCTTTCAAAAGAAGCCCAAAACGCTTAACTTGGAACGTGACAAAACACCAATTGCCTATGCAAGTCTTGCCTTAATCTTTCAATACACAGGGCAGCACCTCCAGATGTTTAATTGAAAAAAAAACAAAAAAAAAAAACCTTGTGATGTACTACCCCTTTAAATATGAAAGTCTCAATTATACAAAGAAACATTACACCAGTAATTACATGGACTGCTAATTACACAAACCAGTCTGTTCGAACTACAACCACTTCGGTGTCATTCACAGTGACAGAAATTGGCGTCCTTCTCCTCAGAGAACCTGTCCCGGTGCCTGCATGCATCAGTATGCATTGTGTGGGTGGCTGTCAACAGTGAACACTCAGACCAGCCCAGCTTTGGGAGTGGGCGTGTATAACTGACTGTTAGCCTAAGCTCCTTATGTCTGCTTAGTAAACTCTAGTGTTTCAGCTTTCCCGACAATTTTGCAGAAACAATAGGCAACACACGTACCGCCAGTAAACACTGCAGGTCTTGCTGTCATCAAATATGTATTCTATGTCAAGAATACAAACTTGCCAATGGTGCATAATAGTGTCTGTGCCATATGTGACTGCCTTTTGGCATGGCATGACTCTCAAACAGAGGCTGCCTCTCATCAGTCACAGTTATTTGTACTCATATTGTGATGCGGGACCATTATGTGACCCAGAGGTGGCAAGCTACTGATTTCCACAATTTCTGTGCTGTTTTCCATGATACCTTGATAACTGAAGATAAATACAAAAATGAACACCACACCATGATATCAAAGTATCTGATTAAAGGCTTCTCAGACACCTCTGCCATTCACCATCCATGTGCACATTGTGTTAGATCTTTCGCTTGATTTTTTTTCAGCCATGAATCAAAACACCTACCACCATGTTCCTCTAATGATGTTCATAATGTTCAAGAAGGTTTCTGTTTTCTAACATGCAGTGTTAATTAAAATCAACATCAAAACCAATGACAAAGGCTAGCTGAAGAGTGGTAAACAGTTATTAAATATTTAGCATATAATCAGTGTGTAATACATACTGTTTTATGGTGTTAATACTAAACCTGGATAGTTATGTTCATTAGTGTGTTCTGTGCAATTGTGTCCAGGGAGATTATGCTAGCTCTTTCTGCTAATATAAGATGACACCCACACTCCCAGCCTCTCATATTAATGTATGAGTCATATTGTTCTTGCTATTTCGGTCCCAGCAGTGTGGTTTTGTGTGTATGTGTGAGTGTGTACATGCGGCAAAGGTTGCATTTTAGAATATCTGGCTCAGATTAATTCCTTTGTCTTCTTAGAAAGCATCTCAACTCTCTCAGGGGGAAAAAAATAAAATAAAGAAATAACATGTAGGAATGGCATGAGTACATTCTATGAACAGGATCAGATTTTGAGGAGAAAAAAAAAGAAGAGAGATGAAATCAATGGGCCTGGCTGTGTCTGTATGTATGATGCCTTCAGATGCCGGCATGAAGGACCTGACATTAAACACTTTCACGTCAGATGCTTGATAGCATTGGATTTACAGCAGGTTAACAATCATACCCAGAAGATAAGCAATAAGTCACTGACTTGAAAGTCTCAGAAGTTGGAGATTCCCGCAGCACATGAAAGTATTCCAATCAACATGTGTCAGCTGTGCTCATACAGCAGCTGACATCTAAATGGGATACAGCATGCACAAGCATTGTTATAAAAGATAGATTCATGTAGAGGAGGAAACAGTTAATCCACCATTCTTAACACGCAAAGCAGAACGAGGCAAAATGATAAATATTTCAAGTGCAGTGTTCACTTTTGTTTATGCTTTAATGAAAATGACTTGGTTTCTCCAGCTACAGTAGAAATATTACCCTTTAGTCTTCTGCATGTATCAGAAATGAAATAAAATCTGCAGTTTGCAGCTCACCCCAGTCACGCACAAAAATTTGCAGTTGATGTCAAAACACTGCATGTGCTTGAACGCACTCCAATGCACCCAAGTTTAACATTTCAGTCAATAACTTTTGTTTTTATAATGATATGATGTGCAGGTGCTGTACATGCAAACAAAAGCCAAGCTGCCTGAGGGGCAGAGCTGAAAAAAATAAAAAAGGTCTGAAGCTGCATGCTGTGTCGTGGCAAAACAGCTCAACAGCTTTTTAGTACTACTGACTTCCTGTGGCATGGGGGGGGGGTGGGGGGCTATATGCTACTGCAATGCAATTTCTCCACTGGCATGGCACCCTAGATGGCATTTCGTCATGTTTTCTCCACAAGAAGGGCATCCTTCAGGGCCCTGCACCATGTTTTCTTCACTGAAAGGGGAGGTGCTTTGCAGGTTTGAAAAGAAAAAAAAAGGATTTGGAGTTGGCTGACAGCCAGTAAAAATAATGCATAAAGAGAAAGAAAAGAACAGTGATAATAGTGAGAGAGAGAAAAAAAATCATACATGTTTGAGGTGAGAACAGACAGAGATACAATATGGAGAGAGGCTGAGGTACATAGACAACAGCAGGCAGCATAGAAAAGGCCAAGGAAAGAAAGAGGGAAGTTCAGGGGATGTAACAATGAGACAGAATAAAAAGCAAAGGGCATCAAGAGAAAGCAGTGGAGTCCCTTCACTCATTTGTATGAAAATGCTGAAGGACATCGAAGAACAGTAGTGTACTCTCTCAATGTGCTTGCCCAAATAGAACAAGTGGAAGTATGGCTATATGAATGTGTGTATATATGCATGAGAGGAGATCAGTAAGGGATGAAAAATGATGGTTTGGGCAAGTCGTGGATTAGTTGGAAAGGAGGAATGTACTGTAAAGTGTTTAAGGGGGAAAAAGATTGACTCAATTGGGGCAATTATGCTGAAACAAAAGTGCTGATGTTCTCTGCTTTGCTTCCTAAAATATGCGTCCTTAATTTTCATTGTCATCTATTGGAAATGTGTGTGTTGTTATGTGTGAGTGTGCGGCAAAGATAGAGGAGCATAAATATGTTGAAGAAGTATATGACATCGTGAAGAGCCTGAAGCTGCTCTGTGGATCAGAGCTGGAGACATGACGAGTTTGTGCTCTCATTTCTTCTCTCTTTCTTTCTGTCACTTTTAGCGCTCTCTCTTGTCAGTCAGTTGCCTAGTTACTCAAATCAGCAAGTTGACTGGCAAAGGAGATACTAATTTACAGTAATTTCTGCTGCTATTGAGTGGAGTAGTCACCCTGTCTATATGCTAGTGTATCTCTGTTGTGCTTATTCTTTGTCTTACAAGTCAGCAAGGCCTCTTTCCTCAGCCATCCATTCATGCAACCAGCTGGCCAGAGTTACATCCACATCATGGCCAGCCTGCCGGTGAGTATGTCAGTCTGTCATCTTGCCTGTCAGTCAGTTTGTCCATATTTCTGTCCATCTTTCTGTCTATTTGGCTCACACAGAACTGCAACATAGCAGAAAGAACACTATAATCCACACAATCTACTGGCAAAGTGCTGGGGCTCAAATTGCCATTTACTTTCGTAGTCCCCAGAGATTGGGTTTTTAGCCTTGTGTTCAAGAGTGCAAGAGCTGGAAGAGTGCTTGGAATGGAAAAGCAATTACTGGCTCTCATGACTGTAGTAAGTATAATACTGACAGGGAACCAAATGCTGCAATGGATTCCTCAGGCCAAATTCACAAAGGTTCTCTGCATATTGATTTAAGACACTGATCAGTGTAACTTCACCATAGACTGTATGTGTTGATGTTTGTTTGAGCCAGTCTTAGCCAAGTTTCACCCTCCCCAGTCAGTATTACCGATGCAGAGAGTTGAGATGCAACTCCTTCATCAAAATCTGGGGTGGACACCTTATATCACCACATATCAGTCAAAGTTCCCTGCAGGCTACTATGCTGAAGTATACTGTGGATCTCTCGATTTCTAAACTTGGTATTCATAATGAGGCATTCTGGCACTTCTAGCTTGGAACACCCCAGACAGCATTTCAGAGGCCAGACTGTATCAAGGTAATGGGACAGCTGATTTCTTATGGCTTCAGGTGTCAAATCAAAATGAAACTGCATCTAGAAACAAATGCACAAGAAGTTCAGAACGGTGCATTCTGTCATTCCACCTGCCATTTCCACAGTATTATGCAGTGCATGATAAAGAATATGAATTCTGTCTGAAGTGTACAGTACATTGATGGAATTTCAAATCCTTATTCTTAATGGCAACAACGATTCACAGACATACATTCAAGAAGCAAATAGTATGTTTGAAACAAGGTGTGACAGGTATCCTTATTCTAAACAAGGATCAAGTCAGAGTTCCACTGCTTCAACATTTTGACTGCATTAACGAAAACATGCACTTTTTAGGGGTTCTGCTATTTACTAATTTTGAAAGTATAAAACTTTGTTAAAACCCAATGGTAAAGATGAATGGTTGACTTATGAAAGAGTAAAAAAAAAAGAAAAAGAAAAAAAAAACACAGAAATCCACCATCCACATTAATTTTGTAGAAATTCTATGAAGTTTTGCAGGCAAAATTCTCATCATAATTAATGTATATTGATAAGAATATAAGAATTCCATGATCACATTCGGTTCTACAGTGTGTTTTAGAAGTTAACTGGAAAATGGTTATTGATGTAATTTGGTAAACACTTCCTCATACTGAGTTAAACCCTTGAGTGTGAATTATTAATGCAGCCAAGACTATAATGTACAGTATAGGAATATAGAGTTTGAGCCAAAAAACATGCACTTTGAAAATGTGCCATGTCTGTGATAAGTAAACACAGAAACTGGTCATGTGTGTCAGAGTCATGTTGAAGACAAATTGATACAATAAAAAAGAGAGAGAGAGAGCTGTGGAGAGAGCTGTGGAGAGAGAGAGAGAGAGAGAGAGAGAGAGAGAGAGAGAGAGAGAGAGAGAGATGATAGCATGCAGACTGGGGAGAGAGGGAGAGGAGAGGAGAGGCTGAATCTCCTGGGAGACGATGGTCCAGATCCAAACATCGGCCAGGAGAGAGAG
>JBBMOE010000020.1:3164092-3177964 GCA_037975065.1 Chaetodon trifasciatus | reverse complement strand
GAGAGAGAGAGAGAGAGAGAGAGAGAGAGAGAGAGAGAGAGAGAGAGGACTTGGCACCAGATAGTGTAAATTTGAGACTCTGGGCACTGCCCAGACACTCACTGTGTGTGGGAAGACGTGAGCTTAGGGTTGGTTCTGAGGGTGGGCCCTAGGTGGGCTGGGGTCTGTATTCTCATTTCTCATTGGATGAGGGAATGCACTTCCTGCCAGGACTCAGTGTTGCTCAGGGCAATGACGTCATTCAGTGAGGGAAACGGCTTACGCTATATGCAGCAATTTATATGTCCGTGTGAGTATGTGTGTGTCTGTGTGCAGTCTCTGTGTGTAGGCTATGAAGATTAAAGGATAAGTTGGCCTGAAACTTAATCGTTTCAGTGCAGCTTGTTTCCAGTGGCCTCATAGTGACACTTTAGATTTAATCAGTCAAATGCATGACTGTACTGTGTGTGTGTGTCTGTGTATCCATCTAAACATGACTACAAAGATTAGCTAATAGTAAAGGTTTAAGCTGAATAAATATATATATTTTACTAATTTAACTATAATTTAGCCAAATTTAATGAAAAAGGTGTCCACTGCTACATTTGTTAGAACTCAGTGCATCACCAGTATGACTTGCCCAATATGAACAGTGGATGAGGAGGGCATCCAAAGCTTGTGTTGCGTGCACACATACTTCTCTGCAACTGCTTTTAAAAGTTTACTTTGTTTACTCTTCCTTATGCATGCAGCACAGTGAATTGATTCGACCACATCACAGACCTTTGGTTGCAAAATGTTTTGAACTGCTGCAAAACATCTATTACTCAGATGGGTCTTAAAGCCAAGCAATATCTTACAGGTACAAAACTCATTCCAGCCACGTCAATAGTTTCCATAATGCATGGCTTTCCAACGACTATTGACTGCATCACCAACTCTTACTGTAACTAGGGACCTATTTAAAAATCTTTAACTTGTTCCTCTGCTTAATTTTTATGAATCAACTCTTATTTGTAGATTAGTACACATGCATTGGGATGAGCTGTATAAAATCACTGATGCCCTTGAGGAAGCCCTGGCCAATAAACATAGAGTAGACCAAGACATCTTCAGAGAAACTGACTTGATATTTCCGACTTAAAACAAAAAAAATTTGATGGTGGGCCCTTTATATGTATGACAGATTTCTCAAAATACATGTCTAATGTATGTTTCAAATGTTCATTACAATAAGAAGATCACTAAAAGGGTGCAAACAAGCCTTATGTTTTCTGCCAAATCTTATTTACATTCCGGCAAAGTAGCACTGTGGCAAGTTGTTGTGATTGCTGTGTAATGTTTTCATCGGGCAATGCACACCCAAATGTGCACATGCAAATGCTCCACGTACACGGACACAGACAAACACGCATTCATTTCCAAGAACCCATTCATGCAGTATGCATTGCTGCTTGTAGATTTGTTGGCACAAATGTGCTGTATAAGTGCATACAAAAAGAACCCCACACACAAACCCACATTTCCACACAGACGCATGTTACATTACAGCACAAACACTGACACACTCTGCCCTTGTATGTCTCTTGAAGCGCTTAATCTCTTCAGTGCATAAAAGCAGAAAGTCTTTGTAATTCGATATGCTACAACAGAGTGACAGTGTAGACATCACAATGAAGATCCCAGCAACAGCTGATGTCATTGATTCTTCACGTTTGACCTTTTGCATTTCATTTCTTTCCCAGGCGAATGATTGTTTTGTGTCCTTCTTTAACCTTACAGGCCCAGTCTGTGATTCAAATATAGAGTAATCTGTGAGCATTCAAAATGTGGCCAGCTATCACTCCCAGGCTTTCATTCATTCAGTTTAGACTAGTCAAGCAATTCAACTTCAATGTCAACATACATAAATGTAATTTCTACTGTCAAAAATACTATTTGGCCTTTTAATCGTCAAAAGGCTAAACGTGTTTGACTTAGTTCTGTTTTCCACAAGCTTTCTTGTCTCATTCCACATCTAAAAAAAATGATATATTTACGTGCACAAATATTCCAGTTTTTCCTCTTTTTGCAAAAAAAGACTCCTACTAAGCTGTTTACATGGCAAATGAAAAGGAATTTTCCACACCTATTCCCATTTTTGTGCAGTCATGCATACTCCTATTAATGAACACAGCCTACCTCTTTCAATTCATTCAACCACCTTCTTAAAAAGGTTGGCGTTGTGATATTTGTGCAATGTTTCAAAGTAGGTGTGTTTCTCCTTGCAAACAGAAATGTGGGCTTTTCTTTAGTGCATGCTCCAAAGAGAATGCACCTAAAAATGTTTGCAGCTGTTTTATATGTCCCTTTCAACTTTGGAATATAGTCATATTCAGAAAAATAATGGAAAATTAGTGTGCATGTAAATGTTGTCAGTGGCGACTGACACCTTTTCAATCAGTGCTTCCAGACCATATGTGGTTCATGATTGCCAGCTCAGGGTAGAGTGAATCCCACCATTCTGATACAGACTAGCCTCCTGTCTCACCTCACCAGCCTCCTCCATGGTGAGGTGGGAGTGCATCCACATGGATATGCTGCTGATCCTCCTCAGACCATCCTACCAGTCCCACAGAATGACAAAGAGACATCTGTCAGTTGACACTTTCTTGTGCTTCCGCTGGCTCCACATTTCCACAAGGTGGAAGCAAGGCCACCGATGCTTCATTGGCACCAAATGGATGATGCACATGGTAGCCTTTTCAACTTCAGCACCCATTTGCCAGATGGTGGGACAGATTGGCAGCAGCAAAGGCCAAAGATGGTTATGAGAGCTTTTGCAGCCTCTGCCCTGCACCTGGCCTTGAATCTTCTAATAGAATACACTCAGTTGCCAGGTTATTAGTTACACTGAGCTAAAACAATACAACAGTGCTGCTATAAATTCCCCCTTAATGAAGGGTGTAATACTTTTAGAAAGCTGTAGATTCAACTTAATGACCATTTTAATGCATGTAATTGGTGCTGTTGTAGTTTGCCTTGCATTATACTGAGAGGAATTTCTGTTGTTTAGTCTTTACAAATTATAAATACAATAAACAGGCCACTGAGTGTATCACCGGGTATAGTGGAGTTGCTGATTTATAATGGATGTGTGGATGGACAAAGCACATGTACTGCTAGCATCTGTCCTTGACGGCTCAGTTGAACTGTGGTGTTCCTCAAGGCTCATTTCTTGCCCCCTTCTGGTTTCTATACACATGCTACCTTTTGGCCGGGTTATTCAAAATCATCATGTGTTTTACCATTGTTATGCAGACAGCACTCAATTATACATGCCTTTAAGGCCCACAAATGATAGCATAGCTAATCTCACAACCTGCCTCTGTCATATCAAATCCTGAATCCCAGATTTCCTTAAAATTCATGATGACAAATCTGAAGTCTTCTTCTCTTTGGTCTCCTAAATTCAAATAGCTCTTGCTATTGTGCTAATGTTGGTGGTCTCTCAAAAAACTTGAATAATAATATAATAATAATATGCTAGGAATCTAAATGTAATATTGAATGCACTTTACTCAGGTGTCAGCCAGCACTCCCTATACTGTCTCCAGTTGGTACAAAATGTTACTTCTCAACTCATTACTGGAAGAAAAAAGCACCGCATGACCCCTGTGCTTTCCTCCCTACAATGACTCCCTATCAGATTTAGAATTGATTTAAAGATTTTATTGCTTACTCATGGGCCTTAAATGGCCTTGCTCCTACATACATTTTTGATCTGTTGACCTGATATGTGCCCTTTCGACCATTAAGATCCACAGATGGAGCCCTGCTGTTTACTCCCAGGTCACGGTTTGTGACTAAGGGGTATTGGGCTTTTGCTATTGGAGGCCCCACACTATGGAACCCTCTGCCTCCTGAACACAGACACACTAAGTCTCGGCCTTGTTTTAATTCTCTTCTTAAAACTTTTCCTATAGTGAAATTGGAAAAGTTTGATATATTTTCTATTTAAAATATTTTATTTATACTGTTTTTATTCCGATGCATTTTATCTTTTTTAGTTTGTTTTACTGTCTTTACTTTGTCTGTATTCATGTTCTTGGCCCTTTTCTCATTTTATCTGCCTTATCTCGTTTTATTTTTTCTCTTGTGAAGCACTTTGTAATGTTGCTAAGAAAAGTGCTTTGGTGTTCCAATTGTGTTACACCCCTGTTCATCAAAGGAGACACTTGTGACCCCTAAGAGGATGTGACAGCCCTACAAATTAAAGACCTACTTTACCAAGAAGCTAGTTTTCTTAATTATTCAGGAGTTAGCTTTAGTATAGTTTACTGAATATAAAAGATAAATGAAGGATGGTGAGCAGTGTTTTCCAGTATTTATTTTCTGTTAGATTACATGAGTTGTCTTGTCAGTTGCTTGTAAGTCGTTCATTAATGTAACAGTTGAGTGAAAGAGGATAAAGGGTGATAGAAGAGGCAGGTTATCCTTAACAGTACAATGAAGACTAACATCAGAGCCCATTTCATTTATTCAGTCATTCAATCAGGAGCATTTCAATGCATGAAGGAAATTGCAGTCTCAATGCCACCTCATTATACCTCTAAGACAGAAAAAACATCTCAAATTAACTGTAAGTTTGTTTGTTGCTGTTCTACTGCATCTTGTTTGTCCATTGTGAATGGTGCTAGTAGCCCTTACACCCATGTTTATGGCTTCCTCTTTCAGCATATCCCCTTTATCTCGGTCAAACATTCAAAAACTGGCCAAAGCCCAGAGCTACTCTCACCACATAGAGGTCACAGAGTTGACCCAGTTCTTCCTCTATCTGGGTTCATTCCCTCTGTCAAAAACTGGTATGCAGGGGAAAACATGTCGGGGAGGGGATGAAACGGAGAAAAACAATGCCATTGCCTTCCCTCTGCCCCTTACATCTTCCTCTGTTATCGGGGGTAAATGTGTCCCCCAGAAAGTAAGAAAGACAGGATTTTGTGGCTACATAAAGATACTGCACTCATAGAGAATAATTATATATCCGTTATACTTACTGTATAATACTTATTTGCATGGTGGACATAATAGCTTGTATCTGAGAATGAAAAACATGGATAAAACATAATTTATAATATTTTTCACTGAATAGCTACAAATATACAACTTATATGGACACAGTGCACATTTTACCAAATATTGGTATTACTGTGGAGAGTAGAGGTCCTGGCCACAATGTTAATGTGCCATCAATGTATTGTCAGTGGTAAGTTTTGTAAAGATGAACACTTTATTTCTAGTGTCGTGCAGGTCTGTATATCTAACATTCCTCCCCTGTGGTCTTACAATTACATTTATTGCATTACACCTGCAACTTGGAAGGTAAAATGGCAGAACCTGTACAGTAAATGCAGCATAGACACTAGCCACAAGCTGCACCTGTTATTTCTTGCTTCCTGTACCATGTTTTCAATGAATAAATACCAAGGTTCTATCTAGTTAAAACCTCCAACAGATGATTCAAATCAATACTATATTCATCAGAGTAATATATTGCAAATGAATTGTACAGAAATAATTCCTTATTCAGATTTTTTACATATTATGCCTATGGTGGAGAAAACATTGAGCTAAATTTAACATATGACTCACTTCATCACCTTGCAACTTTAATAATGGCAGTTAGAGTTTATGCCTGCAGCACAATGACCAAGCAGAGCATTCTGGCAAAGCTATGTAGGGTGATGCATGCGACTCTGTTCATGCTCCCAAGTCTGACAAACAAAGTGAAAGTGAACTAAAAATATCAGCTTTTTGACCACAAAGCTCCTGAGAGAATTTTTATACTTTAACAACCAGGCAGCACTCATGCTAAATGAGATGGAACTCCAGGCACTATCATGGCGCATGTTTCAATTACATTTGAACTGAACTGAAGAGTTTCAAACTGGTACTTCACACACTTATTTGGTTTATGATTATCTAGCTGTCATAGCTTACATCTATATCAGTGTAACCTCTCTATCTCGGTCAAACTGACAAAAAAACTGTCCAAAACCCAGAGCTAATCTTGTCACGGAGATGTCAGACAGATGACCCAGTTCTTCTTGTTTCTGGGTTCAATCCCTCTGTCAAAAACTGGGATGCAGGGGAAAAATGTGTCAGAGAGGCACTCGCAGGGAGAAAAACAACGAGCCATTTCACTGCCTTACATTGTCCTCTGACTCCAACAATCTGATCATTGTGAGTAAATGTGTCACCAAAAGAAAGTACAAAAGAGAATTACCATCTTGTTCTTTGATTTCATGACACCCCACAATGGCTGCTGCAGCTCTGATTCATCTGGATTTAGGCCAGTTTAATCCATATTCATACAGGGACCACCAGAGTACTTGCAATCCACAGCTTAAAGGCTGCCTCGCTGCCAGCCTGCAATATCCCTTCTCCTGTGAGCATCACATGATATTACATTCATACCATCTTGATGCACAGCTGCCTTTAGATTTACATTTAAATTTCAGGAATTAAGCCGACTCTCATCATTGTCTTTTTACAACACATTGCTGGAGCATCGAACCTGTCTCTCTTTGGTCATAGGACAAACTCTGCAGGCAGCTTGGCCACAACCAGCTGAATGATTTTGGCTTTAACGTACATATAGTTTTGAATCTTTGAGACTGCAGCCTTTCAGTGCTTCCTGCTTCGTCTTGCCTTGCCTTCTATCTGCTATGCAGAACTCTAGGGAAAGACGTTCAAGGCTAATGAAAATGAATGAAAGAAGAAAGACAAGAGAGAGATAAAGTCGAAATAGTAGCTCTTATGAATTCCAATGCTGGCTCCCTTGAGGCTCAAACAAGTTTTTGCCCTCTCCCCACATTTTTTCCCGATTGTCTCATTTCCCTCTGCTTTCTTTTCATAGAGAAAAGCCAACTTGGAATCCAACATTGATGAGGTGTTTGGCATTTACGCTTACAAGGCTAAATTCTAAACCATCAGTCTATTCTTCCCTTGCCGTGTGTGTGCATGTGTGTGTTTTTTTTCTGATTTCACCTCATCCTCACTAGACCTCTCTCCATCATTCTCATTCTCCTTTTGCCATTATAATTTAGCCCAAAAAATGCATTGAGGCAGCAACTAATGTTCTCTCTCCCTCTATCACACACACACACACACACACACACACACACACACACACACACACACACATATTCTCTCTTTAGCTCTCCAGGGAGAGCAGTGTGTGAGAATTAGGTCTCTCAGCAGACGTGTTGTATTTTTGCTCCGACAGTTTGGGGCTACAGCAAGCAGAGAGAGATAGTGGATGGGATGGTAGGCTTGTAGACTATACGTGTGTGTTTGTGTGTCTTTGTGTGTGTGTGTGTGTGTGTGTGTGTGTGCGTGTGTGTGTGCAAAACAGAGAGAGAGAGTGTGTGTGTGTGTGTGTGTGTGTGTGTGTGTGTGTGTGTGTGTGTGTGTGTGCAACACCACACAGGCTTTTGGCGAGGACACCATCTGGCCACGGGCTCAAAAACTCATCCAGCATGACTGCTGGAAGATAAACAAAACATGCGTGCATGGAAGGTGCATACCCAGACACACACATGCACGCACAAACACAAATGCAATAATCAGTGGTAATTGTCTCTTGAGGTCAATGATCTGATTGGGGTCATAAAATGTTTGTGCAAGATGTTCTGGTGTGAAAAGACTGCTGTAGAGTCTTGTATTGTTACGCTGTCAAGTATTATTTAATTGAAGTGTCTGCAACACAAAACTCACAATACGCTGGGGTAGACGGTGGAAAAGGTCCTTGATAATTCGAGGAAAAGTCGGAAAGCACAATGTAAGGTACACTGTTAATATTTAGACTTCTAGAACAAATGCCTAATATCCCCAGAAATTATATCCATATTGGAAGATTTCATGACTCACGACATTTGTGCCGACATTCAGTGATAATGCACAAAAGAATGGGCCTTTTTCATATCAAGGAGGAAATCGGAGTGTGGAGGTCATGGTGGTGAATTGGCATGCAGCAACTTCAACTTTCATAAGAGACCAGAATTTGCGTCATGTCTCTGATCTGTGATTAACATCCAGGTGTTTACAAACCATAGCTATCCTCTTCCCCTAACTGCAACCAATGTTTTATGTGCTTAATCCGAACTATACCATGACCATGCTTTATTCACCATGGCCTCAAGCTTCTTTCTCTAAACGTTGGAATTAGTCATAAAAGAAAATCAATAAATAATGAGATCCATTAATTCAGCTGAACCTTTCCTAATATTTGTTACACATTTGAATACAAGCACATTCACACCCAAACCTGGGTTCTCATGCATTAACAATAGCCAATAGTCAGTAGCTGATTTGGGGTTGTTAACATACAGCAAAACATTCAAAGATGTACACCTTTCATTTCATACATTCATACATGACCCTGTGGAGGCAACTGCTAGAACAGTCTTGGAAATTAGTAGTGTTGTCAGTTCCTGATGCTTCCCTCAAGTGGTTTGAAATCCCACAAAATTTAGTTTATGTGCACTGTTTTTTCATGTGTCTGCAATTCTTAATGCACACAGATAAGGAAATGTGTTTCTTTCTTTTCTTTTCTTTGCTTTTATTTTTTTAGATAAGCCAATTTGAGACATATGCTGTCTTGTGTGTGGGCTTCTGCAATGTTTTTTAATACATTCACACTTGGGGCAGTGTTTCCTAGACTTGTGTTCTGATGCGAATATCAAACAAACAAAAAAAGGTGTTAACACACAGAACCTCAGTGATCTGCTTTTGAATTCCCTTATCTAAGTCCTAATTGCTAGTCCTCATTTGAACTTTGAGTGCGATCTGTGCAAAAGAGCTTTTTAAACAGGTTGTAGGTGTGTGTGTGTGTGTGTGTGTGTGTACAGAGGCAAAGGCTTGTACATTCATTATATCTAGGGACACAGAAGATGCAGCGGCAGAGACAGATGGAATGCAGGGACAGGGGCAGGCAGGACAGAGTGTACCCCATTAAATCACTGTATTTAATTCTCTAATTATGCAAGCAGCTAATGAAAAACATTGCATTACTATAGGTACTCTTCTCCTGGTCTCTTGTTGTACACTGTAACAAAGTCAGAGACGTCAGTAACGGTGACAATACTGCTCCTGACTATTATGATGAGAAGCTCTGTGATGGGGCCTGTGAGGCCTTACAATACAATGTTCTCATGAGACAATGACTCCTATGCTGACTTTGTCCGTCTCAATGTCAGATAGTGTGTGTGTGTGTGTGTGTGTGTGTGAGAGAGAGAGAGAGAGAGAGAGAAAAAGAGAGAGAGAGAGAGAGAGAGAGCATGTGTCTGCGTTTTATATTTGGATGCTCTTTTGTCCTGAACTTCATTCGCACTGCTGGGCCAATCACTCAGACGTGACCACATTAAAGTTCTACTCAGCAGCCAACACACACACACACACACACACACCCACAGAGAGAGAGAGAGAGAGAGAGAGAAAGAGAGTGAGAGAGAGAGAGTTCATAAACTTCACCAAAGTTCACCAAAGCAACACCAAGAAATACATTTGACTTATTCTGTGGCCCTGTATATTTGTAGTGACAAATCCTGTGAGGGTCTGCCTCTACAATAGAAACTTATAGTACTTGGGTTGATATTAAAAAGGAACACATGGGGTTTAGCTTAATTTCCACTAAGGTTTTCTTTTCAGGCTTCATTGGGGGGGGGGGGGGGGGGGATGAGAGCATTGTTCAAATTGAATACAAACATAAATTGATCTCCTCTAAGAATCTTCTCTGTTCTGTTTTCCAAGTCAGAGTTTTCCCCAGCCACTGCTCCTTATAGCCTAGGCCAGACTAGACACTCACTCTGCAAACACATTGAAATTTCAAGGCCAGGCCCTGAACTACAAGGAAACTTTTAAAGTGAAACACAGCTGCTTCCTTATTTTCAACACAATGCCCTTTATTGCATTATACAATACTTATACTTGACAGCATCAAGTGGCTCTCAATCAGCAACACTTATAGAAACCTCTTAATTAAACTGGCATGCACAAGCCACTGAATATAGTATAAAAAAAAGTCTAATTAGATAGTTTCCTTTTTTCCGTGTTGTTGCTTTGATTAAAACCATAAGCATCATTAAATTATGTCTTTTTTTCTGTTTTGTTCCTCCAGCATTGATGAACAACAACTGCAGATTTTGTTTTGATATTTGTAGTTTTCCCGTCCAGTGGGTTCTACAAACATACTCTGGGGTTTCCACACAATCTCTTGATCTCGAACGTCAACAGAGCATGCAGCATTTCTCAAAGTATGGACCAAACTACAGTGTTATTAATTAAAAAAACATGACAGTCATTTCGTGTTCCTTGCTTGGGGGTGAGTGGACAGATCTACTACAACAGATGAGATACACAGCTAGATGTCAAACTAATAAAGAATTTCCAGCTGTGATTGAATATGCTTATTAGAGTACAAAACATTTCCATTCAACCAGGCAGAGGTACAAGAGCTTTGAGCTTTTGAACAGACAGTAAGCAATGATCCATTCATATCAGACAACTCTCTTCCCAAAGTCTTCCCCTGTATGACTGAATCTGTCCTTGTTTGTCTGTGTTGCATAGGAGACGATGAAGACCAAGGCACGTCCTTATGGTCACATAAAGGAGGCAGGAAGTCGCACTGACAGACACAAAGGCAGGTAGGTACGACGGCACAGAAGCAGACAGACATGAAAGCAGGCAGCCAGTCTGGCAAACAGGAAGGCCATCAGGTAGAGAGACTGGCAGGCAGGTTGGTCCAGTTGGCAGGCAGCCAGGGGGGATGTAAGTGGACAGCAGGAAAGACAGACAAGCATTCAGACGTATTGACTCCCAAGCAGTCAGGCAGACTGACAGGAGGAGAGACACAAAGATGGACGGACCGATAGATAGGGAATTATTTGACTGTGCCTCCCATCGTCCCTTGTGGTCCACAAAGGACTTTGGCAGGTGGCATGAGGTATGTCACTGAAACCCCTGATGACAAGCAGAGACGGCTAAAAAAGTTTTTAACTAAGACCAAACTTTTTCTCCACCCTCTTTAACTTTTCTAGCGGGTAGAAGGTCATAGTTTACAGGTTGTGGTCGTTCCTCATTAACAAGTAACAACTGGGCCTTTAAAATTGAAGTAATATTTCTGTTTATTAGCCACTTTCTGTTGTAGTTTAAGTGTTGCTGCTACCAGCAATTCTGCACATTATGCACATCATCCACAACAGTTTATCCGCTCAATCTCTTCACAGTTTTTGAGCGGTCACCAGACTGGTAGATGAACCATGCACTGTAAGCCTGAGCAGCATCCCTCTCCCGTCGTATGTACTGTCTCTTTTCATTTCACAATGTGTTTGAGCAGCACTGGCAGACATTTTCTTCCCCACTGGTTGCAGTGCGACTTGCTGCCTGCAATGACAGAGTCGTCACTGATGTCCCTTCATCACGCAGCGATGACTTTAAAAGGTCAGTGATGACTGAGTTGACTTTAATGCCCATTATGATGTCCAGATGTATCAGTCAAACATTTTTATGTGTATTTCCTTTTAAATTTGGCCTTTTATTTTCCTTTTTGTTTAAACATTATAATGATTTGAGCATATTTCAGTCTTTGCGCTCATTGTTCTGTCTGCTGAAAGGTGGGAAGGGGCTTCATCTGTTCTTTGTGGCCTCTCCTCAGATTTAATTTATTTTTATTCTCTGAATCCTTTTTTATCATCATGTTCTCGCTGAAGGTCTCATTTGGCCAGCGTGATTTTGCACCACGTGACTTTGTTTTTCAGTGCTGTCAAAAATGACCGACATGCCAGCTACAAAAGCACATCACAAATAGTTAGGGTTTACAAACTCCTTGGTTAAGGTTATAGAAAGATTTTGGTCGTGGTTAAGAGAGACAACTTTTTATTATTGGTACTGCAGTAGCGGGGATGCAAACAACAGACTCTGGTATCAATGTCGCACATTTTTCAGGTACAACCACCTCCTCCCTCATGGCAGTCCAACGACACTTCACATTCATTATTCACCCTGCCACAAGAGGTAGCTTGCCTTTGTCATTGCCGTGTCATTGTACATCAGCCAATGCTGTTGTATTTCTGGTGAGGAAAGTCAATATAATGTTAAATAATGTTGGTGCTGCAAAGCCCTCTGAAACAGTAACTTTATCAACTATGCAAATAAACTCCTCGTGACTTGATCTTTTTATGTTACACCAACACCTTTCGAGTCACTCACTCCCAAGAGTTCCATGTTTGAGCAAGAGCTCTTGCTTTGACATGATACTTGTCAAACTCAAGCCGATCAATGTCCAATTTTTTGCTGTGTCACTCAAAGGGGAAATTGTAACTGGTGATCTCATTAGCCCCAATCTGTAATCTTAAGGTCACTACTGTGTCATTGTGACAAACTCTGACCAATCCATGTCCTGCGAGCTGAAAGAAGGGTTTGCGATGGCCTTATGTCAGTCCATCTGACATTAGCTGACAGGCTGAAGGAGTGAATGATGGCTTTTCATAAAGAAGAATGGCAGTTTTACAGACCACCAGCTGCTCCCAAACACTCGTCTCTAACCTCCCATCCACTGCTTGTGTACGGGTGTGTGTACAGTTTGCTTGTATGTACAGGCCCAGAACTGGGTTGTGTGTACTTGCTTTACTCGTATAAGGCAACGACCAATTCAAATAAACTGACAAAGCAAATGGTTTGCATTGTGACATGCTAACACACATTTGTAATGATGACGTTCCAAGCTATTTGTTTCTAAATATATTTAGCCATTGATCTTCATTTTTGGTTTGTGTTAACCCTGGTGTGTGAAGAGCTATTTTGATGTAGGGCTTTATCTGGGACACTGCATTGTCACTGACTTTGAACTACACAGTAACTGATAAATAAATGTAAAATATCAGAATAAAGGTCTCCTGGCTTCCACAAAATGACATTTATGATGACAACAGTGTGGATTCATTCATCTCTAATATGTTCCGATGATGAGGATCTCTCAAGAGCTCAATCATTCAGCCTTTTCTAATCCACCATGACATATACATATAATATAGTGACATATAAATCTCAGCAGGGGTTACAAATGGGATAAAGGTTTACGTCTCTAATCCTACAACAGGATCGTTTTAGAAATAGCCCTGAAGGTCAGTGGATACTGTACGTGGGGTTAGGGGATCTCCAGGGGCCTTGAGCTTTCATGGTTACCCCTGCAGAATGATTTATGTCACAGAGAGAGAACATACTGCAAAAAGCCACAGTTTTCTTCACCTGCCAAATCTCATCTAAAGCTATGTAAAATGACACAAATAAGAGTCTATCTTAAATTCAGCAACTTTAGTTGCTCTTTTCTGCCAAAACACAGCAGGCTGTGTATGCAAATCGTATATCTGCTCCATGAAATAACGGTGCTACAGTGCATAAACAGCACCTCTCCTACAACTGCAGCCTGATACCATTGCTTCACTGTAAAATGCAATAATAACAGAAAAATTTCAGGTTCTCTGTTTTAACCAGGGACACTGTAGGGGGATGTCAACTTTCCACTGCAATCAGCCCCCTCCGCGCAGAGCTCCAAGAGCTGGGAATCGTGATGGTGTCTAAGTCGTGCGCTGGCTTGCCGTTCACAACACGGGCTTGTGTTGCCCGCTGGAGGCGAGGCGGGGGAAGGCACGCAAACGGAGAGAAACGACGAAGCGCTCCGTGTTTCCCTGCCTCTTCCCCGCTTGCTGTAGATAGCCGCGGCCACCCTCTCTGTCTCCACAGCAGAGAGGAGAGGCACTGGCAGAGCGACGGCTGCCAACTCCACGTTTTGCTCGCCGAGCTGCAGGTGAGAAAATGACGCTCGGTAGAAGAACTTAACACTGCTGTGATCAT